>CABEGB010000808.1:0-220000 GCA_901521435.1 Crematogaster levior
TAAATGCTAAATTAACCAGCAAATGTTAAATTAACCACCAGGCCCCTTAGCCCCTAAGTCGCATTGTGATCTTAAAATCTTTTTTATATCAGATTGTGTAACACGGGTAGGTAGGAAAATGTATAAAACTCAGATCAAAATACGGATACGTATACGGATAGGATACGGATAAGGATTCGAGTAGATAGGAATTCGGGTAGGTAGGGATTCGGGTAGGTAGGAACAGGGGGACATAATTCGATTGTTAAAAAAATTAATCGAAATAAAATAACAACAATAACTTTAATATAATTATATTTATTATTATTATATTTATATTATAAAATATATTATTATTCATATTTATTATATATTATATTATAAATATAATAGTAATAAATACATATATATTTATTATTATAATATTTTTAACAATAATATTTAAAATGTATTTTTAAATGGTATTAAATCCATTATTAGGAACATTGTAGTGATAATTAATATATATTAATTATAAATATATATTTTTTATTATTACATTTTTAATAACTTAAATATTACATTGATAATAACTTAAATATGTTAAAGAATATTAAACCAATTATGGTTTAGTATTCTTTAACATACTTAAATTATTATTATTAGGAACATTCTAATGCATTGTATTCATTGCAATATTATTAAATCGTAATTGTTTTAAATTGTACAATTGTATTCAAAATATTAAAATAATGTAATTGAATTGAATTATGTAATCGGATGCGTATAATAAGACGGAAATTATTACGCGTTAGTCATCATTATTTTCGAATTTTGAATCCGTTATATATAAAGCAAAATAATCATACACAAACAGACCTTAACGAGCAGGAAGTCAGTAATGATATACAATAAATAAAAAGTAGTAACATACATTAAATATAATACATACAGAATGTTAAACTCGTTTCAACTTATAAAGTATTCGTCAGATGAATGCTTTAAATTATTTGATAATTCATTTGGATTAGTTTCTCCTCAGACAGTGTTATGATGTCCGAAATAATCTGATCTCAATACATCTTGTTCTAAGTAAGAGTTAAGATGTGGTCAAAAAATTTTCGTTTTCTTAGATTTACTTACAGTTCCAATGATTATCTTTACAAGTAAGAATTATATTTCATTTATAAGTTCACATATAATAATTCTACAATTACTCTTAATTTCCAGAAGTTTAAAAAGATAGATGGTATTGGTATTTTACATTCAGATATTATACTATTCTTTTATCATTACAAAAATCTATTATTTTCAATGTCAGTTTATTCATTCATCTTGGTTTTGATGGATACACGTCACGGACATTTCCAATCCGGAGGAGATGCACGGAATAACACTTTTGTAATATCCGATTGCTGTGTTTTTGAATAAGAACGAGGTATTCGGTTACACATCCAATTATATAATTTTACATTCTGACATCCTTCTGAGTCATGAGAATGAGCATAAACAACGGTTGCGTTCAAGATTCTTTATAATTTTTTGTATAATTGTTTTGCAAATTAACGATTAATTTAAAACGTTACTAAGGAAGACTTTGTAAATTAAAACGTTTAACATTCTATATGTATTATGTTTAATGTAGGTTTATACTTTTTATTTATATTGTGTATCATTGTTGTCTTCCCGTTTGTTTAAGGTCTGTTTGTGTATGATCATTTGTTGAATTTCTAACGAGATTAATCTTACGTTATTAAAGCAAAATAAACTTTGTTGTAAACTAATTACTATTCGATAGTTAATAGAGAATATTAAAATCATTTATTGTTCGATCATAGGCAATGTTTTACATTGTGAGAAATTCGTGTTGTAACGCATACCGAACGTTTAATATATAATTCTATGTAAAAGATAAATCTTGTATGTAATGTTTTATTGTACATTTTTAATTTTATATTGTAATACTTTTTTATAATATTGTAAAATATTGTAAATAGTGTAATATTGTAATATTGTAAATAATGTAAAAGAATTTTACAAAAAATAATTTAAATAATCAAAATTTAGAGAAATATTGTAGAAAAGAGGACCGTCGAATGGAATCGGCGGGGGTGGTGGAGGGCCTCTATGGGTTGACTCACTTTTACCGGATTAAATTCAGTTTATAACTCTAAATTAGAAAATATAATTGGTCTAGGAAAATTCCCAATTCAGTTAAGTGTTTTCTAATTGCAAGTATATTCGTTAAAAATAGAGCAGCCTGCAAAAAAAAAGATCGCTCTTCTTTTAAAAATTATATGTAATATAATATAGTATAATAATTTTTTATAATTTGACTTGTATTATATTGTATTTTGTGATTTTATATTATAATATCTATCATATTATATATATATATTATATATTATATATTATATATATTGTATATTATACATATATATATATATATATATATATATATATTATATTATATATATATATTATATGATCGATTACTAATTTATATTATTAAATTATTTCTACCATGTTTCTCTATTATATCTCGAAATAAATATTATGTGCAAAGTAAAAATAATAATAAAATTAAAACATTTATGCAATGAAAGAGGACTGCTGATAGGAATCGGCGGTGGTGGTGAAGGCTTCTCAAAGTTGGTTCATTTTTGCTAGGTATAAATTAGCTAAAATTGAAGATGTAACTCACAATCAGTTTTATTAGAAAAAGTTAGACTGATTGTGAGTTTAGCCAAAGTACATTTAATTGTAACAATAAAAAGCATGGCAGCCTTTTGTAAAAATTTTATAAGAATAATTTCGCTCAGTTATTTAAAGTCTATAGATTAAGAAGAAAAAAAGAATAGAACGGAAAAATGGGGTAATGTAATGTCTGTGTATATATAGGTAATTTATTATTTGTTTATTTCGTTCAAGCTATTTGCTTCTTCAATAAGCTATTAGGAGAAGCTTCACGTTCGGTCAATAAATAATAATTAAAAAATGTGCATAGTTATTCTCGTAAAACAAAATTCTATATTTCAATATGTATTATAATATTTATATATGGAATATATTTATACGATTTAATGGAAATTACATATGGAAATATTTTTCGTTTACACTTTATGTAATCTAATCTTGTTCCGCTAAGACAGAATCAGTATTCTCCTGCAGGCTAATGCTTTCATTGTTTCACTAGATTATTCTTAATCCTGTTTACTTGCGCTTTCAGCTGATAATTGCCTTTTTTTAAAGGCTACCAATCATCTTTCGTGCTTCTTCACGCTAAAAAAAGGAATGAATGTTTAGAAACATAATTCATAAGTTTAATTGCAATATCTTTGTCCGTGATGGCAACTAATTTGCAAATTACTCTCGTGTTTTTCAATAGCGGTTGATCGTCAGTCTCGGATCTTTTTTCTTTCTCGGTATTCTGACTATTTTGTTCTTTTTCCTCCTCATCCTCTATTTCTTCTGCCTCATCTTCGTCATTAGTTCCATTAGCTTCGCTATGGCCCCACTTGCTTCTATAGCTGCTTTCTTCTTTTCTTCCATCAGTTTCTACTACTGTTGGATTTGTTCTTCCAGTGCATGCCCTGATGAATGGACTTATTATCGTCCCTCACGTCAGGTGGAGGAAAATACATGATGGAGGAAAATGCATTCCGTACCGAGATTCTTGTAACAATTCTTTAACAATCTATGTTTTAATATGTATTATAATTAATATTTGTATGGTGAATATATTTATATATAATGGATGTAATTGTATGTTGAAGTGTTCTTTATTTATACTGTATTTAATCTAATCTTGTTTCGCTAAAACGGAATCAAGATTTTCCTGCAGGCTATAATGCTCTCCCTGTTTCAATAGATTTGATTTTTAATTCGATTTTTCGTTTGCACATCCTTATTAAGTTACAAATAATTAAAGTGTCAAGTTATCGACTGTTAAGTTTCGTGGATATTACATGTTATCCACTGGAAGATTTTGTGGTCATTACATAGTTCAGTTTTTCGTGGATATGTGGCGCGTTTGGTCTCACCGAACAGTCGCCTTGGCTGCTCTCAGGTTTCTCTCTGGTCAAAGCTGTGTTTGTTTTATTTGTTAACCTAATCAGATAGTGGTTGCATATTTTACAGCGGTATTTGAGAAATAACAGAAGAAAGTCTTGTTTAAGAATCAAGGATAAAAATAATTTTGGTGCGGTTCGAGGTAGTAGATATGAGATTGACATCCAGCTTGTTAAGACGTGTGGGAGAATGGTCGAAGAAATACTCAAATTTACCAGATAGTTACATAAAACGAGTTACGGCACAGGTCTGTACCATTGTCAAGTTGTTTTAGTGTGCATATGAAATTTTTTAGAAACAATGTTTGTGCTCATAAGATTTATATTCACAATTTAACTTAATCAATTAATTCTATCCCTTAAAGTAAGTTTGATCGAAGTTGTGTTGCAGCATTCTTCTAACAATTTTTTATCTCGTTTATTTATTTATTTTAATATTTATAATTGATTAATATAACAAGGTTTATTGGAAGACTCCTCGCAAGCCAAATTATTTGCCACGCACATCTGAAAGAAAACGATTTCATTTCTCTATATATCGTCCATGGACGCATCAATTTCATCAAGAGAATGTTCCTGGTAAATTCCACCAATTTGTTCATGTCGAACCCATTAAGGATTGGAGCTTCTTTCGAGGTGATAGGGTATGTTACGTTATTGAAAGTTTTGCAGAATTTTCTATAAAAAATAGAAGATAATATATTAGTAATGTTATTTTCAGAGTATACAATATTATTAGTATAGATTTATATTTTTCTAGGTAGAGGTTTTAGTAGGAAAAGATAAAGGAAAGCAAGGAATTGTAAAAGAGATTTATCAAGAAAGGAATTGGATAATTGTTGAAGGTCTTAATACAAAACTAACACTCAATATGAAGAGCAAAAAGTTTCCTGGTTTGTACACGCAACAGGAACAGCCACTATTAGTAACCTTACAGGTGCAGTTGGTCGATCCTTCAGATATGTAGGCATCTATTTAAAAAATTAATTTTGTGAAAATGAACATACTACTGATTTTATAACATAATACTGATTGTTTTGTTGTAGGCAAGGAACTCCAATAGAATGGCGATATATGGAGGATGGTCAGCGTGTACGCGTGTCTGTGAGATCTGGTAGAATAATTCCTATTCCTGTCTCGAGTGAAGAGACGATAGATTACAAGCTTCCTCGGTTATATCTAGAGCAAGCAAAAGATACAACTAAAGCTGATGTGGAAAAAATAACTTTTGAGGTATAAAAAATATAAAATCTGAAATTCTTTTTATACGAAATTATCTGCATTTCTTTTTATCTATAATGTATATAATCTATAATGTATAATATACAGAGCTTGTTCTGAAACTAATAGAGCTAGTTCTAAAAAATTAGATATGAAATAAATTAAAATTTTATTGCAACATTTAGGATAAACAAATTTTGCGTAGAAAATGTCTAAAATAAAAAATTGAAGATGTATCTTTTTTATTTACACAGCCGGCATTGAAAACTTTCGAGATGGATATCATGGAGGAAATGGGTATTAAGGAAGATCGTGTTCCTAAGAAATTTTATTGGTATTAATCATTGTTATATACAATTCGCTGTTATTTTCAATATACAACTATAATATTTAATAAATATATTAAGTGAACAAAGGGGTGGGAACGTATTTTTTAATATAACTCAAGAAACTTTTATCTCACAATCTTTTTAAATGAAAACAAATGCATGGAAATTAAATTTTCTAATATGATTTTTTTCTTAATTTTTTCTTAATTTAATAACTGTAATTTCCTTTTTCTTGATATTGACAGACTCTTTAGCTTCAACGAAAGTTATATTATTAAATGTCCCTGTTTGCAACTTTGTATAGGAAATATGCAATAAAAAAGCATTTATAATATTAAACAATAAACGAACAATTCAGCTTTATATATAACGAATTTACATTGGATTAAAATATGATAATATTGATTAGTATCTCAATCAATTACTTGTTTTATACTAAATCGTGTCATTCACACATATCACAGCACAAAATTTGAATAAATGCAAATCCCGAAACGCTTTGTATTACAATTTAATATATATTCCGATATATTCTTTTATATTAATAATCTGTTATGTATGACACTTTTTTCTCTTAACTTGGTATATTCATAATTCCGGTTACAAATGAGATTGAATTAACGATCGACCAGTCCGCGTTTCATTGTCGGTGGAAATTTGTGGCCATATAGACGCAAGAAGGCGAAAGACATTATAGACGGTAGATTGAAATAAATGAATCTCGACTTAACATTTGAACAGCTGAATCTCAATTCTTAGAATTCAAATTAGAACGCATCGGCGACTATCGACGAATTATAAAACGTGTATTTAGATTAGATCGATCGATGGATCCGATTATGGGCGCACTTCACGCCTGATGCGACTGCGCATTAATTGCTGCGACGGTTAACGGTCAGTTTGAGAAAAGTCACCAACGTGAATAAAGCGCGTGTTTATACGAAGTGTCGTTTCTCCACTGTCGTTCTGGGTTCTTATCGTGCTTCCGGGTGCTCATCGTCGAGATCGGTGAGTCATACTTTATCCGGCTGCACTATTAATAAGGATATAACTAGTGTAGCGAGAATGATGACCGGGAAATAAAGCACGCGGCAACGGGACGAGGCCCGTCTTTAACGCCGGTCGCCATCTTCCTTCCCCTCGTTCCTAAGTTTTCGAGATCTCTCGTCTAAAGTACTTACTTTACGCTCCATCTCGTTATATCCTTACTACATATGCGAAACAACTAATCGCGCAGTGTTGTGCTTCGTGCACGAGATATAATTTTTTTTTTTTTTTCTCGCTGATGATATCTTGACATACGCATATTGTGAGCGGCGTATATTATATATTGTATTTTATACCGCTGCCGGGATGCAGTGGCTTCAAGATTTACATGATCTCGAATGCTTGCTTCTATGACAGAAGCTGTTGAAAAACCGTGCACGATTCAATGGCGCGATTGTAGATTTCAGTAACTTCTTCGTGCCGCGAGCAAATTTAAAATTATTAATTATTACTTGGCGGATTTGCCGCGAGATGGCATCAAAGTGGCCTTATTAGTAAAGTTTCTCAAGTTAGAAGTTGAACACCGACAATTTAGACAATTTTTAATTGCTTGGTCGTATGTTTTAAGCTAAATACGAAAGAATTTTGTTTTTATTTTGTTTTATTTTGTTGATTTACTTATAGTAATAATGATATTTATATATAAATATATGAATTATTGAATTAATTTATTTCTTATTAATGAACTGCAGTTATTTATTGCTAAACTGATTTAAAGAGTTTTTGAAGAGCACACCATAGTGCTTAGTTTGAAAATGATATAAATCTTACTTGAGAAACTCTTTTTAGCACGAATCTAATTCGTACGTGATTTTATTATTAGAGACTTCGACTAATCTCTGATTGAGTAATTAGCGATTATCTCATCAAGCAGTACTATTTTGTTAACGTAGATGAAACAGTTAAGTTTTTTGTTGTTTAATACATGGAAAGAAAAATTCGATTAGAGACAACAATTCATATTATAAGAAATATTACTGCAAGTGATTCTGCCAGTTGAGTTAATCACTAATTACGTTAATTAAAGTTTAATCGAAGTCGTTTTAAAATTTAGAAAACTGAAACTAGATCTCTCGTTTTGTGTCACATTGCTACAACATATTAGTTCTGATCCTTCCATCGTTTCGTACGAAAATATTCTATCATTCGTATCCTAACATAACAGGAACTACTATAGTATAAAGCGACGGGGTGGCTACGGTAAAGTCAAATAGAAATAGGCGATCTACAATCAGGCTCATATATATTATAACTATATAGTCAGCTCTATTTTGCTTGTCGCAAATTCTTAATTCAAACTATTACTGCACGGCCGGCACTATGGAATTAATGTCGTACGAGCGATTCGTATCAATGATGCATTGCCTTAATTAAATAATTAATTGACATGCTTTCCTATACTTCGTTCTAGTAACATTACGATTCGCTTGCGTATGGCATATATCGAAATTCTCATACTTCGTTGTCAAAACACATACCTATGCTATATTAAAACATCAAATCGCTGCTTCTCATTGAAATCCGCGAAATGAAAATATTATTCCATGTTTAATCATGTATGTTGATTACGATATTGTACTTGTCAATTTAGATTGGAAAGATTGGAAACTTGCAGCCGTTAAGTCTCTTATTACGATTCTGATTCTATTGCGAAAATATCGAGGTCTTTGCATTATACTGTTAATTTGCATATATTCATATTTACTATTTTACTGCTACTTTCATGCACAAGACGTACGTTTGATTCTATAAGTATTCTAATCAGAAGACAAAATAAATTAGCAAATCACACAGATTTGCTATTTCTTATTTTTTATTTTATTGTTAACTAACAAATTGAATTTATAACAGATAACTATGCAATTATTAGAACAGTAAATGTATGATAGCCATCAATTTATTTAGATGTTCTTAGAAATAGATAATTTCTTTTTATAAATCGACGAGATTGAGCTTTTGATTTTGATTAAATAGCGGCATTATTTACGTTTACAAACACGATAGAAAAGTCTCTCGCATATAACATCGATTCATATCTAAAATCTCTCGAACAGAACAAATAACATACCTTATTAACCATTATGCCTACGTAACAAATCAAAAATTATCCAGTTGCTTGCTTGGCACATTTCTATGTTTTACTTGCATCATGCGATCGGGATTTCGTACTCTTCACGAGGATTTGGTGGCAGGATGCCTGACTAGGAGATTCACTTCACCGTCGTGTAGCTTCTTCATTAAAGACCACGCTTCTATCCTCGACATTCGTGTTACATCGTTACCGTTTACTTCGAGTAGTTGGTCCCCGGCTTTTAAGGCACCCGTTTTCTCGGCAGCACCTCCTATCAGAAAAGAAAAGTCTGAGATAACATATTATATAACTTCTATTATTTTATTTTTCTCATTTCAATGAAACGATTATTATCATTACAAAAGATTACTCTTTAATGTAATATTACGGTCATAAACTTATTACATACGAAAGTCTATAAAACTTACCGGTGAATATCTTCTTGATGATTAGAGGTCTGTCCCCGAGGGGACTATCCCTGCCGCCTTCTAGACTAAATCCCAGACCAGCCCCGTCCTTGTAAACAGCCACGGTCGACGGCGGTCCCCACGCTGTGTCCTCCACGTTTCCACTCATCTCTAATCCTGTACGAATTTTATTTACATCGTTATTATCAAAACGGATCGTGAAAGTTTTCACGCGAGAAACGCATATTTTTTTACCTTCGACGATGGTTTCGACACTCGCGGTTCGCGACCTTAGTTTACAACCCTCCTCCATCCTGACCCTCGACACGACCAATACGACCTCCGATCTCGGTTGCTTCAGTACCGCCATGCTCTCTCTGTGCGTGAGACCTCGCGTGCTCCTGACCATTTATGCTGAGGATCCTATCACCTCTCTGCACACGACCGTCTTTGTCTGCGATAGAGTGTGTCAGCACTCTGTGAACTGTGATCTCCTTCACTTCGCAGTCTGCGCCGCCAGCCAAAGTGATGCCGACGCTGCCGGTCGGATTCTCCTTGTGGAGTAGAACGACTATGACGTCGTGCGCTCCACGTGCCTCCTCTAAGCTCGCCTCCTCGACAAGTTGCGCTAGTTCTTGTTGCGAGATCAAACTGGTGCTGCTAGCTAGTGAACTGATACTGCCGAATTGCTCGCTGTAGCATCTATCAGTATCCATTTCCGTCCCGATGTTCTCGTCCACACTGCTATCCAGACTTGGAAATCGATTGTGAGTGTTGCTAGCGTTCTGTTGTAATTGGCTATGCATGGGACTCGTGTCAATTTTCTCCAGGGCTTTCTTCATATCTGTGACACTGGCACTGCGTCGATTCAGGCCACGGGATGTCGGAATCTTTGATACAGTCGTGTTTTTTATTCTTTCGACGCTTTCCGACATTTCATCACCGCTGTCGACGGCTTTCGTTCTCCCTAAGGTTGGTATTTTCGAGACAAAGGGTTTGTCTTCTGACCAGGATTCGTTCGAAGTAGTGGAACCTCTTCTACTGTATCGATTTTCTTTTGAGATTTCCCAACCAGATTTCACCGGCGAGCTCGATATCGTACCGTTCTTCTCAATTTTCGGCTCTGTATTTTGGACGCGGAGCAATTTCAAATCCGTCTTAGCGCCAAGTATATCCTCTAGACTCATCTGACTCTTCGACCTGCCAAAAGTCCCTTCGTCGACATGTATAGCTGATCTGGAGCGGCTCTTCGTCGTCAAGATCGTCAAGAGATCGTTTTGATCTTCCACGCTTTTTCTGGGAGTTAAACTCGCTTTACTCTGTAGTTTCGATAATTCCATCGCGACCACCTTCGTATCGCTTACCGTAGTTCTAGTTTTCGAAGACAAATCGTTGTTGGATGTGATAACAGGTTCGTTAAATATAGGCCCATGATTATTTCTTGTTTCCAATTTTTGAGTTACAACGGGTGGATTTTTGTTATATTTGCTTATATTAGATTTTTCTTCCATTGATCGCGCCAAAGTCTTCACCTCTGCCCGAACCCACATTTTGAGATCGTTTGATGGCTCTAACATTTCGGATTTTGGTGGTCTAACAGCCGGTGGTGGGAAACTCATTTTAGGTGGCAATTTAGGTTTCTCTTCTTTTTTTGAAAACGATCTTTCATCCTCCGGAAAAGGATTTGCGACTTCTATATAAGCAATCTTAATCTCTTGTTTGCTCGTTGGATCCAAGTTATTGCTCATCTGGTGATTAATACCGTTCTCGATGGCTCCTTTCGCAGCATCTTCATCGTCCGAAAACTTTCGCTGGATTAGCGGCGATCCGTTTAGATCTCTGCCACTTCGGCATCTGGCACTCGCTAGGATATTCTTCCGATTTATCGCCTCAACGCTTTGTGGTTTCAGTACTCTTCGGGATAAGGACTCGGCACTGGCTTGAGATCCGGATGTGAGCGTCGAAGATGTGCTGCAATTTGTATCAGTGCTATTTGATCGTTTCAGTTGCCTCTGAGGAATCTGCGAGTTCCTCGATACAAGGTCGTTCGATTGTGGCGAACGCGAATTCGAACCACTGCTACTGGAAGATGATCTCTCCGCCAGGTACGTGCGTTCACCGAGAACACTTATCCTGGAGGCAAATTGATCTTTGTCAGATGCAGTAATTGAATCTCTAATATCCTGTACGACTGAGATTCTACTTAAATTGTCTGCGATCAAAGATCGACGTTGGCAGTTTAATTCCGTGGAGACGTAAGATCTTTCTGATGAGATGGTGGATCTTTCCGATGGTACCGGAGACATCGGCGGACTGAAGCCGCGAGATATGCTGCTCTGAGAGCTGCTCACAGCCGAATCATTATCGGAGTCATCGTAATCTAAGCGAGCTTTCCTCTGTATCGTCCTCAGCCTAGTACGTGAGCTATCCGGTGAGCTGGTCGTCGAAGCGAACTCGAAACTATAATCGCTTCTTGTCGGGCTACAAATACTCTCCAGGCTTTTCGGCGGCTCCGAAAACGGAGACATCGCGGTTGATTGAGAACTTTTGATTGGGCTGCTACCGTTTATCGTGGAGCTTGTTGTCACTGAAGTACCGTAAACTGTGAGAGACTTTCTCTTGAAAGCCGGAGAATACTTGGAATGTATCTGAGGTGCTGGCATTTTGAAGGACGTTGTCGCTTTCAAGGGTTGACTCGTTGTGCTGGCGTTACTGGTTAAGGAACTTTGAGACCCCCATTTGTCCTGAATATTTGCTTTTGGTATCTGAAAAAAGAGGCATATATTTAACAAAGCATTATTTTGAATAGGTTTTATTTTAAAATCTTGCATACATAAAATGGAGAGTTGTTAGACAGTATTTATAAAAAAGATTTTTTAAAAATAATAACTAGTAAATTTTGCAAAAATGTTATATTTTATATATATAATTACATAATATTTATAATATTATTAGATTATATTATAAAAATATGAATATATAAGAAAAATGAAAATTAAGAGCATAGGATTGCATAGGACTCTGAAAATATCCCATGCTAAATTGCATTATATTGTATCTTAAATCTTTAATCTTACCTGATGTAATATCGAATCTCGTGATTTGATTTCCGGTAGATCGACGATAGGTTGATTGATCGATACGGTATCTTTTTCCGGTATAACCAGACCACGTAGCTTTGATATCGATTTTCGTCTCTGTTCAATCAGCTGATTTAAGCTGTTTCTTCTCGTATCTTCTCCGGGTCGTTTAAACGTAGACGCCAAGGAATTTGTCCTTGAGATTTGTGAGTTACTGGAATCGGTTGTCAGAGAATCTCGATTTTGCGTGAAGGGTGTAGGGCCAGAGAAACTAGTAGCTCGCATTAATGAAGACGTGTTCGTTGTCTTGACCGAGTTGCTAGAATTGTTACAAGAACCTACAGTTTTACTGATATTTGAGTACACAGTATTCTGCAAATTACTACTTTCAGCGGTGTTTGCGCAATAATTTTTCGTTGCTGTATTTAAAAAATTCTTGTCGTGTGATGGGCTGGACAGTGATGTAGTTTTCGACGGAACGATTGGTAGTGTCTTTGGAACCCGCGTAGTTGAACTCAACAAAACAGACTGAGGCAAACTAGACGTTTTCTGATTACATTTCTTCGCGGAATCACGCCCTGTCATAATTTTAGACGAATCGGTGAGATCGAACGAACTCTGCGTTCTGTTGGCAAAAAAAGATGGCCGATCCTTCTGTCCGTTGCTCTTGTCATCACGGCAAACATCTTCGGAGGACTTGTACTTTGAGAGATGTTTGCTGTTGTTCGTGGCTGCTGTTGCTGTCATAGTATTAGGAAATAAGGGCACGTCAAGGCTACTTTGTGACGAAAACATAGCAATCTTATCTCGAACAGATCGCTCGGACTTGTCGTCTTGTCTCCAAAGATCACCGTTCAAAGAAAACTTTCTCTGCGGTGATTCTATCGTAGGAACATTTCTTGCATGCAAAACTGTTTGCTCCATTTTTGGCGGACCTATGAATAATATAACGTATAATTATAAAAAGTATAAAAGTGTAAGAAACGAAGATGATGTAAAAATGATGATTTCAAGAAAAAAGAAATTAATCTTCTCGGAAATATTAAATTTAATAATATATTTTTGGTATGTCAACGTTTCTTCTCGGAGAAAAAAGATGGAGAGAGGATTAATTCGAAGCTAGGCAAGTAATAAGTACCTGTCAATGGTAGAGGCGGTGGGATATCAACAGGCGTGTCCTTTTCCACGTGGCTTGGCACTTCTTCGATCATCGTTACGTCCTTGTGATAATATCCGGCGATCTCCATTTTCTTCTCGCTCATTATTAAATTGCTGTTAGTCGTTTGACAAGAATAAAGAGAATTTGCCGTGACGATGGAAGTGTTTTTCTTCGCCATATCTTCCGAAGTATGATAAGATGATTTTTTCTCTTCATTAGTAACTTCGGTGGACTTCACGTCTTGACATACATTATCTATATTGGCTGACATAGCTTTGCCCATCTCGGACCGGATGTTCTCCATATTTGCCAAAGCGGCTTTGTTTATATCCTGCCTCACGTTTTCAGTGCCTGTGAACGTCATCTTACTATCAGGTAGAATAATGCTCCTCGAACCGACAACGTTGCTGTCGTTCGCGAGCATTTTAAGAGTCTCGCCAGCACGGAACGGTTCGTTCTCGTTGCACAATTCTCCACCATTTGTGGTTATCGTCGCTGTCCTTGTTGCAGCGATATATCTGTACGATGACTGGTTGCTACTGTTACTGAATTCTTGGTACGCTGCTGGAAATTCGTCCCCGTCCGGGGGCAGGCGCTGACCGCCTCCGCAGTTCTCCATCTTACCATTTACCGTGTCTGCAACAGCATTTGCGAATACATTCTTGATATCGGCATGAAAGTTTAAATTTTTAGATTATAATATGGTAACTGAGATATATATATATATATATATATATATTAAAGCTATACGGAATTTATAGAATTTATAAAATTTAGATGATAAAAATTTGTTAAAGTATAATAGAACATAGTACGATTTTGTTATATAATTTCTTTCTGAAAGGTAACAGAATGTATGTGATTGCTGTTTCTATTTTAATGTTTTAACAAGTTATCGTTTGTATAAAGTATCTATTCCACATTTTGTTCCACTTTCTGAGGTAGCAAATTTCAAGTGAGATAGAATTTATGTTGATGAAATTGAATAGCTAGTTAAAGATCGTGAAAGTTCTCATAAAGATTTGAAAATATTTTATTCTTTGTACAGCCTCTTTTAAAATTACATATTTATGACGAAAAAAATCAATTCATTAAGAGTTCTTCTGTACACTTTGTATGTGTAAAATTTAAATTTAAATTTATTTTTAGCATTCTTCTGTTTTAATGTAATATGTACTATTATGTTATGTTTTAAGAATTCTTTCGGAAAAGAAGTGCATCGGTAAAAATATTTGCACCATTAAATAGCGAACCAGCAAACCACTTGAATGATTCATCGCGCATATATCAACACATTATACATCACAGTGAATGTATTATTGTTCAAAAAAATGACATCATCTCTTCGACTTTCCATACTCTTCGTCTGACGAATCAAGCAAGTGCACAATTTTGTAATTTTTCACATTTGTTAATGAATTCAATATACCCTCAGTCTTTATTGAATTTTAAAAGCTTTGCGTTTTTTATTTATAAAATGCAAACTTTAAAAAACTTATTTTTTATATTAATTTTGTTCTTCAAAATTTATCCAAATTTTTGGTTTATTTCAAATATTTTTATTTTACTCCAAATATTTTGTTTTATTCCGAATATTTTATTTCAGTTCAAATTTTTATTTCTAATTTTTACTTTAATCTAAATTTTAATTTCTAATCTTTTACTTTATACAAGATTTATTCCGAATTTCTTATCGTTCAATTCGAAGTCACAGATTATTTGATTTATATAGATTTGCATAACTTCAAGGATTTCCACATTCTAAAGCTTACTGATAAAATATTTGCATATACGTATGTTATCTAGTCTAATTGTAAGTAGAAATAAATTAAGTATTTAAATTGAGCAAGTTACAGTGCATGACTCTTCGTAATGGATATTGATATGGAAAGTTTTATTTCAAACTTTCTTTATCTGTGTTGAAATATGCAAGTATGAAATTTCTTAAAATATCCAGCTGCTCGTAAGTTGCAAATCATCAATGCATATGCTGTCGCATTGCCGAACGCTTACGTATGCTGTCATACCGCGAAACTCTGACTAACTTTAATTCACGGTTAATAAAGCGTGCCGCGCTAACTCCTGATTAACATTCCTGATGCAGTGCAGTACAACGTAACTAATCGTCGATCGTATGCACATGCAACTTTCGCGCTTGATGGTTTTCGAGATGCAGACGATCGCACCATATTTGTACCGAGGAGACACTCGTGTCGTTGTGTGCGTAAATGCACTTGCATATGCGTGAATTTTGTATGTATATGCATGAGTTTATTATTTGAAACTTTATCGATTCTATATAATTGAAAACTTTATTTTTAACAATTAGCTATAAAAAAATATTTGTTCACAAGTGTCCAACGTCATACCACATTTTCAACTATGTTTGACAAATATTTAATTACGAACTTATGGTAAAGCTATAATTATATCATATCACTATAACCAATCAGTTAAACAAATTATTAAATATAAATTAAGATCTTATGTATGATATCATTTGAACTAGCATTATTTTACAGTAGGTTATTGAGAAAATTAACGAAATTAGAAGATAAAGATAGGAGACTGGATAACATGTGCTCTGCAGTCACTGATGTATTAAATTGAAATTAACCAATAGTAAAATACCTGATTAGATACGGTGCAATATTCAGAATTCGCAAGGATCAGTCCTGTTTTACAATCACTTTACGAACATAAGTTGGCAATTAATTTTAATTATTGAAGAGTACGTAACTCGACTCGCGGTTATGATAAACTTTCACGTGGAAGACATTCATCGTATGTTTTGCGCGAGTCTGAGCTTGGTCGGTTTCTCAAGAACGATTCTTAGAAGAACGTTGATGTATCGTCCAGATGAAGGAGGAAACAACGGCAGAAGTTCTCGTTCCTACTGGCAAGAAGGCTGTCGTAAGACTGGGCGACATTGCTCGTTGAGGCTAGCTTCCGCGGTTAGCACCGACATCAAACACTTTTGTGCACGAGAGAAGGGATAATCTCGTGTTTTCAGCGTGCCACGCTTTTAACTTTGCTGCTCGGAATTACATTCTTTGCAGGTATTATACCGTACACGAAAAATCGGCGTATATTCGTATGCCACTTTGTTCTTCACCCACGATCCTATTCGAGATTTATTTCTAATACATCGGAACTAAATAGCTATAGAGGCATATACGTTATAAATTAGCTGAGATATGACAGGAATTCTCTTTTGAAATTCGTAGTCTGTGTCTTGTACTACTTCGCGGATGTCGTCCGAACAGCTACGCGAGTCGATTAATCTCGCAGAATGTGTCAACGAAACGTAACCGTTTGGTCGCTAGAGAAAAGTCGTAGGACGTAAACCGGAAGAGCTATGCTGAGCTGGATATACCGCTATGCGATATAATTGGCTTTAAGCTAATTTGACGATTTTGTCATATCACTGAGTTACGCTTGGTAATTCCATGAGCAATTAAGTGATTTACATATCAATAGAAATGAGAAAATGTATCAATTTGTATATTAAAATTAGACTGACGCATAACATAAACGTAAAAGTAAAATTTATAAATCTAAGACGCGATGCAAATATCGAAACATTTTTACATCTATCATCGATTTTAGCTTTCTTTGCCAGAATATTATTTTGAAAAAGAAAGGAGGCAGGCCGCAAAATCAATGTCGTCACTAAAAGCCACTTGTCCTTGGCACCGAGATCCGAATCGTTCGTGTTGCGTCAATGTACTAGAAGAGTGGAACCTTGTAACATGATTGTTAATTGTTATATTTATGTTAATTGTTATATTTATCTCCTCTAATAATGGTCTCCCTCTTTTTGTCTCGTCAGTCGATGTGGACACATCATGTGACATTCGTGTCGTTACATCTTAAATGATATATCGTCTGAAGCAATGTATTTAGTAATAAAGCCGCGTGTTAGTCAGATTTCGAATGAAACGCGACGTTCTTTTTGTTCGAATCATTGATTCTCTAAAGAAACTATGTTAGAAAAGTAAATAGCACAGGCTATATCATAACGTTACACATTTTATTTGTATCTTCCAACATACGTATTTCGTCGTGTACATAATTTTTAAAAAGTGAGCCTTTTTTCGTAGCTCAGGTTGAATAAAGCAATTAATACATCGAACATTAAAGAGTTTATCTCGAGTTGCAGAGACTTAGAAACGATTTCGTATTCCTTTCTACTTAAATTTTGTCACGTAATATATTTGCCAGATCGTTATCTTGTAAAGATTATTCGTATTAATAACAGTTTCGTGACTGTTCCGTGTCATAATATTTTGGTTTTTGCAATTTGATTTTTTGTACACATAAATTTGCTCGCGTTCAATAACCGTTTACAAAGTTACACGAGAAGAAATGTTCGATAGCATTCAACGTAATAACGACTATGCAGATTAGATAAATCCATGTCGAATGGTCATGTCGTCCGAACGACAAAATCGCGAATAAAGGAACAACTGATGTGGCTGATTCTTGTTGGTTGTGAAATCCAATGTTTTGCTCGGTAATCTCACACTCTGATTCACGTGTTACATCACCTTTTTACCTTTCTACCTTTTCCATGATACGTCGTGGCAATATTGCGCTGTCGCAAATACTTAAAAGATCCTTAAATAAGACGCGGACTCGCGTTACATCGTGCCGACACGAGCATGGTGTCTATTTATCACATTTAACTTCTGACTCTTGCGCGGAAGTGTGAGAAGTGTCATATCGCGAGAGATTCATTTAACGTCCTAACGCCGCGGATTAATTCTCACATTTCATAAGAATGAGAAATACCAAAAGCTATTGCCCAACGTGCTTAAATCTCTTATCGAAAGCATGAGAAATCGGACGAAATCTCGAAATAGTCTTTTTCTATTTGATCTACAAGGGTAAAATCTCTAATTTCTAGTATAATGATGAAAGACTCAACCAAGTTCGATGTCATATTTTCGTCGTTAGGTGTCTGACGTTTCGTGGACAGAAATAAAATTTTACATCGCGGAAGTGCTGCGTCGCAACGACGATTAATTCTATCTATGATATCTATCTACGATAAAATCGGCAATCCTCTCGAACGAATCTTGGACTACCTAGCGTATGAAATCAAGTATATGCAGACCATAAAATCTCGATATGGCGTGACGCGGCGTGGCGCGGCGTCTGGCTGATGTTCGCGCGTGGTTTCACGAGAGGATTTGACACGGCATGAGCAGTCGGCAGTACATTTTTGCCACTGCACCGGCTAGACAGCGAATATTCTCCGTTTAGAAATAAGATTCCAGAATGCGGAAACATTGGCATTAAACGCGGCGGTCCGATGTACGTGCTTCGAGAGGCCGATGACGCTTACCATCGCCGACTTCGCTCGTGCCTTCGTGGGAGCGGACTGTAAAACGAGTAGGAAGCGAATCACTCCGAGAATTCTATCCAATTAATTTTTTACGGAAAAAAGGAAAAAGACTGATAGTGACCGTTCGTTGCATCTACTCGCGGAACTACCGCGTCGAGACAAAACTACGAGGATATGTATCTGCGTGCGAAGATAAAAGACGAGGAGAGAGGCATTTGTTATTATCTCCACGAGTCTAGCGGGTTTGCTAACAAACACCTTTAAATTTATATCAGAAAGAAACTAGACGATTAAGATCCTTAATTTCCTGTTGCACTTTGATCCTTCTTCCATCGTGGCGGGTATTATGGAACCGGTCTTAATTTTTTATCTTCTTGTAAAAGCAGGAGTTAGTATTTTAATATCAGGATAATTTTGGACTACTTGATTAGGCTGTACATTAAAAATTTTTAACATTTTTTTCTATTTTGATTAAAAATCGTGACTTCGACATTCGGGTGGGCAGCGAATTGGCACGATCGGCGTTGCTCGTTGCTATTTTACTAGGCAACGTGGTGTTCGTTATCCAGCGTTACTGGTTTCGAGTGAGATCGTGACATGTCAGGAGGATCTCAATGTGAAGTTCGCAACACGATCGAGGGCGAATTCCTGCGGACTTTCACCATACCGAAGGACGATAGATCGGCGTAAACTGTAAAGTGGTTTCATGTAGTTTAACACTATTGTTATCAATTTGCTCGATTCGGTACACCGATCATACGCATGTCTGTCTGACATTTTCGTTTCATTTCGCAAAGGAATTGACACAACGCTGTAACCCGGAATTATCTGAATGTTGAACGATGAATATAATCTACAATACAACCCACTACATACAAACGCAGTAATATTGTCGAAATTGCCAAGTCATACCTTAATGTCTCAACGATAAGATCGTTTAGGAAAGTAATACGTTGGTCTTAGAGTTTTTACGGTCTTATATTGTTCGCTGAGTATGCAAAAAATTGCACGTTTTTAAGCCCGTTTCGTTAAGGCCATCAGATATTTAATATTTCATAGATCTTTAATCATTTCTATTTATCTACCTTTATTCGGGTTCTTGCTTTCCTCCTCCGTGTATTCTGCAATTTTGCTCACGCGGTCTGCTTCGTCATCTCGCACTGTAACAAATGCACGTACTTTTATTTATTATACACGGCGTTTTCTCAACCATTATTGTATTAACCTGTAAGCATAGCGTGTCTATAAGGGTATAACTTTGTTCACTAGCCGCAGCTATGATTGTGTAAGAAATTACTGTAATTCTGTCGAAATAACGAAAGTGACCAATTATTCGAAGGCATATGTAAAGAAAAAAATCAGAAATGCATAATAATTCGAATCTTATATTTTTGAATTATATTTACTTGAAATATATTTTTATAAACGTTTTATAAACGTTTGCGATTATGCGGTCGGCGGAACTGTTCTATGGATGACATTTTAATTAAGAAAAGTTAATAGCGGGCCGCATAAAGGACTCCTAAATAAGATGCATAAAGAGGTCACCGATAATGAATCGAGATAATAGTTTGCCATCGGTAGACACAGCTGCACCGTTGACATCAGTTGACCCGTACTTATTAAACAGCAGATACACTGAACTGTGTACCAAAGTGCGAAGTCCCTACGAAATATTTTTTTATGTAACACATGAAATCAAAATTCATCAAAAATTTCGATGATACGACACCACATTCTTTATCTCCAAAATAATAATGTTGTCTTAATTTTAATATAACTAATTCAGAGGAAGAGACTTTATTTGAAATTTCTACTGCAAGATCTATAATCTGTGTGTGCATGTCTCACGTGTTCAAATATTTGAAAATAATTGTATTTGCGAAAACTGGCCGATTTGCACAACTAGAAAATAAAGGAAAACCTGACTTTTTTGCATTATGTCGACGATGCACTGCATTCTTCACCGATGAACACTATCGCGGGAGCAAGCGGATTAGTCGCGCAATCCTAGTCGTTTTACGACTTCTTGTATTGCAGTCGATTTTTCTTCTGTTCACGCGAGCTTAGACACATCGTAAGTTTTACTCGAATTGTCTTCATTGACAATGTCCTAATGTGGATTTACTTTAAAGAATGCCACATGGGCCGTTTACTAGCCACTGAATGAAAAAGCTGTATTAAAAACACAGTGTTGTTAAAAAATATTTAAAATGAGAAAGAAATTTGTTATACATGATGGCCTTTCAATATGCATTTAGATGTAATTAATTTCAAGTTTAAAAATCTGAAACCATGCGATCTTTTAATTACTTTCTATGTTTCGTGATATTTTTCGCAATAATCAATATTATTTTCCGAGTTATCAAATAAATTTAGAAATATATGAAAAATGATAGAAGAGAGAAGAGGAGATAGATATAGAGGAAAAGAGAGAAGAACCATGCAAAGTTCAGCGAGCTTAAGAAAGGCAGATGCACGGAAACTGAGAGCGAAAAAGAGAGAGGCAGAAGGAAGCAGAAAGAGTGAGAGAACTCGAGAGCTGTAAGGAGCCGAAAGAGAGAAAAGGGAGCAACGAAAAATAAGAAGAGTGGTTCCCCTCTTTCCTCCTTCGGTCCGAGAGCGGGTGGCCTTGAGCAGGTCATCACCTCCGGCTGCGGTGGTGATGCTGCCTGTACTGGACCATCTTAACTTCTTCTTCTTCTTCTTCTTCTTCTTCTTAACTCCTTGAGCCGTCCTTCTCTTCTCCACCACCTCACATCTCTCGTCTCCTCTGCTTGCCAACCTCTTCCTCCTTTCTTCTTCTCGCGCTCATCTTTTGCTCCATCCTCGTTCTTTCTCTTTTCCTTACGTCTCATCCGGCTTGCCAGAGTTACTTTGTCACTCCTTCTCTCTCTTTCTCCCTCCCCTCTCTTGCCGTTCTTGTTCTCTCTTTCTTGCTTTAGACGCTCTTTACACTTTCCTAAAGGCCTTCGCTCGGCCGCAGAAACAATCCATTCGTGCTAACTTCGCTCTGACCAAACTGACGTGGTGAATGCACTAACATCGTACTGAGAAGTCAAGGGCCAGTCGTACCAAGAAAAGTCCTCAACTTTTTTCGACTTCGAGAAATGCATGAAGCACTGCATACAATTCGATCCAATCTAAACATTCATCTTTACAGAAGATATGTTGGATGACATAGTGGGAAACGATTTCTCCTGTCCGAACGTTATTTCAAAGTATATCGTCCCATCTTATTTAATCTATCTAGGCTCCTTCAGAAAAAAGGCGTAATATCGTTGCTTTCATTATTTGCACGCGCCACAAGGTCGCGTACAAAAACTGTAAATTATCGAGCGTGTTGCCGAGTCAATTCCGTGTCGTTTCCGTGGCGGAGATCACGCAAATTGCGTTTGACAAACTGGATCGGTGGTAGTTACCGCCTTCTCGCGAGCGTAATGATCGGCGCGTGGCTACGTGGCGCACGTAAGGAACCGGACGTTACACGAGCATCGCAAGATTGCACAAGCTGGGAAGGAATATTTCCAAACCGATCGGATAAAGTTGTAATGCCCGCGAGGTGGATTTTATAAAACGGTTAACGTGTGTTCTGTACACACCGTCTAGTCGGTGATCGAGAAGCGCGTTAAGTCGTGTTATTTTCTTCATAGGTGCAACATTCCGACATTCGCTTCTCACGCTCGTCGAAAGTGCAATCGGCACGCCGAGCTGAGCGCTGCAAATTGTCGGGCGTGACGAGGATTTCGTGTCATTTCCGAGGGAAAGGATCACGCAAATTGGATTTGACACAGTGGATTGGTGGTAGACCCACCCCTTTCAGGATGTAATGATTGGCGCGTGGCCACGCAACCACGCATATGGCGTTCGCGAACGCAGGTATCATGAATTATGCACGTGCGTAAAATGAACGTTTCGATCGCGGACATTGAATTTTAAATTTCTGTTTTTCATTATCGTAGTGAATAATTATGAGCGACTCGGTTGTTGATTTCATAGTGTTCTTTAAAACATATAGGCTTCTTCAGTTTTTTAACGATAAAACGTATAAATTTCTCATTTCACTGTTATAGCCGATGGCTAAAGAATTTTAATTTTATTAGATAAGTGAAAAATGTGTCAATATTTCTGTTGTAAATCGCATGTAAAAGAAGACACAATGATACCTAGTGTTTACAACGGTGTTTCGGTATTACCGCGCCGAACAACGAATGCGAAGGACCGGATCGTCGAAGTCGGTGTGCGGACTTAAGTGAATGAGGAACATAAACATAATAATTACGGCAAATTGAGGCCTGCCACTGAAAACAGCATTGTGGCGAGCAAAGAGGAGGCGAGAGAAAGAAGCGGTCCGTGCACGGATCATGGTCGCAACGTGTATCGATGGAATAAACGCATTTAACGTACTTGGCGTGCCAGCGGTAGCGTAGGTGAGCAGGAGAGTTTATCGAGAAACACATTTAGACCCTATAGCCATCCGTGCTTGAGTTCCGTTTTGAAATTTATGAATGTTGTCCGTTTCTGATGAGTTTTGTTTCTGATAATTTTTTTCTTAGAATTTTCAGTAGAAACACTCAGTTTTCTTTTTCTCACGAGTTTATTAATTGGCAAAAATTGTTTTTTTGCCTACATTCTCTTTGTATGTAATTTTATCTTGAAATAGCGGCAAGAATAACCAAACGAAATTACTATATGCTCGGCCGGAAGTACGATATTTGTCGTGTAAGACGGTATTTTCAGACGATATCATGTTCTAATCTCACGAGCGGTAATAGGCGTGTTCATTCTTGCGCTCGTGACGTTGGTGAGGTAGGAAGACACGTTGCACATGGTCAAAGAACGCGTGCTTTAACTTGCTTTTAACTTCTTCGCAAATGAAACTATGCTCGCGTCATCAAACTTTATGTCAAGATTTTTTGTAAGTCTGGATAATCTCCCATTAGAGAATCTTAATACTTAACTAATTAATTGCAAATGTACTTTTTATCACAACCCATATAAAACTAATATTTCTATTTAAAGAACCATAAATAGAATTTTAACTTTCATCATTCTATAAAAACGATTTAAATATTTTTCTAAAATATATTTTACCGTAATTATTTTTTTAAAACAAATGTTACAAATATATCGAGAAAGAGTTTTTTTTAAGTACACTGACATTTTCGTATTGTATATTTGTTTTGAGAGATATCTTAGAGCGGTAAACTATTTCTGAATTGCATTACAATTTGTATTATATCTCGTTTTATTGTAGAAGCCATATAACGAATGTAAAGAATTGAAATGCATTTCGATTAAGTAACGACCTCGACCTAGTAAATTACGCGTTGCATTCGGGAATTTAGCCCCGCGGCTGCGATCGAGCTTCTCGCATGCACGGAGCATGCACCCGTGCCTGCACGGAGCAATGAAGTTTGCTTTCGGTGATCATGTCCAGGCCGGTTTTTGATGCTGCAATGCCGCGGGCTACTCACCCTTTTTAGACTCTAAAAATAATCTTAAATAAAAATAATCGAAGTAGAAACGTTTTATTGTCTGATCGAGATATCCTATTTTTAGTTGCACATTTCGAAAGAGACATTGTGGTGTCGACGTACGAGGTGCATTTTTTAAGTTACTTTGCTGTGGTCTTTTATTTCGTATGTTTATTTTAGCTAAGCACAGAAACCGCAAACGATGTATCTAAGAAGACCCGATCCGCTCTCTTCTCCACGATCTTCCGCCGTCGCGAATACCTACACGTGTATCTCGATGCACGCGATTTATAAGGCGCGTTGTTAGTGTAATAATAAACTCTCTTGAACGCTGCGGCATGGCTAACAGAATGTATCTTGCGAGTCACAGTGACTGACTACTTGGCGCCTGCACCGATAAACCAACCCCGGCTCATACTCGTGCACGATTGTCGGCTGTGCGTTTAATACGTACGCTCGCGTACGCTGACACTAGAGATGCGGACGATGAATGAGCTAATTGTGCTTTCTGATGAGCGAGACCCGTCTCTTTTATCTCTTTTCTGCTGTGAATGACGTATGCATGCACTTGCCGGCTGTCGCTCTAAAAATCGTAACGCAATAGCGTAAGAAAGATATTCGCGAAAAATAAAATTGAGATATATAAAATTATTGTCTATTTTGTAATAAATATTTCTCTCTCTCTCTCTCTCTCTCTCTCTCTCGATTCGGATATACAGATATACGGGATCTATATATTATTTATATGAGAAATAAGTTTTCTAATAGGAATGTAAAGTTTGGTAGATTGTCCCATTTTTGGAATGATTTTAAACGGTGGCATGTTTTGCTTAATGTTAGTCCTATTTGAGTACAACAGAGTCTAAATACTGAAAGAAAAAACTGAACGAATTGACAAATACTTTTAAGCAGGTGTAGTCCATCCGCGACTCCTGCAGCTGCCTCTTATGGAGCCCTTAGCATGCTTTACCCTTGAGATTCAGAAAATATCACGGCGTATGCGTAACAGCTGCTGCATTTTTCTGTGGGTGGCGACCAGTGAAAGTGAGTCTTCGAGGTCGTTGCTGGATATAAATTTCATTCTATTTCATCTTAAGCTGAATACAATTGTGTGAAAATATTTCATTGTGATTATGAGATTTCAATGAGAAAACGTTTATTTCTATCAGTCATAATAGGCATTTAAACGATTATAGAGATAATTAAGAATATATTTAAAGAAAGAAGTTTTCTTCACCCTTCAAGATTTTTTTAGATTCTTTAAACCGTAAAATACGCTCGATCCGGGAGGGAATTTTTTTTATCTGCAGGAAGTTACGATACATCTAATACTTCTGTTAAACTTGTTTGAATATGTTACTTTTTAAATTTAATACTACAGTGCTATGTCATCAAAGTTTACATTACATTGATACAGTTACTAAGCCCATAAATATTGTAAATTTCATAAGTTTATATACAAATATGATTACATACAAGATTATATACAAATTTGAAATCTTTTGGACAAATTTCATTAATTTATTTCGTGCATGTTCGATCAATAATTAATGTGTGTTCGATAGTTACAGAAATGATCCAATAGAAAAAAACGATGGTTTTTATTTAACCCTTAAACAATAATTACGTTATTAAGAATTGATTGCAGCTAATCACGAAATACTAGGAAACTACTGCTTGCACCTGATTGTAGCGAATCACAATTTAAAATTCGGTTTTGAAATCTGCATGGAAACGACATGTTTAGCCCATTTAAGACAGTTTAATTTACTGCTGACATTAACTGAGATCGTGCCTCGTTTTTTAATGATTCACGAAGACCAATTGTTACCTCATTGCGCTATGGTCTAATGAACGTTTGAAGTCGAGTGCTTCGCGAATCAACCTGGCTCTATTAACGCCGTAAAATCGGCCTTCCTTTAGCATTAGAATGATTTTCTTGTGTACACCGCGATGGGAGATACGCTTAGTGAAACTTTTCCGCGTCTTTCGTGTAACCAATCAAATATTGTTTGCAAAACACATAAAAAAAGAAAATTTAGTTGTAAATTGCAATAATATTTGCAATACTGAGAAAGTTCACAATTAAATTGAATTGATAAATTTTCATAAATATCTTACCGTTTCAAGAAACAAATATTTGTGCTCGCTGCGTAGTCAAATCTCTACGGTTTATGCTATAGTCTTCAAGCTTCGTAGACCGATTATATGTTTCGCACTCCGTTACGGAAACACATGTTCGCGCTTGAAAAGCAAAGAACACTATAAATGATTACTTCTAAGTGAACCATGAGAAAAATGTATCCACGCTACACCAAGCACGAAGGATATATTTTTGAATCGTATAAATGGGAACAATGCAAAAGCTTTCTTCGTTACACTTTTCAAATTTCAAACTTGTGTTCCAATTCAAGCTAAAATGTGCTAAATAGTAATTTTGGTTCAGCAGCCAAAACTTTCTTTTAGAAAATTGTTCAAAGCTCTGTGTCACAGGATTCGCGAAAGAATCATAAGAGGAAATATATCACATTGAGAAAGAAATGCACTCAAACGGTTCGGAATTCGAAGAATACTCGATTCGAGCGAATTATAGCAATCATACCTAACACGCGAGGCGGAGTACACACGCGAAAGTTCTCGGAACGTTTTAACTTGAGAGTCGACGAGAGACTGGCGAACGCCTTCTGCCTTTGCACGAGACGTCGCGCCGGGCATCCCTTTCCACCGAGCGGGACGACGCTTCCTTACCGGTCTCGAGGAGAGGCTTTACTCCCGATAGGTTACCTTCGAGATAACTCGACGCACACCATAAATGCGTGCACAATTTACACATACGTGTAAATTGATCCAATAAATTCACCAAGATTGAGAAAAGCTCGGTATTTTGTCGTTAATTATTATAATACGGTGGCTGATACCGGAACATTGACCATCCGTGCGATGCGTTGCTTCAGATGCTCGTGTTTTTCAAAATTTCATCTTGAAGACAAGTTGCAACACTTTTGCTCCTTACATGCATATGATTCATTAGTATGTTACGATTTGTTAAAAATATTCCGTATTTCTTGGGTCCTTGCCTATTGATTATTTATTAACGTATCCTATTTATTTATTATTTTGAATGATTTTTGTATTTTGAATGATATAGAATAACATATTTTGATGACATAGAATAATATTAGAATATTACAAAAATATTATTAATGTGTTTATAAATATTAATTCTAGTCTATTCTTGCACAGTGTAATTCCACTTTGAAATATATAATTTAATAACTTAATAACTTCTAGATACATTGTATATCCAGTATGTATTGCATTCTATGTATTGCATTCTACGTATATAGCGACGATCGAATTTTTAATACGGATAAGATACGGAATACGATATTGGGACGATTTAGAAATACGCTCACTATGTACAATTTCTGCCGAACAAAAGACCGTCTATTCTATACTGTTATACATTTTGAAATCGAAGATTAAACGTTGATAAATCGTTTTGTGATCCGCAGGGAGTCGCGTGTGCACAATATGAGTCAAATTGTTGAAAAACAAATTACGTCTTTACATTAAGATTTTTGTTGTCCAGCCAAGTATGACATTTCCGTGATTCCTTTCCGATTTAAAAAAAGTTATTTTATCTTTTCACGTCTCGCAAACTTGCGTTCTGAATTTTTAACGCTTTGCAGAATACAAGGCGTTCAAAAAAGGAAAGTCATTTTTTTTATCATGAAACTTCATACAAAATATATAGGCGATTTAGCATCATAGATCATAAAAGATCTGTTCGTTTGAGTATCACTGTATCGATTGTCTCACCATAAGATACGAAAATCAAGTAGTTAAAAAGAAGGTAATTGACTTTTGTAAGTTCGAATTTCCTCGAGTCGAGTGCATCGAAGAGCCTATGTTTCAGTTTGTCGTAAAACATGAAAGAGCTAGCTGAATCATCGCTACGCTTAGTTATTTCTTGTTCACCGTACGATATGAAGGTATGATACGGAAGTGTGACTTGTTATCAGATTTAGAAGTTTATAGACTATTCTTGAGAATTTAACGAAAATAGCGTTTACCGTTCGACGCACACAGATACCAAAAATTTGTTTACCATATCGTAATGTTATCATATTACGTAACAATATATTATTATATATATTTTAATACTTTGGACATGATGTAACGTAATTGTATAACGTAATATTAGCTAGAATTCATTAAGTGTTCTGCGAAGCGAAAAGCGGAAGTCTCGCTCTCTTTACGAAATCAAAATTTCCATAAAACGAGTGAGTCTCGTAGTTGATGTCGAAAGAGCTTTCAATTCATTCAAGAGACATTTAACACTAGATACTGCATTTTCCCATTATTTGTAAACATGTGACATGTAAGGAATTACCTACTCGGGAAATATTTACATGCCGTGCGAGGTAGATCGACATTCTGGACAATGACGAACGTGACGATAATATTAGATTTACGCTCGTCAAAGTTTACTGATAAGAACATGTATCTATTTTGGAAATACAGATATCACCATTAGAATCATTAGGACCTAGTTAATAATTATTCGAACATGTTAGATTTCTAATAACCAATGACAGCACTTTATGTGAGTAATGTTCATTGAAAGATTATCCATTATAAAACTTTTTATGAATATCCCCATGCACTTCTGATTGCAGTAAGATGGGATCGCACTATGATTTTTATCGTTTTCTTTAAAAGGAAGAAAACCTACTCCTATCACGTCGTGACATTTGTTCAAACGCGGGTTACAACAAAATAAAAATTCACGCTGATTGCTCCGCAAAACCCAGGCATCTTAAGTATAGTATGATGCATTTCCTGGATTTTGTGTTTTAACGTCTTAATTCATAAACACAGGTTACAATCGGGTCACAGCGATAAGTCGAGTCTTTTGAGCAATTGGTATATTTTCAAACTATGTTTTTTTATAGATATATGAAAGATAATTAAATAGTAGAGCAATAAGAAAAACAGAATTTGGAAAAGTTAACTTCATCATTCGAGGTAACCTTGCCTAATAACTTTATAGTAAATCATTGTCGCTCATCGCACATTGCGATAGCTACAATGCAAAGACTTATAGTTGTGCAGCATAAATACTATGGGAACGTTCTACAGTTCGTACTGCTTGTATAAGGCGGCGTGTAAACTGGATATTACACAAACTATCATCAATACTCGAAATATACACACGCGGAAAGAAGATGTAATTTCACGTTTATTTATATATTATCCGAGCGAATGATTAAACTTCTGTCGGCGTGGAAGTAATCCGCTTGTTCATCAGCTTTGCAGATCGATCTGCATCTTAAGTATGATGCATTGTAACTAATTATATTGACGTTGGTGCACGCTTCCGGGTTGCCGCAACGGAATGTCGTCTCTCGGACACATAGACATATCGGATACAAGATCCAAGATCCGAGAGATCCTTTCAAACACGGCTGACCTGACTTGACGAACGAAGTGCTCGTCCTCTCTCAGCCGATTTCGCTATACAAATAACAATAACTGTCTTCAATATCGATTTTCTCGAGTGTTCGTCCGTGATTCCTAAGCGAAACCTAAAGCAGGATGCAATGCCAATCTGCTTTTAGTAAACGCGCGTAACTTAGTTCATGATTTCCATTTTCAAAACCGATCATAATCTTTCATTCAACGGCCGCACTTCGTTAAATTTGTTGATACCGGTCGATCTTGAAACGAGGCGAGTCATCTTTAGGCGGTTTTACTGCATGCACCGTTCGAGCTGGCGCGATGGAATGCAGCTTGCTCGATCAGATGCATTAAGCATACTTTTCGAGTCAGATTCGTCGAATGCGATTCTTTCGGTACGAACGTGACAAAACGTGACCCAGTTACCCCATATGATACAGATTTAAACCAAAAGGTTTCAAGAGTATCATATTTACCATTCTTCAAACAAAGAAACAAGGAGAATTAAATTTTATATATATATAAAAATTTATATCATAAGATTTATATAATTAAAAAATTTTAATAAATTAATAAAATTTTAACAAAATGCAAAATTTTGCAGTGCCTTGCGTTTTAAGCTTTTCTAAATATCGTATTCAGATCCGTTATTCGGTATTAATCTGATTGTACATTTTTTAGCATGTATATCCGTGAATATTCCACTGAGTTCTGAATAGGGAATAATTTTCTATAAGGTCCGAGATTAGTCCGAATAAAATGTTGCCTGGAATTTATATGCATTAACATTTAATAGAAAGTATCAATATCTACTAATTGATCCAACGTTGAAAGCTTTCCTGGGGAGGTCAAGACTAATCATCGCCCTTTGCAATCGCAAATTGAAACGAACGTCAGATTGCCTGGGAAAGGTCGAACTCTTTAAGAGCCAATCGTTAATGCACAGTTCACTGAAATTACAGAATGTGCTTTTTGTATATTTTTAAGTCACATAATTGTGGTGTAGGCAAACGAATCTTCCGAGTCACTTCATATTAAATCGGTGTTACGATGAAGAGCTGGGATGTGCGGTACGCAGTGGCATGTTACATTATTTTTTATCTGTCAATACTCGAAATGACATAAAATCATAAAATCAATTTATCTCAAACATTCATGTCATCATATATTTTTTAATCATCGATTTACTAATGTTTGAATACATTCAAATGGACAGATATCTCGATACTATCCCGAAAGATAGTATTGATAGAAAATCGTTTGGCAATAACATAAACTGTCCACGTCAGATCTGTCAAGGTAGATCAGAACAGAATTTTAGCTTTGAAAGGATTCGAAAATGTTATCTTAGAGAAAGAGCTATCAATGCCAATCTGAATTGAATTCGTATAGGTGTTAGCTGCGTGACATTTGTTATCTTTGGGTCAGTACTCATAGAGGCCCCGTGTTGGCGCGCTGGAATGCCGTCTTCTGCGATCGTGCACATACAGGCACATGTCAGTACGCAAGTATGTGTCAGAGAGTATGCCGTCTCTTCGATTGGAAGTGAACCAAGTGAAAGATCTCGAAAAGGAAGGCGATTAAGGGGGAATGGGACCTTGAGCGCGGTCAGCCACTGGAAGAGCTTCGGAGGCTGAAGACTGCGGCTTGGGACGCGGGATCGCCATATTGTTGTGACTAGTAAGCTTTGCCGGGCCCCGATCGGCTATTCACGTATAAACAGGCACGTGTGCGCTGTTCACAGCGTTGGATTGATTATAACCGATATAGGATATATGATAATTAACGGGAGACTTGGAAATTGTCGAACCAGCGCTAATACAATATACACATTTTTCATTTGCTTATTCTATCACGGGTGCGATCACGTATCGTGCAACTATGACTAAATGAATAAAGCATTGTTATTAATTGTTGCAGTCAGCGAGTCTCGCGTTTTTGAGAAAATCCCGAGAAATCCGAACTCGCAAAAGCTCATGTTAATTTCATTCTGCTTCAAAAAAATTATTAGCTTCAGTAACTTGTTTCCTAATATGTAGTAGAATGTTATTGCTTCCAAAGCCTTCCAACATATGTATACGTATAGTGTGAGATAAAAGATCCTTGAATTAACGTAAAATAACGCAATATATTTTCATGCGCGGTGAAACGATAATGGATATTTTTATCATTTCATATTTAACGGGGTTGAAGAACGAATCCGTCGTCCATTGAAAGAATAACCGGTTAAAATTTTGCTGGCACCCGGCAATGCGAAAATGCCTGACCGTAAAGTGTTTACGGACCTCGCGGACGGCAGCTTCGATTGTTCGTTAGTAATTCGCGCGAGCATCGCCGTCGATTCTCCAGGTTGCCAGGCGATTCTTGAATTATTCTTAACGGTTTTGTTTTCACACCCACCTGGCCAACGGCCGAGAAGCCACATTTGAACGCCGACCGTGCCGATTAGAGACCGCGTTCGACGGAATTTCCTTATTTCCCACTTTGCACAAAGCGTCCGACTACGGTAAAGTCTCGGGTGAAGATCCATTGATACACTCTTTATCATGCGATTCGCTTCAGGAATCGCGCCGTTCGTATTACAAGAAAAAAAAGAATGAAAAAGGAAATAGATGCGGCAAAGATGATGTCGAAATAGTGCGGAAGGCAATGACTTCGTCATTAGAAAATTATACGTCGCTTCTAACGTTACAGCGTCCAACATGCGTGATCGCTGTATTTCTGAAAAAGTACTGCAAATTAATTATTATACGAACGTTCATTATTTCTTATTATTGTCCAACCTCGTAATTTCTTCTATTGTATAAACTACCTTTTTCCTTCGAACTTTTCCTGATAGCTGTATTCATTAACTTGAAAAATAGGACACGCGAAGTGTGCTAGAAATGTTATATCGCCAATGGTGAATTGTTTTTGATAATATATTTTATCGAGTGTGTATCATGTGCGAATTCTGCTCGAAAAGCGATCAATTTCCGGATGACTGGATTACTGTTTTCTCAATCAATTTACATTGGCGAGGTAAACATTTTTCCTATCAGCTTGAAAAGATGATGTTAGAAAAAGCATGTGATAACATATCTTTCTTTAAATAAGTTGCAAAGAGCATGTATTACACAAATAAATATCTCGTTGAAGACAAGTGCTTTTATGTCTACAGAAAACGGTGAAGAGCTTTCCTGATGTGGTGTTTGCGTAGAAATAAATTATAAGGGACATGAACCCACAAGGCAGCGAGACAGAGAGAGAGAGAGAGAGAGAGAGAGAGAGCAAGTATCGGAAAAGTCTCAATTAAGATATCGTGCATAATAAGGCGGTTGCGAAGAGGAAACGTAAACGTCTAGTCATGCGCGCGAAAATATCACAGAATACACGTTGGTGAATAAGAATTTCTCTCGGCGCGAGGAAGGCGCGCCGTTACACGCCTTTGTCTTGATTCGCGACCTGCCTCCGTTTTGAATGCATTTATGCCCGCGCGAAACCGGAGAACTGTATGAGCGCGTAACGCAAGGTGATTAATGCGTAACCTTTATAAAACAGCGGTGACATGCCACGGTAGCGTAGGCGTGTGTACTGTGTCCTCCGACGTTGCACACTTGAGCATTTTTCGAAGCATTTTTTTCCATGATAGTTCTTGCATTTGGTGAGTCAAACGATCGTGACATTTCTCGCTCGACGTATTAGTCGCAGAAAAACAAAGACATTAATGATGTTATCCAAACCGAAGTCAATTAATTAGTGACTCAAGGTCACTCTGGTTGGCGGTGGTGGCTAAAATTTTTAACGCAGTTAGCCTTAATGAGTACAAATGAGTACAAACTCTGATCTGTTGCCTTTTGCTATTAACGAACGAATCTCTAATCGTTCTGTACTGGCCTTGCATTCTTTCGTTAATTGAATAAATTGCGACTTTATTTGCTCATCGTATTTCGAGGTTTAATTAAAATTTATTTATATAGTATATTAAGCAAACTTACCGTTCTTAACGAATACATCTTTTTTGATCGCAGGAGGCGATTCTTCCGGTTCCTCTGTCAGCTCGTTGGAATCATTCGTGTCTGCGTTGCTGCAACAGATCAGAGAAAATATCTTTTCCTGAGTTGCTTAAAAGAGAGCTTAGCTTCGTTCTTTTATCGCTGATGTAAAACAAATATGAAAATAAATTCTAAATACTTAAAAAATAATTATTAAAATAGTTATATAACTCGTTACACACACATGTTTTTAATGCTAGGAAAATCTATTGAAAGATTCAATAAACAGCAATTGCTGTTCGAATGGTTTAAGAGGCGAATGCAGCGTCATGCAAAGAAGGAGAGATTGCTTTTCAAAGCAATAAGCAAATGTCGAGCATTTGCATGGAGGCGTTCACCTCGTGGGACGGCCGAGCTGAACGACTGTTCGATTCTTAGTAATCGACAACCCTCTTTTCTATTCTTAGAACGGTCAATTAACCTTTTCTCCATGTACTGCGCACGGCAGGTAACCCATATCCATAAAGAAAGTGAATTAATTTTTTTTAAAGTTCATTCGTTGCGTGGTGCTGCATCAACAAGTTCTGTAGTTATTCATTTCCCGACACAATTCCCAGCAGTTTATCTCACAGCTAATTGCATATTTTATTTGAAACAAGTGGAACCATTATAATTAATTTTACGTAATATAAAATTACTCTTTAATTGTGTAATAAATTAGCAATATTAAATTTTGATATAAGAACTGAAATACAATGTAGTGAAAGTGAGCATAAATCTTTCATGTTTCTCCAAAACATACAATTTTAAATTCCTCGATAAGAATCTCTTTTAATAACTGCAACTATATAATAACTGTCTTTATTGAATAGTTTTTGTTAATGTTAGAATATATAATTGTAAACTTACGCATTTACGTATTCCAAGGAAGTTTCCTCCTCTTCACCGATAGTAGCGAGATTACTTTGCCAGTAATAGTCGCCATCGTCGCTTTCATCGGTGTCTTCTTCCTCCATAACTTCCTCTTTCTCTAGAATTTGATTCATTTCTGAATTTTTTATGTCATCGTTTATCACGTCGAGTGATTGATAAGTTTCATCGTCCTCGCTTTCTTGTACTATAGAATTATTAATCGATGAGATTCCTTCCTCGTTTGCTTCTTTAAAAATATCCTGATTATTTGTCCTAATTTCTTCTTGATAACAATTTTCCGAGTCTTTCCGTCTTTGCCTCTCATTGTTTGATTTGTCAATGTGCTTATCGGTTAATTCTAAGTTCGAGTTTTGATGCTCCGGTGGAACTTTGTTCGAATTATTTGCAGGTTGACCTTGTTCGTTTCTATCAGTTACTTCATTTTTAACTTTATTTTGCTTGCAATTTATAGTTTCTGTTATATTATTCGATTTATTTTTTGCAACTTCTTCCTTCTGATCAGACTGCAAACCTTTAGCTATTCTGATTTCGATAATCTCAAAGACTTTGTTCGTTTGTGCGTCTTCCTCTGAACTTGCAACTTTGTCTTTCTCGTTATTAAAACAAACATTCTTCATTTCAGGTTCTTTATCGAGATTTCCATCTGAATTTTCGATTCGACTCTTTTCGTCAAGAATGTTGTTTTCATTTGGTGACACATCGCATACTCTTGATCGAATGCATTCTGTGCTTTTAACTTGCGAAAGATCCTCGTTTTCTTTTTCTGTTATGTGATTAGACTCGACCAACAGTGAAGGTTTAATTTCTCTTCGCAGTGTTATGATCGGCGGTGGAGGCGGCGGAGGTGGTCTCTTCCGTCTAGTCTTAACGTCTTTTCTCGGCAATGGTTTTGGTGGTAATAGCGGAGCTTCTGCAAGTTCTCTTTCAGAAGAGACAGGCATCGTTGCAGAGGTTCGCGGACATGCTTCGTTTCCAGATTCGCTCTTCACGCAGATCCTATTAACGTGATTTCTAGCCGGTAACGGCGGCGGTGATGACCTGTCGCCATTGCTTCTCGCCATGCCGGAAACGCAGGTCGTTTCGCGGAATTCCTCGTGGTTGCCGTTGACGCGCTCCACGAGCTCCACGTCATCCTTAATTGGCCTGAAATGCGTCGTCGAGTCGGCGGCCAGGTCGGCCGTGTAGAAAAGATCCGGTCTGGCCTCATGTCCGTAACTCAGCGGGGCGTCCTGAAAGCTGAGCGGTGGCTGAAGAGTGATCGTTTCCTCGATTAACACTGTATTTGGTGCAACGACCGCTGTAATTCGTTCGACTTCACCTCGCGACTCCACGTGCGTCACCGCCTCGGAACTGGCGAGACGGCGGAGCAGGTAATCGGGCGGATTCGAGAAGTCCCGCTCGAGCATCTCGAGCGGGCAGATCGCTCGAGATAGTAGCACGTCTCGATCGGACAATCGGTCGAAGTCTCGATCGACACCCGAGAATTCACTCGGGTGTTCGGAACCAGCAGTTGACGTCGTGGACGTCGTGGAGATGGTCGACACGCGATCAGACGTCGAGAATCTGTCCACCACAGTGGACATGGAGCTGCCAGTATCATCGGACGTGCTACCATGTGTGGAACCACATTGTGATCGCGCGTCCAGATAAACCATTGCTTCTGGTGGTTCCTAGAAACATAAAAATATTGTTTTTTATTTATCTTTGTAACATTAATTTTTAATTCGATGAATTTTTAATTTGTTTTTTCTCTTATCATGATTACAACCTGCTTCGATTTCACGAACTCAGGTGAGCGGTCCTTCAGCGACTCCTTCGGGCTTTCCTGATTCGATCCATTGATGCTTCTCGACGAAAACTCGCCATTTTCGTACGAACTCATTTTGGTTATGCACTGTAATCCGACTTGGGAAATCAATGAACCATTCTGTATATTATTTTGCGATCCATTCTGCAATCCATTTTGCGATTTCGAATTGTTCCATAATTTCTTGATAGGACTAGGATTAGCCTCGCCATCCGCGGATCCTCGAGGCTGTCTCAACTTCCTTGGTGGTACAGGCGGTGGTGCTGGGGGTAATTCCGGAGGCACTTTGCTTCTTTCAATTTTTCTCTCAGCACTCACCACTTCCGGTCTAAGAGCGCCGCGACACCTCACCATTAATTTGATGACCAATTGCGACTCCTTCAATCTTCTCACGCAATCCAATCGGGTCATGTGTGTTACTGGTATGCTATCGATTGAAAGTACCTGTAAGAGATGTAACATGAATGTAACGAAAAAGGGGGGAAGAGTTTGCCCGCAGTAATTTGCAATGTAAACAAGTAACGGAGGTGAGAGGAAACCTCTCTTGAGGATCATCAGGGAGGAAGTAGGTCTTCAAAATTATAGACAACGAAGTGCACCGTGGGAGCCAAAGAGAGTGCATTTGCACCGTTTTACTATGCAGTTATTCCACGAAATAAAGATACGTTGTACACATCAATATCGCTATCTCACAATGCATGATTTTTATTTTGTTGGCAAAATCATTCTGATGGATTTAAAGTCGATTTTTTTAGTGATGATGTATAATAAATATATGTACGTATTGAATTTAAATATGCGGGAAAAATTTCTGTTATTTCTCTCTTTCTGTTTTTTCCCCGTTCATTCAAACTACCGACGTTACGTTACAGATGCAAACGTCGCGGTTCGATGCGTGCAAATAATTATGTGTCAAATATTATACCGACATTGAAATTCCAGCAAGAATTTTATTACGTTTAGCTATTGTAATCTTTCCATTACAGAAGAACTTGTCGGTTCCGTAATTGAAAGCGACGTGTATGACGCGCGAAAGATTTCACGTGCTGTTAAGACTGAATGAAATCATACATGTTCATGAATGTTACTTTCTTGAATTTATCACATGCATTACAGCACAAAATATCATGTTAGCGAAAGCAGAAATGTTATTAGACTCGTGTTAACGCGTGGAAAACAAGATCAAGAAAGCAGTATCGCTTGCATGCATTTTTTCTCGAGAAAATAAATTTAAAGAAAATCTAAAGTACGTAGAATACTTAGCATTTTTGAGTATCATTATTACCTCGTCTCCTTCGCCTAAGGTACCCCACGAACATTTCGCTCTACTGGCTGGACTTTGTTCCGCGCAGCTCTGCACGAATAATCTTCTAACTCTCTCGGCGGTCTTGTTACCGCCTTCGAACTTGAGTCCAAACCCCAAACGTTCTCCGGGCAATCTGAAAACCTCGACTTCTTCCTCGAGATACCCGTCCATACCGTTCGATAGACTCTTGCTCGTCGCCGACGATTCTTCATCATCTTTCTTTTTATTGCCGATCGACAGAACAGTCACGAAATTTTCCGACGTCGGCTGACTACCGACGCTAACTACTGTCACGAAGTCCTCCGTTGTACCCTTGGCGGCATCCATTTTTTTGGATTGATCTTAATTCATGGCAAGTTCGCTGATCTTTACGCTCCACTTGAAAGCTGGCCACTCCCTGAAAATAAATCAAATCATTGTCGACAATTCTGTTACAGTTTGTGACGTAATCGGAAGACAGGTTCTTATCGGAGCAAAACCTGTTTCGAATTTAGAATCGTAAATAATTATTTATAATTGAAGCAAAAATTAACAAAACACTTTATACAATCAACACTATCATTTATAGATTACGACAAAGCCGGAAATTTGAGCACTTGTCTGTGAAAATTTGTAATATTTCTCGTCGTTGCTAGATGGTTATTTTCTAATCAGATCCATTTACTCACAATGCAGAATCAATCAGCGAATAGACGCCGGTAGACAAACCGTGTCACATAGTACCGAGGATCGCGGACGATCATTAAGTGACTGCATACCGGTATAGTCGCGTGACCAACTTAATACGGAACTTTCATGTTCTCATCGTACCTGCTCGTTTTACTGATTACGCTATTACATATAGATAGCAGCGGGACGAATTATAAACAAACAAGGCACGTGTCGATATAAATTACATTCCAACGCGAGACATTTATATACTTGGTGAAGCACTAACTGTAACTTGTATTCTGTTATACTTGAAATTTATTTCGTCACAATTGACCTCCGCTCAAGTGGAATTTTATTCCATTCGTTTTTGGACGGCAAGTGTTTCGAAAATTATACTATATTTGCGCCGACGTTACATGATTAGTAATGGTCGTACAAGTCTCTATTTCTTGTAAATTCTCATGCAATTCAATCAACGTTAGGTTTTATATTACTTTGAATCTTAAAGACAGGAATTCTTGAAAATCTCTTTTGATCAAATATTTTTTTATTGCTTACTTTCATCATTAGATATCTCAAGCGTCGGCAAATTACAAATACAAATTTCCCACGTGTAAACTTTCCGCGACGTGACTCTCTAGTTATCATAAACATTCTTCCGAGTCGTGGGGACTCTTTAAACATCCCGACTAATAAATCTTCTTTCTTATTTTTCTCTTGCGAGCAGGTGAACAACGCGTACCGCCTCCATCCGTTTTCACCCATCAGCATCCCGATAATTTAACGATATGTATACCGTTCGTCGCCGTGAAAGTCCGCTTCCACTCGAAGCCCCCCGTCGCCAGTATCACCTCTGATCTCGACAGAATGTGAAAAGTAGAAAGTAGATTGACCCGAGGTCACTGTCGAACAATCAGCTGATCGTGAAGGTTCCGATCGCCAAATTTATTCTAGATTCGATTCTCTTTTGCATATTATATCTTTCATTTTTTTTTAACGATAGAATCAATTGTGATATAATCGCATGATATTTAATAGCATGGATAATTCATTACCGAAAGTGTACTGCATGTACACTTATAACAGTATTTGTATTGAAATTCAAGATCCTCATTAATCGATTATACGAGAGCTGCAAAGAATTTTCTGCGCCAGTGATCAAACTAATCGAATACATCGATGATTCTGTATGTGCAACTCTAGAATTAATTTTCTTGTCGGAAGCGTGAGCTGATTTGCTTTTATGAAATATTTGTTCGTTGATCTTGTGCATGCAATGCATACAGCGATCAGAGAGATGCACTGCGTCGACATACATATTTACATTTTCATCGGTAATTATACAATATCTATGATAAATTTATTACATGCACTAAATAAGATGCGTATTTTATCGGTATTTTTACTTCACGTTAATGAAATTAATCGTTAAATCTGTGTCGAAAAGCGCAAGATAGATTGAGCATAAAAATCTCGTGGACAGAGTATAGGGAGATCCAAGGAGCCGTACAAGTGCGTGTAACGGAATTCGTAGCCGCAGGCCGATCACCACATTCTCGATATGCTGTGTTGGTTCTCGAGTGAACGTGGGCACCGAAACCTCGTAAAAATATCGTGAAGCTGAACCGCGATTCCCGAACACGTATTCGACGACGAATCAGGCTTCGCAGTTACGTCAGTTTAATCCTTTGCTTGAGTCTTTATACTTAGGAATATTTGAACATATTCCACAAGCTAATACTCTTCTCGATAATTTCGAGGAATTTTAAAAGATACGGACGGAATGAATCGTGCTTTCTTCATTTAATTTATTTAATACACATAGAAAATTTGTTTGCATGAGAAAGGGTTTGCATGTAATTCTATTTATTATGACCACCCGACAAGTCTCACATGATAGATCGGATACATGTAAAACTAGCTGTGATAGATGAGAGTAATATCGTACAAATTTAAACCACTCGCGTGTAACATCAATGTAGCCGCATCGTCCTAATACTGAAGGAATAATTGAAGTAATTAGGTGCGAGGAAAGCACGAAGCCGAATGTTCTAATGAATACAAATTGTATGTCTACGAAGCCACTCAAATCTACCGGATAGCTATTAATGTTATTCCATAACTGTTACGCGCGGAAATGCCTGTGCTCGACTGGGATTGTACTATGAATCTTCGGAATTCCGCGTTTTCCCAACCATAAGCACGACGCCGCAATGCGCTGCGTTATGCAACAACTAGCGCTCACCGACACGCTTCGTGGATTTTAACAATGTGTTCCATTCATTATTTAAATCTCGTCGGTAATTTTAACTATTCTGGAAAAACGATTCAATTTCGACAACGCGATAACTCGCAGTCACCGTACGAAGAGAAATACAATAATATCGATTTATGTGTTACTGTACCTCGCATGTGAGAAGATACGTGTTTACAAAAGTCGACAGTTTGATTACGCGATCGCTAAATAATCAAGCATCTTTTGCATGTAAAAACATTTTGCACTAATTTTCATCAGCTTGACAAATATTTTAACGACGTTCTCAGCACTGTCTTGTGTAAATATCTTTAGCGCGAATAAAATTAATAATTTGACATAAAATTATATTATTAATATTTTTTCTTATGCTCATTATTCGTAAGAAATGGCCTCTTGCGTCGGTGTTGAAACGCTACTTCCCTTGCACCTCAATCGGCAGATAATCGCATTCAGCACATGCATAACAATTTCTTTTTTTTTTTGCAACGTACGCTTCCTATCTAAAGCATATGCATGTGCTAAAACTTTCACGAGATTGAGAATAATTATTTATGAATAAAGAAATATTTTGTCAGTAGAAAATTACGAAAGTATTATATTTAACTTCATATAATATTTATAATAAACTTATATTTCAAATTAGTTTTACGAGAGATAATTTCTTACACAATAAAAAATTGAAATCTAATTTTTATTTATCAATTAAAAAAAATAGTAAGGTAATTACTTTTTCATGTATCTTTTTGTCTAAATATTTTTTAACTAATTTGGAATTTGTGCTATTCTAACGTCTGTACAGCTAAAATTGTTGCTTAAATATATCTCCTATTACGCGTACAGAAGCCGTATAATATGTACATATAGAATATTACTAAATGGATTAAATGAATATTTCTTTGATACCGAGTGATGCGTATTATATTTATAAAAACCTTGCATAGTATTTAATAGAAAATAAGATTTCAAAATCAATTGACATTGATAAATGTCAAACCTCTCATGAATATAACTATGACATTAAAGAATGTTTGATGTTTAAATAACTTTTCAGAGTATCTCTCTGGATTTTGCCTGGTTATCGTTTTATATTTCATTCGTATCTGTTTTCGCAATGCTTTGCATTTTCTTCAAAGTGCAGTTAGAACTCTAACAAACCACATATGAGAATGAAAGCAATATCCTTGAGATTATAACGATCTCTTCTCATTTCTTCGTGATTTTTAGATGAGTATCATGCGGTACGTACCATTCATGAATATTGCTAAATCCTTCGATCGTTGCCACAGTTCGTGTAACACTCGTACAGATCGATCTTGAATTCACGAATTTTTAAATTCTACTGACACTCTTGTTTTCTATACAGTTTGTTCGTTTTTCAATAAAATTTTTTTCGAATATTTGTACTGTATAGATGTGATTCTATCGAAATGCAGATGTTCAATGGACGCGATAGACCGCTATCTCGCTACGTTGCACGTCGCAGCTGCCGATCGAGCGATGTACCGAAGTTAATCGGAGTCTGCTCGTGAGTTTCCACTTGGTACCGGTGAACGAACGTGTTCGTGTGATGCTGTATGATGGTCAGAACAGAATCACGTGACAAGAACACGAAAAACGATGGTTCGACATGCATTCGGGACACCGCACTGTGCCGGACTGATGAGCCGCTCGGTAGGCTGACTTTCTTCCACGCCGCGGTCGCGCCGCGAGTTGCCCCTTTGATTACGAACACTGTCCCTCTTCTTCTATCGTTCGCTCCATGCACCTCGCTTCGTCGTTCTCCTTCTCACCCACCACTCATCTGTTCCGTTCACTCGTGTACATTCTCTTCTCTCGCTCTCGTTTCCTCTTGCACCCACTCTTTCTCCCCGTTAGGCCAATCTCCTTTACACTGGCGCAGCGACCGTTCTTCCATCCTCTCGCTCCGGGTGTACCACTCCTTTCCTCAGCAATGTCGTCGACGTGCCGAAGTAATCCTACGAGATTCTACTGGCGTCCTATATTATTCGCAAAAGATTTTTAACAAAAAGATTAAGCTAAAAGGAATCGTTAATGGTTGAGAAAATTTTCTTCTAATTCAGTGACGTTCCATCTTCTTTCAATTATGGTATTTTCGTGTTCATCAAATGTCGCGTAACTACCGTGCGAGAATATCTTTGACTATATTTATGCTCATCTCTCTGTCATATGCAAATTTTAATGTAGAAACAACATTTCGAGTATTTTTATTCAATTGATAAGTTCTCGTGTTTCATCCCTGCTCTTTGTAATTTTCTTTACTTCAACAACATCGACGACGGGCGGCGCGCCGCGGCGTGCGGCTTCAATTCTACATGAGATTCTGTGGTGCACAACGTCCCATATTATCCGCAGACTTTCCATAACGATTAGCCAGGAGAAAAGTGCCGACGGCAGCGAACTCTTCTCGGTACGCCTTCTTTCCATCGTGTATATTATACTTTTCTATTAATACTTCGTCATGGAATCGTCTTTCTCAGCCTGGATGTTTCTTCGATGTGACTAATAAATCTTGCATGTACTTGGGAGACATATGAGAATGCATGTAAATCTACTCTTCTTTAGTTTAATACAAGTTCTTATCTCAGTAAAGTCTTCGTTTGTATTCCGTTAAGATTTCTATGAACTTACAGTACATGGCAGGAGTTATCAACTCCTTGCGTAAAATTACAAGACTCATGATATTAGATCGCAACTAGAAAATAGTTTACCGATGTTTTAAATTTCTATGTTCTTAATGTCGTTTATAACTTATTAGTAACAAATTATTTTTTTAAGTAGATACGTTGTTTATGTCGGTATTCCACTTTGCACTTAAATTTTGACTCATATGTTTTTGGAACAAAAAATTCTAGAAGATAGAGTATGTAGATAGACATATAGACAGCTGTTTCCGTGACCATTCGATCACGAAGAGAGAGCTAACAGGAAAGGAAAGAAGGCTACTCCAGTTACGTATTTGAGCGCGATATATCGTGCACAAGCTCGGTAATCGCGCCATAAACGCCTCCAACATACCACACGGACCATCGCTCCGCGGGAAACGATAACGACCGGCTTTGATTCCCATATATTTGCTGTAAATATAACGTACGGACTCAGCAACAAGTTGTTACGATAGTCTCGAGTGAGATGCACTTTATATGAAAATATTGGCACGCACCTACATACATGCTTCGTTGCTGATTTCGCGCAGTCGAGCGTTTGAGCGAAAGTTGCAATTGTACGACTAAAATGAATTGATGATATCGTTTGCCTGTGATGACGTGACATCGAAGTCACGTGAGAATCAATACTAGGAAAAACAAAATTTATTCCGGTTACGTCAATAACGCTCTTCTCACCGACTCGTGGGTAATCTCGTCAAATGTGTCGGACATGCGGTAATGTCTTGCTTCGCGAAACCGCAGAACTCTGGTAACAGAGAAGTAGAACGAGTGAATCTGTCAGACGCGGCGGGAGTCATTGAATGCCATCCTCTTTCCCACCGTCGGCGTACCACCGATAATTTGCCGTGCTAAAAGTACTTTCGCTTGTGGATCATGCAAGCACCACAAATATGCGGGCGTGAAGGCAGAATGTAGTCGCAAATTTGCTATATATTTGTATAGCATGATGCATACACATATATATATCATAAATAAAACCAGCTCTAAAAGAAGGAAGAAAGTTTCGGCTAGTTGATGTAAAACATATAACATTCCTCATTTTTACGTTTTACTTTAACGTATTAAGAATTGCTATTGACAAAATACGTCTTCTTAATGTCACTTCACGATTTAGTGTGCATCAAATTTTCACTGAAATGCGAATATGCTTCCCCACGAAATTGTGTAGCGAAATGATCTGAGGGCGGACCGATCGCGAAAACCGGAATAAGAGGAACCAAGCAGATTTCTGCCAGTCAACGATTCGTCGAACGAGGAGTAACGGCTGCAAGCCTGTGGCACGTTTTAACGGTATATTTCCATCGCGCGGAGATCTGGGTTGCTGGAACAAGCGCCGTTGCAAACATGTACGTTTTGGTTTCTCGCGCCGACAATAAAATTACAGCTTAGGACGGCGTTTTTCCTTAGTTTCTACGCACTAAGCGTGAACAACTGAACATCGTGCCGGCTAGAAAATCCTTTACACCACTTTCTGTTTATGCAAATGACAAGAAAATATTAACACTAATAATATCCATATATCGTATAATATCTTATATATTTAGAAAGTACATAATTGTAAACTTGTTTGTTTTTCCATTATATATTCATCGGTGAAAAATCAAATGTACTTTAAGAATTATTTTAAAGTTATTTTAAACTTATTTGGATATTATTTTGAATTACTTTGAAATTTAATATATTGTTATGTTATAATAGAAGAGAAAAGGTGAAATTCATGATGCAACGAAAAAGACTGCTTTACAAATAAGGGACACGCTAATGAGCCGTCTCCTGACCGCAAAATCGTAACGCACAGCAACATGCATTCACGCACGAGCGCGTGAAATTGGCATAATAGAAAATCGGCGGCTTTGATCGAGCGGTGGTCGCGAGCGTATCAAATTCGGTCGTTTAACAGCAACAATCAATGATCGCAATTCTATCGAGAAACTCGACAGAGTTGCAAATCGGTTTTAACGAGAGACTCCGACATACATATGTACATGAAGGCGGTAATCAGCGCAAACAACGGTGCAACGACGTCGCGTGCCAAGAATTTTATCCGATAACTTTTCGCCGATAAAAGTTTTTAAGAAGTATTATTATCGAAACGACCGAGAGAATTACAAGCGCGAAGACTAAGCGGAGACTGGTTCGTCTACTTTTTTCTGCTACCTGTGATTCCAATTGACAATAATACTATCCGTTCCTCCAGAGATATGCTTCATTGGTATCTATGAAAAAGAGAATGTATGTCAAAAATTTCACAACGATGTAAGATCAAGAAGAATATTTACATCTTAATGGAGAAATCACAAATCCTGCGATCTTAAGATTTTTTACGTGCATACCAGGCTCGGAGCGAATGTCAGACTTACTGTGCTCGTTCTGTAGCGTGTATGTTTCTTGTGGCAGAAATGCCGACAGAAACCGAGGATTTCACCGCGGGTTCCTCGCGTGCGGCACATCTTTTCTCGCGTAGCTTGTACGCCGGGTAAACGAAGGAGGGGCTTACGAAGACTTGAACTTTCGTGAAAGCGAATGTTTTTTTCGTGATAGTGGCAATGGAAAGAAAGAGAGAGAGAGAGAGAGAAAGAGAGGGAGAAAAAGGATCAGTGATCGCCTCCGGCTTGCTGTAGCAAGATAGGTATGCCGGCAGGTGACTTTACGCTCGCCTGCAGGTAGTGGACGATCCGCGCGAAAGAGGACAACGTTCTCGACATGTCTGGCCATTCCGAATCGTACCACTTCAGAAAACCTAGACAACAACGACGACAACGATGACGACATGCCGGTTAATAGGTCATTGTACTTCTTTTGTACTTCTGTTTCGTGTCCGTATGTAACGGTGTTATGTATTTGCGGAAACGTCCAATGCTTGTTTCTTGTATAACGCGACGCGATAAGTACATCCTTTACACGTTGGACTAACTGTAATCGCACGCGATAATATTATCCTTTCGATTTTATAGACGTTTCTTCCCATTCGTTTTTCTCGCGATATAGACTGCGAGGTCGCGAAAGGCCGGGAAAAGAGGGCAACGATCTCAAGCTTCCTTAGAATTGTGCCACTTCGCGGATGCGCTGCGTAATTATGATCGATGTCGATTAGTGGTTAATAGGCCGGCATTTTAATCGTTTGACTTGCGTGCAACTAGATTGCCGATCTTAATTTATGTAACAGCAATGAAACATAAAAGAAATGTTGATAACGGTTCGATGCATTAATTTTATATATATATATATATATATATATATATATATACACATACATACATACATACATTGTATATATTATAAATAAAGCAGAAATTATTATTCAATAACTGAGGAAAATACTTTGCAACTAGAAAGTAGAACTCATAATAATATAAAAAAGTATAGAATACCGTTGCACTTGAGATTCTACGAAAAATGCGGGTAATAACAAATTTTGAATTTTCCATAAAATGATTGTTTGGAATATCACTTCTTACGATCCTTATGTATACCGACCTATTCGTGTAAAGAAAGTTTTATAATATTAGTTGTCAAAATTAAAAAACGTCCCTTCTGATCAGTCATATCGAAAGTTCTCTGAACAAATTCGAGTGGGATCGAGTAATTAGAGAGGCAGCCTGTAATTTTCGTGAAAGAGATACATGAAAGTTGGAGTGAAATCTCCATCCCAGCGTTAAATTTTCGACAACCTCGTTACAAGGGTTAACAACCCTGAAATTTCACGAAGCGCTGAAGCGCGGTATAAAAATATCCGAGAGGGTGGGCGAAGGAGAAAAAGCGTGAGACGCTGAGTCGCTCACGGACTCTGGACCACCTTGTTCCTCTCTCTTAAGTCGTCGTCGAGAGCGTGAAGCAAAAGGAAAGACGGAAAGAACGAGAGATGCTCCGAGAAACAGGTAGTAACGGTATCGTAGCTTTAAATCGTCTTATTTCATCTTATATAGTTTTATATATATATATATATATATATATATATATATATATATATAGACAGATAATTAATATTAATAAAGAAACACATCACATTTTGCAATACATAAGAAATAATATATTTATATATTTCTTCACCTACTTTTGATTATAATCCACTTTAATTGCTTGGTTCTTATAAGAATGGCATATAAATGAATTTCTATTTATAATCACGGAGAATACAATTTTAATAAAATCTATTAGTATGCAAAACTTCCTGTCCAAGAATTCAAAAAAATGTAAAATGCATTATTTTTTAATTGTGCTGTTTATCTAAATATACAATTATTTACATTTTTTCTGCTATATTTTCCTACTTATCTACATAACGGCAATGACATGTAAAATATCAATCGCATTGCATGAATTACAATAGATTTTATGTTATTAAATATTTGTTCGATGAACAGTTATTATCTTAAGCCAGATTCAAATGAAACAAGCGAATGCGAGCACGAATAAACAATTTGCTAAAATGAATGCGAATGGTACAGCAAGTTGCCCATTTATGTCTGTTCGCATTCGTTTGCTTGATCTGGATTCGACTTGAAATACAGATGTATTTTAGAGAGAAACTGCCATATGTAATGTATATAGTATATATACACATACACACATATATATATACTTCACTTCTAGTATATATAAAAATACAGTAAAAAAATAACGTTTTTTTATATCTCTCGATATATTTAGTTTTATATATCTCTAAGGTGCGTAAAATCTAGTATACACACCAGAGCCATTATTGTCTATGCAACCGAGTTTAAAACATAATTAAGAACATAAAGGAGAGAGATCTTTTTTCATCAGCAATAGGACCGATAAAGCTTGATTCATTCACATTATTTGCGAACAGCTTATGGTCATGCTAACAGTATTGATAAAATGATCTGATTGTCATTTCAATATACATATATATAAATTCATATATATAAATTCCTATTGCATTATTTTTTAATGGCAGATCCCTTGATTTAATTTATTTAATTTAATATTGACGCTCTCTGAAACTATTTTGATGAATTATTTTGTTTATTAAAATCTTAATTACTAATTTCTTTTAATTTGATTTATTTATAATCTCTTTATCAATTAATAATTAATTAATCTCTGTAACAGCTATGCACATTGAATGTACAGAAGCATATTGTATTGCACAACAAATGATAATACCGAATATATTTCTATCGTGTGCGTTATTCGATCGTGTGAATACATTAATAAAATAAATATAATAAATATAATGGTAACAAATAAAATTCATGCAACAAATAATTGCAAAATTATTTTATTTGATTAAAATAAATGTTTGATATAAAACAAATAAACCAACATCCCAGGAGTTGAGTTACCCATCAATAATGGATAACAATAAACAAAAAAGAAAAGAATATATATATCTTCTATTTAATATTTTACTGAAAGCATATTCTCAGAAATGATGCTAAATAAGTGCGACAATAAAATAAGTTGAAATTAAATAAAACATAAGTGAAAATCACTGCTACATAAAAACTTCATATTATAAAGTTAGCGAAATAGAATAATGCACTTACTATCCTAATTATCGGATGAAACTGATGTTTCATTAGATCCGACCTTATAATGGATTTAAGCTCTAGTTATTGCTTTGTATACACGTGTTTTAAGAATAAAGGAATACATAACGAGCGGCTACCTGCTTATCGCCAGATAAAAGTTAGTGGTAATCGAAACTTATATATCGACTATATAATTATTTTCATTCGTGTCTGCATTCTAAAAAACCTATATATATTAAGTATATGTGTATTTTAATATTTTATATTTAATATTGCTATATAAAAGACATTTATATCACGATAGATCAAATCTCATTCGTTGATATCGTAATTTAGAAACCATTATACAATAGTATCCACAATAGTATCATTTTTGCTCTGAGTAATTTTTCACTGGATATAAAATATAAATTAACTTTTCAACAGCGCGAGATCATCACAGCATTATTGAGAAAATCCTTTTTTAATCTCTCTTGGCAGACTTCACGAATACTTCAAAAAATAAAATTCACTATAAATGATACGTACGATTTTGTACTTCTACGCTGAGAAAAGAAAATAGTTGATTCAACTAAAGCAATAATAACGAAATTTTTTATTATTCTAACTAATTGTTTATGGGTAGTGAGTAGACTGTCAGGTGATCTTGGCAGGAAACAGGTCTACTTCAGGGAAGCAACCCTTCCCACGTAAGCCCTGTTTTCCTCTTATCTCCTTTACCTAGAGGAAGGTCCTAAATTTGAATCCTAACCCAACACCCACTTAATCCCTTCTCTCTTCCTAACTGCGGAAGGCACTGGACAATCACCACATTAATCCCTGAATCCATGAGCACTTCAATGTAACATTTTACATTGAAGTCACTACACATCGAACACGACGTTGGATGCAGAAGAAGAAAAACTAATTAGTTTGTCTGACAATTTTTAGCCTGGATAAGGAAATTTTTGTTTGTCCCAACTAAAAATTTATTTAGCAGCTCGCAAATCGATTTAGTTGAATCAATTTTTTTTTCTCAGTGTAATAATCATAATTTATAACATAATAACATAATAATAATTAATTTGTAAAGTAATTGATTAAAAAATAATAATTATTATCATAATTATAATCAAATAATAATTACGTATAATAATTAATATTATACGTATAATTAATTATTATTAATTATATAAATGTTTTTACTCATGATTCATAACAGAATATAACTTTTAGAATATTGTGTACATAATAATAAATGTGTTTAATCATCTTAACAGAGCAAAATTTTGATTTGCTTGATCTTTTCTTCATTCATCATAATTACTGAAAAATTAGCAAAACATTATATTTCAAGCCAATTTAGTTAGACACGATGGGCATGTAAAACTTATGCTTCTGCGTGTCTCTGGTGTGTTTGAAAGGCGCCTGTTTAGCTTCCAGAAGAGCAGCTGGACACGGTCCCCTATGTCTAGGAACGTATTCTTTTTTGTACATGCTAGAACTGACAGTACTGCCATCGCCTAAATTAATGTGGGATGCGTTTGTCTGCTTCTGAACTCTTTCTACTTTTTGAGTACTCTGTGAGAAATTGCCATAACTCTTCGCTTCACTCTGTGAGTAGAACTTCCCGCCGACAGTCAGGTTATCCTGTCGAATGATTCTTTGTGGGCGTTCATAGCTGGAAGAAGCCCAGGGATTGACTTCTTTAGCGCTGCGATGCAGCGAAGTCAAGCTACGTCTGTCACTGCTTTGAGTTGAATTACTGATGTACTGTCCGCTTTCGGCTAAGTTTGAAATACTTTTGCGCTGATCCGCCGCCGTCGATGAGATTGTGTGAAGCGCCTCAGTGGAAGAAGCGGCGCCGCGTCGATGAAGCACCGCGTTACTGACATCAGCCGACGAAGAGGATATCACGTTCTTGCGGTGATGACTAAACTTCGTGGCTGAGTCAACCTGCGATCGTTCCATGGTTGTTTGCCCGTTGATCAACTGCCGGAATTCCGGGCTGTTTGAATTATATCGCGCCTGACTGGAGATTGTGTGCTGCTCATGCTGCTTCGTCGCGGATCTCTGTCGACTTTCCATATGTTGTGCGTTCACGTAATCGCGCTTGGTCACTTCCTGATGATGACGCTCGACGTGGTGTTGTTGCTGTTGCTGCTGCCTATGGAGCTCGCCGTGTGTGGCATCAATTGCATAACGAGATGTATCTTCCCCTCGCACGATTTGCCCTTGATGATTTAGTCCTTCCGTGATTGATCTATCATCGATTATTCGACGACTCTGCATATTTTGTGATCGCAAATGTTGCTCACTCAAATGAGTTCTCTGATGTTGTTCGTGATGCTGATTGGATACTAATTGGGAAGTGGTTCTTCGCGAATCCATAGGTTGTGGTCCAGATGGCAAAATATCGATCGATTGAGTGGCACGACGATCCGTAACATGTTGTATTTGTTGATGAGTCTGGGCATTAGCAGCTTTCTGATCAGACTGAGCTGAAGTTGTTGTACGTCTTACGGTCGTAACGACAGATCCATCTGCCAAAGTTTGCAACTCCACAGTCTTTCTAGTATCAGATTCCATCTGGCTCATCTTGGCAGCGATATCTTTTCCTGTACGCTTCGTGTATGTATTGTAGTTACGTTGATTCGTCGTGGTCATCATAGTGGTATCGTCACCGAGCGAGATAGATGATTCCATATGCTTTCGACGATTCACCGTTTTCCCAACGGGAGAAGGTTCATATTTAGAAGGTGTATAAGTATCTCTAGTAGTCGTTTTCGTTTCCATAGTGCCAGTATTGATCTTTAAGTTATCTTCGTGCGATTTAATATCCGCTCGCTCGCCACGCACCACCGTATAGGTCGACTTGTGAGACGTTGTGTCTTCGAAACTGCCCGTCATCTTTAGATTGTCCTCTCTCTTCACGACTTCGGCTCTTTCTGCTCTCTTGGGAGTAAAATCGTCGCGTGAGCGTCCAATAAAGTTACCTTCTGGCTTCAAGTTATCAGGATGCTTAATGGGAGATCTTCTCTCTGCAGGACCTATCGGTGTTTTCTCTGGTCGTTCAAAATCACCCTCAGGATGAAGATTATCTTCATGTCTAATAATTTCACTGCGTTCGCCACGAGTAGCTCGATAATCGTCTCGTCGACGAATATCAACGAATTCGCCCTCAATTTTCAGATTGTCCTCGTGATGAACAATGTCTACACGTTCGCGTTTAGATGTAGTTACGTAATCATCTCGAGATCGATAAACATCTATATCGCCTTCCATCTTCAAATTGTCTCGATGTACTACGATTTCAGTTTTTTCTCCTTTAGTCGGTTTGTAGTCATCCTTCGGTTTTCCTACGAATTTTCCTTCAAGCTTCAAATTATCTTTAGGCTTCTTTTGAATTGGTCGATCAATGCGCTTGGGAGTAAAATCATCTTTCGGTCGACTAACAAATTGACCCTCCGGATGCAAGTTGTCTTCGTGTCGAATTGGCGTACGTCGTTCCGCTGGTCCGATTGATAATTTTTGAGGTCTCTCAAATTCACCTTCCGATCGCAAATTATCTTTCGGTCTGGTAACATCTGCTCTTTCACCTTTGATCGGAGCCTTTTCTTTCGTCCGTTTTTCAAATTCACCCTCAAACCGTAAATTGTCAGGATGTTTGATAGGCACTCGTTTCTCCGCCGGTCGAACTGGAGCTTTTTCAGGCCTTTCAAACTCTCCTTCAGGCTTAAGATTATCTTTCTCTCTCTTTACAACTGGTCTTTCAGCAGGCTTGAATTTTTCTGGTTTAGGTCGTTCGAATTCACCTTCTGGTTTAAGATTATCAGAATGTTTAATCGGAGAACGTTTTTCAGCGGGTCCAATTGGTTTCTTTTCTGGTCTTTCGAAGTCACCTTCCAGCCGTAAATTATCTTTCGGTTTTTTCACGTCAGCTCTCTCACCTTTTTTAGGCATTTCTTCCTTGGGTCGACGTACGAAATCACCTTCCGGTTTCAAATTGTCTTCCGGTTTTTTTATTTCAGGTCTCTCTGCTTTTTTAGGCGAATAATCATCTTTCGGACGGCCTTCGAATGGACCTTCTGGTTTCAAATTGTCACGATGCTTAACAACATCCATGCGGTCACCTTTAACAACTTTGAAATCATCTCGCGTTCTTGTATCAATGAATTCACCTTCCATACGTAAATTATCTTGGTATTTAGTAATTTCAGTTCTTTCGCGTATCAAAAAATCGGTATATTCATCTCTGGATCTATAAGTTTCTATATCTCCTTCCATGCGTAAATTGTCTGTGCGTTTCACAACATCCATGCGTTCTCCACGCACCGGTTGATAATCATCTTTTGGTCGACCTTCGAATGGACCTTCCGGTTTCAGATTATCCTCGGGTCTTTTAATATCAGCGCGATCACCTTTCGTAGGTATAAAATCTTTTTTCGGTTTACCAATGAACTTGCCTTCGGGTTTAAGATTATCCGAATGTTTAATCGGAGCGCGTCTTTCCGCTGGACCAACAGATGCCTTCTGTGGTCTCTCAAAGTCGCCTTCGGGATGTAGATTGTCTTCTGGACGTTTTACTTCAGGACGTTCAGCGCGCTTAGGTAAGTAATCATTTTTCGGGCGTCCTTCGAAAGATCCTTCCGGCTTTAAATTATCTTCTGGTCTTTTAACATCTGCGCGAATGCCTTTAGTAGGCGTGAAATCTTCTTTAGGTTTACCGATAAATTCACCTTCTGGCTTTAGATTGTCTGGATGTTTCACTGGTGTTCGTTTCTCGGCCGGAGCATATTTTCCAGGACGTGGTCTTTCAAACTCACCTTCGGGTCTTAAATTGTCCACTGGCTTTTTTACTTCTGGTTTTTCTGCTGGGCGATAACCATCTTGACGAGGTCGTTCGAATTCGCCTTCGGGTCTAAGATTATCTGGATGTTTAATTAAAGTGCGTCTTTCTGCTGGACTAATTGGTGCTTTCTCTGGTCTCTCAAAGTCGCCTTCGGGATGTAGATTATCTTCTGGACGTTTTACTTCAGGGCGTTCGGCGCGCTTAGGTAAGTAATCATTTTTCGGCCTTATTACGAAAGATCCTTCCGGCTTTAAATTATCTTCCGGTCTTTTAACATCTGCGCGAATGCCTTTAGTAGGTGTGAAATCTTCTTTAGGTTTACCGATAAATTCACCTTCTGGCTTTAGATTGTCTGGATGTTTCACTGGTGTTCGTTTCTCGGCCGGAGCATATTTTCCAGGACGTGGTCTTTCAAACTCACCTTCGGGTCTTAAATTGTCCACTGGCTTTTTTACTTCTGGTTTTTCTGCTGGGCGATAACCATCTTGACGAGGTCGTTCGAATTCGCCTTCGGGTCTAAGATTATCTGGATGTTTAATTAAAGTGCGTCTTTCTGCTGGACCAATTGGTGCTTTCTCTGGTCTCTCAAAGTCGCCTTCGGGATGTAGATTATCTTCTGGACGTTTTACTTCAGGGCGTTCGGCGCGCTTAGGTAAGTAATCATTTTTCGGCCTTATGACGAAAGATCCTTCCGGCTTTAAATTATCTTCCGGTCTTTTAACATCTGCGCGAATGCCTTTAGTAGGTGTGAAATCTTCTTTAGGTTTACCGATAAATTCACCTTCTGGCTTTAGATTGTCTGGATGTTTCACTGGTGTTCGTTTCTCGGCCGGAGCATATTTTCCAGGACGTGGTCTTTCAAACTCACCTTCGGGTCTTAAATTGTCCACTGGCTTTTTTACTTCTGGTTTTTCTGCTGGGCGATAACCATCTTGACGAGGTCGTTCAAATTCGCCTTCGGGTCTAAGATTATCTGGATGTTTAATTAGAGTGCGTCTTTCTGCTGGACCAATTGGTGCTTTCTCTGGTCTCTCAAAGTCGCCTTCGGGATGTAGATTATCTTCTGGACGTTTTACTTCAGGGCGTTCGGCGCGCTTAGGTAAGTAATCATTTTTCGGCCTTATTACGAAAGATCCTTCCGGCTTTAAATTATCTTCCGGTCTTTTAACATCTGCGCGAATGCCTTTAGTAGGTGTGAAATCTTCTTTAGGTTTACCGATAAATTCACCTTCTGGCTTTAGATTGTCTGGATGTTTCACTGGTGTTCGTTTCTCGGCCGGAGCATATTTTCCAGGACGTGGTCTTTCAAACTCACCTTCGGGTCTTAAATTGTCCACTGGCTTTTTTACTTCTGGTTTTTCTGCTGGGCGATAACCATCTTGACGAGGTCGTTCAAATTCGCCTTCGGGTCTAAGATTATCTGGATGTTTAATTAGAGTGCGTCTTTCCGCTGGACCAATTGGTGTTTTCTCTGGTCTTTCAAAGTCGCCTTCAGGATGTAGATTATCTTCTGGACGTTTTACTTCAGGGCGTTCGGCACGCTTCGGCAAGAAATCATCTTTGGGCCTTCCTACGAAATCACCTTCTGGACGAAGATTATCGTCATGTTTAATAGGCGTTCTACGTTCGGCAGGTCTGAATGGTTTTACTTCTCTATCTGGAAATTCTCCTATTGGAAACAGATTTTCTGGATGGCGAACGATAGATGCTCTGTCACCGGGACCATAAGGAATCGGCTCAGGTCTTTCAAAATCGCCTTCAAGGTACAAGTTATCCGGATGCCTGATTGGGGTGCGTTTCTCGCTTGGAGTATATTGATCTTTTGGACGGTCTGTAAAATCACCTTCAGGTCGTAAATTATCTTTTGGTCGCTTTACTTCAGGACGTTCCGTTGTCTTCGGAGTAAAATCATCTTTGGGACGTCCTTGGAACGATCCCTCTGGTTTCAAATTATCCTGCGGTCTTTTAACATCCGCTCTCTCTCCTTTAGTAGGCTTATAATCATCTTTAGGTCGTCCTTCGAACGGTCCTTCAGGACGTAGATTGTCTTCTGGCCGTTTTACTTCAGGACGTTCGCCGCGTTTAGGTGAATAATCATCTTTAGGCCGTCCTTCGAACGGTCCCTCGGGTCTTAAGTTATCTTCCGGGCGTTTAACATCGGCGCGTTCGCCTCTAGTAGGCTTATAATCATCTTTAGGTCGTCCTTCAAACGGTCCTTCAGGACGTAGGTTGTCTTCTGGTCGTTTCACTTCAGGGCGTTCGCCGCGTTTAGGTGAATAATCATCTTTAGGCCGTCCTTCGAACGGTCCCTCGGGTCTTAAGTTATCTTCAGGCCGTTTAACATCGGCGCGTTCACCTCTAGTAGGCTTATAATCATCTTTAGGTCGTCCTTCAAACGGTCCTTCAGGACGTAGGTTATCTTTTGGCCGTTTTACTTCATAGCGTTCACCGCGTTTAGGTGAATAATCATCTTTAGGCCGTCCTTCGAACGGTCCCTCGGGTTTTAAGTTATCTTCAGGGCGTTTAACATCGGCGCGTTCACCTCTAGTAGGCTTATAATCATTTTTAGGTCGTCCTTCAAACGGTCCTTCAGGACGTAGGTTATCTTCTGGCCGTTTCACTTCAGGACGTTCGCTGCGTTTAGGTAAATAATCATCTTTAGGTCGTCCTTCGAATGGTCCCTCGGGTTTTAAGTTATCCTCAGGGCGTTTAACATCGGCGCGTTCACCTCTGGTAGGCTTATAATCATCTTTAGGTCGTCCTTCAAACGGTCCTTCAGGACGTAGGTTATCTTCTGGCCGTTTCACTTCAGGGCGTTCGCCGCGTTTAGGTGAATAATCATCTTTAGGCCGTCCTTCGAACGGTCCCTCGGGTTTTAAGTTATCCTCAGGGCGTTTAACATCGGCGCGTTCACCTCTAGTAGGCTTATAATCATCTTTAGGTCGTCCTTCAAACGGTCCTTCAGGACGTAGGTTATCTTCTGGCCGTTTCACTTCAGGGCGTTCGCCGCGTTTAGGTGAATAATCATCTTTAGGCCGTCCTTCGAACGGTCCCTCGGGTTTTAAGTTATCCTCAGGGCGTTTAACATCGGCGCGTTCACCTCTGGTAGGCTTATAATCATCTTTAGGTCGTCCTTCGAACGGTCCTTCAGGACGTAGATTATCTTCTGGCCGTTTTACTTCATAGCGTTCGCCGCGTTTGGGCGAATAATCATCTTTAGGCCGTCCTTCAAATGGTCCTTCAGGTTTTAAATTGTCTTTAGGTTTTTGTGGTTCTGGCCTGGGCAATAATGTCGGTGTAATATAATCATCCTTTGTGTGAGTCAATGCTTCGAAAGATCCTTCAGATCTTAGATTGTCAGCTCGTCTAATAACTATAGTACTTTTATAATCTGTCTGATCAAAAGTTCGAAATTGTTCCTGAGTAGTCGTAGTACTGTCAATAACATCTGTTTTGTTGTAAAATCGATCGGTATCCTCAGAATATTTTGGCCGCCACTGAGGTTCACGTTCGATAACATGAGTTTGGAAATCTTTCTTAGTATGAGAGATACCCTATAACATAATTTTAAAGAATAATAAAAAAACAGAATTCACCTACATGATTGTAAACGTTTTAATTAAAACAAACATTTAAAAGCTTCATTATTAAAACTAACCGTAAATTCACCCTCTCCCACAGTAAGATTATCCATTTGTTTAATGATCTCAGCACGTTGGATGCTGCGATGATCAATGTATTGCGATCGCGTTGTCGTTTCATCGATAAAATCACCTTCTAGCTTCGTATAAGTATTGCGACGTATTGGAATCGGTCGTTCACCAGGAGTGCCGGTAAAAACTAGCTCGGTTGTTGTTGTAGCTAGAAAATAACAAAATTATTTGTCTTTTTCTTTATTTATTTCTTTATTTCTTTATTACGAGAATTTTACGAAAAGATATTTATTTTAATATGCATAAAAATCTTTTTAGCTATATATTGAGATAAAATTTATAATCAAAAGATTTATTAATAAGTTTACGAGTGAAATCAAACAAGTACTCAATCTTACGAAACTTACTATCAAAATCTCCTTCGAATTTCAAGTTATCCTGTGGTTTCGTAATTGGTGCTCGTTCGCCATATTTTGGAGCTTCCTCTCGAGGTTTTCCAACAAATTTTCCCTCCGGTTTGAGATTGTCTTGCGGCTTCTTCACGGGTGCTCTTTCACCCTTAGTAGCCACATAATCGGTTCGTCTTTGTCCGATAAATTCACCCTCCGTACGTAAGTGATCTTCATGAGAATATTTCATTTGTTTTTCCACGCGCTTTTCGTCATAATCTTGACGATAAGAAGTCACAGTGTGTACCGGTTCTTCATAAGAAAATTCCAAGTGTTCTTGAGGCAAATTGTGCGGACAACGATGACGTCTAAAATATAATTATTTGTTACAATTCAGAAACAGGTACAACATTCATGACATTACATCTTATAAATACGCTTTGAGAAGCATCCTTGTATTTAAGGGAGAGCAGCTATCTTTTAACAATTGTATTTATATTTAAAAGTAACAACGTCATAGTTTATTAACTATGAAACTCCATTCTTATTATATTTATAATTTATGCCTGTTTAATATTAATGAAAAGAAAGGAAAGCATTCACAGAAGATTCTTGTTATCCGCTTTTGTATTCTTTCGAAATTAATGCAACAAAGGCTTGGCGCATATAGAGATTTAAATATGATATGATTTAAATACAAAAGAATCTCAATCAATCCTTTTATAATGAGTATAAAAATTCTGTTATGATTCTAAATATCTTGTTATTCTTGAAGTTAATATTTGCAACATGCATGTGATGTATATAGAGACGAAATTATAATCGTGCGAGTCTGTTAGTTCATTCAATACGGTTTTTAAATATATTCGATTATCTTAATATTATTTTATATGTTAATTATTAATTAAAAGCAAATATATTATTAAAATATATTATTTTAAGCTGTTATAAGCTGAATAAATGATATGATTCGTGTTTAATAAAGAATTATAATAATTTAATTAATTCAAAACATATACTATAATGCAAGTTTGTTTTATACACGTGACGCAGTAGCCTTTATTAGTCAGATAACGTACCGTTAACGAGATGCGTTCTCACGTAAATCAAGTTATTGGTACATATTTAATTAATTAAATATTCTTTGGGTTGATTACAAGAATACTAATTAAGTTCTTTATAATGTAATTGGAAGTTTTAGATACCTTCGCTTATAATTTAATACAATTAAAAATAAATATACTTAAGATTTTATTGCACGACGAATGACATTCTTTTCGACATTGATCGTATTAATTAGGGAAAAGCTTTCTCTTTTCTGAAAGATACGAATTGCATCCTTTGATTGATGATGTTTTCAATTAGCAATACTTTAATTACTGTAAATGGCATGGATATCTTTGTCAGTATTTTATGCAAAGTAATTTAATTTATTTGGACAGGAGTATTTCTGTATAACTAACTTTTAAAATGTCTTATTACTATATTCTTTTTCACTCGTCTTCGCCATCGAAACGCAATTCCGTAAAAGCTAGACTTGCTCAAAGTCGAGTGGTATATTTCTTATATTTTTTATTGAATAAAACCATGTTACATGACACATGAGCAGCTTTTAGAGCTGCGTTAAACCAGAAGAGAGAAGCTTTAGCAGACCTCAAAGTTAAGCAGACTTACGTAGAAATGTCCAACGACTAATCGTCTACGAGTAGACGAACCGCAATTACTTCTTGAAACGACCACGACAAGACTAATTTTCTGCGAACTTATACCTCTCATTCGCGAATCTATCTGCACTACAAGTCTCTATCTGGGTCAAGATTTTCAACCTGACAGATTCAATATATATATATGTATGTATGTATGTATATATATATATATATATATACACATATACACATATACATGCATATATGCTTAATATTATTATATATATATTTTATATATATATATATATTTCATAATCATTGTTGTTATTGTAAAATATTACAAATTAAAGGCTAAAATAAAAAATATATGATTTGCTAAAATATTAGAAAAAATTTTCCCTTTAACAATTTTATTATTTTGAAAGAAATTAAAGAACTTAAAAGAAATTAAATGTCACATTAATGTTCATAATTAGCCATTTTTTTTTTTTAAAGTAATAAATACTTTTAAAAAATGATATGTCTAATGCAATTACCAAAGCTGTATGATAAATTTGTATGATTCGTCATCATCATGCAGAGCTACGTAGGTTGGTAAGTTCGAATAAGGAAGGAATCGTGCGACGACTGCCATCGCCCAGAACAACTTGCCATAAAAGGATCTGTCTCGTGTCCTACTTTTGTATATTATGCATACCTATACAGTATTTTCTAAAAAAAAAATTTACTCGTGCGATGTGTTTTCTTTAAAGATAATCAATAAATTATTTTTATATCAGAATTGATTAAATAAAGAAGAAGAATTGATTAAATAAAGAAATAAGAATTATTAAAATTCTTGATAATTAATAATTCTTAATAATATAATTATTAAAACTTTTAATAATGAAAATAATGAAACTCTTGATAATAAAATTATGATTGTATGGAGGAAATAATGACTGATATATCTTATGTTGAAACAATGTTAAAACAATACAGTATGTACAAATACATTCGTATGTAATAAACCCGGGTTTGAATAGATTGCTGCAATGAATTTAATAGAGTAGGAAATATGGCCTTGAAGACAATCTCCTGTTCCTCTCCTCAATTTGCATCTCGACTCCAGCAAGTTTTGTATTCTGATCTTGTTAATAATGTTTAGAAGTAGGTCAACCGTGTTCCTCTCTGTTGCGAATGTGCACATAAGTTAAATTAAATCGTACTCGCACTAGCTCTATAGTTGTTAATTATATTCCTTGTGAAATGTTTATCAAGATATTAATATTAAAATTGATGTATGTGCAAAGGTATAAATTAGACGATGCAATAGAATTTTAATTTCGATCTAATGACTAGTATAATCTAAATTATAATTGTACTAGTATATTTTATATACATGATATTCAATGATAATATTTGACTGCAAGTAAGACTTACCCGCAAGTACAAAGTTCGCAAATGCACTGTTCTTTCAGAGGAATTTTCGACAATATATCTGGTGCCGGTACTGATTTAGGATAGATTATGTCCTCATCGAGAGAGTCTGGACTTTGATCCCCTCGTTTAGATTTGTCCTCTTCTACTTTTTTTGGTTTTTCAAGCTTCTCGGCGAATCGACTAGATTTAGGTTCCGCAGCCGGCCTCTTCTCCGTAAGTTTCGTGGGTCCAAATTCTTTATCAGGTTTTCTAAGTGCTGCGGGTTTTTCTTCGGGTCGGCTCGGTTTACCGGCCGCTGGTTTTCTGGTCGGCGATGTATAATCCCGTTTTTCAGGTGACTTCGGCCGGATTTCGGAAGGTCTGCGAGACCAATATTGTTCAAGTTATAAATTGTCGCTGTTTTATCTTTTCCATGCTGTTTTATTTGTATTTGTTTAGATTTTTTTAAAAAGTACGAATTACTCAAAGATAGAATAAAAAACTTGATTTTTTTATTTACCTGCCATATTCTGCTGGTCGCTGAGGACTTCTCTCACGCTGCGAAGGTCGACTGGGCTTTCCAGCGGTTGGAATCGGTTTCGGTCGATCGTCTTCTCTGAGGCCAGGTATTCCACGAGGATAACCAGGTTGTTCTGGCGATGGTTTCCTCGTGGAATCCGCTTGGGGTGTCGAGCTGGTGATAGTATCGAATCGGGTGTCAACGACATCCCGTGCTACCATGCTAGTCACCTGCTCTTTATCGATAAATTTCTTCGTTGACTCGGTAACATCTCTCTGAAAAATAGAACAAATCATCCGTTAACTATTTCTTAAATTTTTTAAATTAAATTAATAGCGAGATCTAAAGACGTTAGGAGGATAAGACGTTAGGAGATAATTGACCAATTAATATCTTAATACAGCCAACACTTGCAATAATTATCATTTTGATTGCTAATAACAGTGCAATCTACACTATAAATTATTATTTTATTATTATTTTAATTTATTATTATTATAGAGTATAACGTGTGCTTTTATAAATTAATAATATCTAGAATTTTGTAGTCGTAGAACATTAGCATTGTATAGGTAACTTTGATTGTACTATAAGAAAGTACTTGTATTGATATGGCATATAAACTGTTAGGAAATGTCAAATGTAAGTGATCTGTTATGGCAACCACTTGTAAACTTAAACGCTACTTTGTTTGTACGAATGACTGCATAACAACGTTATGTCGATTCGTTTTTAAGTCAATATCATGACAATTAAAAAAACAAAAATCTACGATACTCAATCAGCATGCTAATCATAAACGATTGATAGCACATTGATAAAGACTTCGAGACGCAATAACGTAACGACGTAAATACGACTTCGTTTTTCCGCGAGCGTTCATTACGAGCTTCAAACGTGCTGCATAATGAACGCCGCGAGCATGAACGAGATTAGGAACGCCAGTAATGCTTAGTTCGACGGAATGCAGGTAACACGAGATAGGTGTATATGGCTTTTATGTGCACGCTTACATCGTATCGTGCAACACGCTTATCGAACTGTCAAACCGTACTTTTGCGATTTAGTTTCGTTAATGATATCGCTATCACTCCCAGAAATAGATTATGATACCGACAATGCAAATAATTTATACAGAGAATTTTATTTAATAAGTATATTTTATAAACACATTTTATAAATAGTTTTAACAAACTTTCAAACTTTATATTTTTATCGAAATATAGAGAACTTCTTTTGCTTGCAATTTTCATGATGTTTGTGAATAATTTACGTTTTATAAGTAAATATCGATCAATACATATATATGAAATAAATAAATGTTTACATTTTTGACCATCGAGCGAAATTTTATGTCTAATAATAATTTTTGTAAGTTTCATATATTTTTTCCGTCCTTATGCTTTCCAATCACACGCCGATTACTATTCGTTTTTAAAACGCAATTTTATATCAAAGCTGAGAAAATATACATTATCACATTATGATTATCAATTTGATGTTACTAATGTTAATAAGCATCTTAAATCTAGAAATTTACTGCGAAAAATAATATATTCCAGCTATGGTTTCGTTATTTTGGCTCGTACGTTGAGATTCCGCATTACATTGTGCCATTATGGATGCACTTAAAAATTTCACGCGTCTATTTCCAATTTGTTGGAGCTGCTCGTTATACTCACAACGCACGCCCGCTCTTCAACTTGACTCTACAACGAAGCAAATAACGTTTGCTATTAACCAAATCCTTTGCTTAGTTTTTAACGAACGTAATTCGCATAAAGCACATCAGACGAAGTTTTGGCATTTAATTAGTGGTTTTAAGTAGCTTGAGTCTTTAAGCTGATTACCTCTCCTCGACGATATCGAGAGTTGCCCATAATGAAGCTCATTTACATAATTTAGATTTCCCATGATGACTATAATTTTGTGTGTCTTAGGAATTTTACATTAAAAGTGATCTTCTGTGTTGCTATAATTCATAGTATAATTAAGTTTAATAAAATTTCTCCTTTGAAAAATTTTGATGAACGTGATTACGTGTCATTAATAAAATATCACATTTATCGATGCCGTAATATGTGACACGACAAGACATTACGCGCGCCTGCGTCACGATAAAATAATAATACTGAATCGCGCCGAGAAAACGCGATCACGCGTGTTCGCATACATCATATGTATCATCGTGTCTCGAGCAACTAGGGCACGCTTGCTTTATAGCTGTTTGCATGTTGAACAATCAAAAACAATGGGGGCGTCTGTGTAATGTAGCATCGGGTTGAATTGTTTTGAATAGCAACATCATGAAAATTGCAATCATAATACAAATATTCCGTAAAGCATCTTTCTGAACCTGATTTCTGATCTAAGATTTATGGAGCATCTGTTCGATATATCCATTTACAGAGAGGTAGATAAAGTAATACTTAGGAGAAACACGTGTGCAGAGCTTACTAAAACATTTTATCGATCATCTCGAGACCTCGAAGTACAGTCACGGTTGTGAGAATTAGAACAAGCTGCTTTAAAGAAACTATCCGTGTGATGTGAAATAAGTTACGAATGTCTATTTTTAATTCATGTGGCGAGTGTAAATGTGCGAACCTATCACAAATTACCGGCGCAATCCTTATCCTTGTGAACAAAACATTGAATATTCTGACTATGATGTTGGATGACGTCAACTTCGAAGTGCCGATCCCAATATTTGCGAGATACTACGCGAACATAAAGTTTCAGATTGTTCCGAATATCGTCAGTTAGGAAATTTATTACCATTAACAGTGATAAGATACTTACTGAATCTTCGCTAAGCAGCATGTACATTAATCGTAAGATTTTATGAGACGTGACACAATATTTTAACTTATTTAATTATAAGAACATAGAGCGCAGAAAAAAATGAAAAAGTTTTTTCTATAAAAAAACAAATAATTTAAAAAATTGAAAGAAAATTAAATATTTTCTGCTAGAAACTCTAAAGTTTAATCTTCTAGGAATACTAATGTTTTATCGCTATAGCAGTAAAGTTCGAAGTGTCATTTGTGGCATTTATTTTTATGTTCGATATCGACCAACATTTCTATGAAAAAAGCATTCGACTTTCAGTCAAAGTAGACGCAGTTGCAGTAAAACCGTTGATATCACAATTTCATGTATCACTGATTAAATTGATTGACTTCTATAGCATAACAGAATACAATAAACGTATATACAAAGTGCTATTATAAAATGATATACCTGTTACTTGTTATATTATTTATTTACTTTATTTAATATTATCGGTCGTTGCTGTCGATATTATAACCGGCGATGACGTCAATATGCACGTGGTATCTCAGTGTGGCATCTGTTAACTAAGATTTCTATAACACTTGAACAAGGCGACCGTGATAAGCGAGGCGGAACACGCGTAAAATTCAATTGATGCATTAAGCGGGTTAGATTGAGTGGTGACATCACTGCCGAATTTGCTCATATTGGATGCAATTATTATCACTTTGCATATGTTTGATGGAGCTAATAGCAAGTGATTACACTTATATCCGCGGAAATAATTCCAAAAAATTTTTTTAGTTCTGACAATATGAATAATCGTAATAATTTTTTTCGTATACATTCTCTCTCTCTTTCTCTCTCTTTTTCTAGAATATAATATAATATAATATAAAAATATGAATAACAGTGATAATGAAGTTGATTAGATCTCGTTTTTTCACCACAATATTATTTGACATACTTTTTGAAGCTTGATATTATTCAGATAAGATAGAAAAAAGATATATCTTTAATTTAACATAATTGTAAAGTAATTATACTAATATATATCTATCTCAAAGATAACTCAAAGAAATTCCGTATAGAAATATCAAAGTTCACTTTTTAATTGAAAACAGAGGTTATTATGTTGATCTTATGTCAAGCGATAATAACATTAGAATGTATCATCATAAATTTCTGTATTATGTAATAACATATTTACGATTTAAGATGAGTATGACGATTTAGATATGGTATATCAGGCAGAATCGTTTCTCATGTGTAAAATATCGATTTCCGCTCGGTTCACTTTGCAATAGTTCGATGAATCGGGACTCAATCGTGCAGAAATTCGTATATCGAGAATGCGATATATATATCTGTCTATTTCAAAGCAAGCGATTTAACAAACGTTCTTTTTTTTCCTGCACTTAACCCTTCCCGTCCTTCTACGAACCGCGTATTACGTCAGGTTTATTTTCAACGACACTATACACGTGAACCTACAACCTTCGCTTGGTTTGGAAGTGAAAGTATCGTTCGAACCTCTTCTGCAAGGACTGAGCTCAAAATGTCTCGATAAGATTTTTATAAATCTGCTTGTCTGACACCCAATCCTTGTCGATTGTCGAGAAGTAAATATGAAAAATTGAGAACTTAAGTATATTACTGTCAAGAATAGAAAGTTTAAATTTTTATTGACGTAAAAATAAGTATTTTCTAAAATAAATATCGAAACAGAGGTTTTCATTGTTCCGGAAAACCGGATGAGTTGTAGTCTTAATTTCTTGTGGACAGCTAATAAAGAAGCATTTTAAGATCTTGCAATTACTCACCACATCCTTGCGCGAGTCCGTCGTAAATTCAGTGATGACATGCTCGTCCTTAACATCGTGCAGGTCTTGCACAGTAGTGAATCTCGAAGACCGATCAGTTACATAAGAGGATTGCTGAAGTACTTCGGATGTACGCGTGATATCTGCACGTGTAATATCCGTGATATCTTCGATATATCTGGTCTCAGTGAAGTCCCCTTGCGTTTCCTTATCCGTTGGTTTTCGCGAAATCAGAGTTGGCATTGGTTTTTCTTTCTGATCCATCGGTTTTTTTCCTTCTTCTATCGGTTTTTTCGGTACCTCATTTAATTGATCGTCTGTCGGTTTTTTTTGCAAGTCCTGCGGTTTTTCATATACAAAAGAACCGTCCCAAGTGGAGGCACCCGGTTTCGACGGTCGATGCGTCCTATCCACCGGACTCTTTTGCGGCTTTTCATCTTTAGGTTTCATATCTTCCGGACGTTGTCGAGGCGATGGCTTAGGTCTTCCGTCGAACAGCTGGCTTGGCTTCTCATAATCGATTTCGCGTACTTTATCTTCTGCACTTTCTTTGATGAAAGTTTTTGATATATTTGAAGAATCATATATCTCCGAATCAGTAACGAATGTTTTTTCAACCGTAAGAGAGCTTGTAGAATAATCGACAGTGTCCGTTACATCCTTCGATGTGTCTAATATTGTAACTGTTTTGTGATCAACATCGCCGGTCAGTTTTTCTTTAATTGGACTTCGTTTACTCACAGTTCCAAGAGTATCTTTCACTGGCTTTCTATCGCTTGGTCTTCTCTCTTCTGGTTTTTCATACACGAACGATCCGTCCCACGTTGACGAGCCTGGTTTCAGAGGTCGGTAACTTCTATCGTCCGTGCGAGACTCCTTTTTCTCGAGGCTTTTAACAGTGGTCTCTTTAACGTCAGTAGTAGTTATTACGTCACTGCCAGGCAAGCTCTTTGCTAGGCTATGAGGGCCTTCTTGAATAGTCACTGTTTTTTGCGTCGTTACCGGCTGACCATCGCGAATAATAACAGTTTCGGAAGTCGTCGAGAAATCGAGATTAGAGGAATCCGTGTAACTTTCGTGCGTCTTTGATTGCTCCATAACGACAGAGCTTTCCACGATCTCTGACGTGGTAGATACATCCTGCGTGACATCTCGAAGATCGATAGCAGTTTCGCTAACCTGTTTCTTTGATGTATCCACGAGTGTCTTTTTGCTATCAGCTGGATAAGGTTTATCTAAATTAATAAGTCTATCAATGGATTTTCGTGATTGCTTCTTCTCTTGCGATTTTTCCAATACGAAAGTTCCGTCCCACGTCGATAATCCAGGCTTGCTACTTTGCAGATCTCTGTCTTTCAGTGTCTTCTCCGGACTTCTAGATCGTGGAGACGGACTAGCTCGACGTTCCGTTGTCGAAACTTTGCTTCGCGATGTATCTCCATCAAATCTAATCGTCGTTTCGACAGGCTGTCCCTCGTAAACGACTGTCTCGTACATTGTAGACATACTGGCATCCCTGACATCCGAAAACTTTTGCTGACTGGATGAATGTTCGACGATATAAGAGGTGCTCGTAACGTCCGCTTCGTTGATCGAATTGTCTTCTGTAACATCTCGAATGTCGATAGTTTTTATCATACGTCTGTCTTCTGGTCTTCGACAACTTTTAGGTGTTATTGGTCGCTCGTAAATAAAGGTGCCGTCCCAAGCAGATTGACCAGGCTTGTAACAGCGCGAGGTCGTATCATGCTTTGACTGTTTTTTCGGACTTTTAGGACCGTGCGCGATTTTATCCTCAGGGCCATCTTCTTCCAAGATTACCTCAGACACCGACGTGACCTTCTCGACATTTTTCTTGTCGCTGGAAATTGCATACTCAACGATGTAAGATGCGGAGGCCGATTCAGAGACATTTGAAATGTTCTGTTCGCTAACATCTTGAACATCCACGGAATCGTGACGCTTCTCCGTTCTGCGGACAACAGTAACGTCTGAGGGGTGCTTTTTCACGTCGTCTTGTGACTTTTCGTAAATAAATTCGCCGTTCCACGCGGAATCGCCGAGTCTACCGAGCATTCGTTGCGATGGACTGGATACACGAACAGGGTGTTCTTTCTTGTTCGATGGTGTGCCATCGACATGGATCGAACTCTCTTTGCTTACATCACGTCGCTCTTCAGAAATGAATCTGGTGCTATCCGTAGCACCTTTTACGACACGCATAGTCTCGGATGACTCCTTCTCATATGTACCATCCGCACTCTTTTCTTTGAAATCTCTTCTTTGCGTCGTTTCCACGACATTGTCGCCGCGACCATGATGAGATACGTTGACGTCAGAATCGTTACGCCGTCTTGGCTGTGTCACAATTTTCTCCACGACGAAGCTTCCGTCCCACGTCGAGTCGCCGGGTTTTGAGTAACGAACCGGTCCTTTCGGATATTTTTCACCAGCGAAATCCGTCGTGTCCGCTTTCGTAGTGACTTTCTCTAACGTGATATCATGAAGATGAGTCGTCGATCGTTGACCTTCGTCAACTATCATTTTTGAATCTCGAGTCACGTTTAAACTCGAAGATACGATCTGATCGATAACTTCGGTCGAAGAAGTCTCTTGAGTGACTTTCATATTCGTTTCACTGTCCCTTGTGTCACTGTGACTCTTCGAACTTTCAGATATCGTTTTATCAATAACATTTTTACTCTTAGGAGTGGCGGGTTTCTCGTAGATAAACGTGCCATCCCACGTGGACTGGCCGGGCTTGTTGCAGCGCGTCGATATCTCAATATTTGATTTCTGCGATTTCGAATCGCTGCGCGTATTCTTATCACCAGTTTTCTTGATATCATCGATATTTTTCATAGCTGCGTTGGAAGATGTAATTGTACGCTCGCTGTCAACTTCCTGGCTCGATGTGGACATCGTCTTGCCGTTGTCGTCAATTCTTTCTCCCGTTTCACGTATTCTCGTGGTGCTCGACACCGTCTGACCATCCTTCGTTACGGCTTCGCTCGTTTCGCTACTCACATGTGTACTCTCGGTCGATCTTGATGATGTCTGAATTACGGGAATGTGAGCTCCATTCTTAATGTCGTGAGAAACAACAACAGTGGAGCGATGTCCGCTATGATCCTCACTCGCTGATGAACTCTCGACCAAGACGCTAGAGGAACTCGACTGTTGAACCATTGAATGAGATGCGTTTTGACTTTGCGTCTGCACAGACTGGCTGGCTCGTTCAGTCGTTCCTTCTTGAATCGCGTGACTTTCCGAAAGAGATGTCACTTGCTCGCGTGGAATCTCGTGCGTCGTCTTCGTTTGCTTAATTGATTTCACCTGCTCCCCGGCTATAAAATCTTGAGAGCTTTTTCCGGTTTTTCGACTGGACGAACTCTGCTGAATAGTTTGCGGAGGTGTTTCAATAACTTTGATAATGTTACCTTTGGAATCCATAATGACCTCGCGACTGGCACTCGTAACCTCCATCATGCTACTTCTGGATTCGCTCTCTACACTAGTCGAGGATACAACCTCGACTGTCTCCGTTGTCGCTATATCCGAGGACGTCGATGTCGTCGCGACTTCATTCTTCGCGGTTCCCGTATTCTTCATCTTTGATACCGCGCCTTTCTTGTGAATAGTCATCACTATACGCTTTCGATTACTTCTACAGCCTAATTATTCGACTAATTTTTCTCAATTTCAATATTTTCACACAAGCGCGAAAGACTTATGATTGTTGTAAATGCAATAAAAACCGAGAAAGTTTTTAAAACTCACTGCCGACTGTGTTAAGTTTTTCAATCTATTTCACTGTAACTTTGCCGTTAATCTTAGATCCTAAATATAAAAAAGCCTTCGCTTATCGCTGGCGCACAACCGTTTATCATCAGCACTCGGTCTTAACTACGTTACACCGCTCGCTCGCACGCGCTCGCACCACTCATCGAGTCTCCCAGACGAACTGAAGCTCGACTGTGACCGGCCTCGTTTACAAACTCGTTTCTTCTGTATGATCCTCGGAACTTTCTCGCTCGTGTCAGATACGTGTTTTGCGCGTGCTTTTTTCGCTCTCTTGTCGTAAATTCCGAAATTTTGTTTTTCTCTTTACTTGAAATTATACCGGCTCCAAAATCCGTAATTGTAAGATGCAAACTGATGTTCTCGGTCCGATATTGCGAGTCGATGTGGCATCGGTTACTCACCGCCGCTGGTCTAAGTAACCACACGGTTCTTCACCGTTCCTCTCTCCCGTCACTGACACTGACATATACCAACCATGGATCTTTTATGCCTGGAGAACACCGCGGCACCCCTACTTTCCGCGACGTGACGGAGCCTTTGCACGTTCGCTCGTACGTGGCCCATTCGTTCGGCGTGGGACGTTGCTACCCATCCTCGTGTATCCCACACGCCCCTGGTCGCGACGTGGGACACGACGTATTCGTGTATTGTTCACGACCGGCAACGCGTGTTAAAATGCGTGATCCATGAACCGGCAACGCGTGTACGTACGTCGCTACCATTTCAACAAGGTATTGCTTATGTTACAATGCTACGTATTGCCAGATTACAGTTCGTCTTTCTTTTTCTCGGAGCTTATCTGCGACTTCTCTTTGTTGTACACGTACGTCGTGCACGTATTTGTACAACGATAGCAATGTATATGACTTCACGAATACACTTATAGGTCAATGTCGAATTCTAATAAACTTAGTCGGTCAAATTCCAAAGCTCGTACGACATCGAAGTAACAGGAAATATTCGTTAGTATTATCAAAGGCTTACTAGAAAGAATTATTACCAAAGAAAGAATTATTCTTTGATATTTTGTGAGAGATGTGTGAGATACTTCACTTCCTTAGATATGTTTAAGCATGGGTGTATTATATAAATTTATAAATTTAACGTGAAGAATGATGAAGCAAAATAATATTGAGACACTTTGTCGCTATTACTTTTTCTATTACTTTCCATTGCGTGCAATGAGCATTACTCGGCATTTAACATTACATCACTCGTAAATGTGATGTCGTAGATGCGCTTCGTGTATGTGTATACACATCGCGTATGCGTTACATAACGCACACGTAAACGCAGGATGTGGTTTTTTTTATCTTTTCTGTGTTAGTGTACACACGTACACCTGTTGATCTCTTGTACATTTCATGCAGATAAAATTCCAAACTGGATTCTAGTATAGTATAGAAATAATATCGACTTGTGTAAAATGTAATTTTACATTTTTACACATATTTAGATATAATTAAACCTTATTACAATAAGTCGATATTATTTCTTTTAGAGAGATCCAAACATTTTTTTATTATATCATATGGCATGACGACTGAAAAATTATAATAGTAACAGTAATATAATAATAATTCATAATGTATACGAATCACATCGTAACGTAAAAAGTATCAAAAATGGTGAACGATCGAGGAAGTCTTATAAAGGTGTATTTATCTTATTTTGCGTTATGCTTATCTTGCACAAATCGAAAGTTTCATCTTGATATTTATTTCTATAAAAGTTTTGCAATGATTCATACACAGCAACACCCAGAGTTCTTTTTTTCCACATTTTGCAACAAGAAAAATTGTAAACCGCGAGCATCGCGAATGCGACAGAGAAATCGGTGGGGGCACCTTCACAGAACCGGTCCATCGTGATGCCACAGCGTAAACCGAGCGATGACGTAGCCTGCAAAACTGCGACGACGATCGTAGCCGGTGTTTCCTCCTGGATAAGTGTCACCAATGTCCATTATTTAGAGACAATTGAGAAAATTATTTCAGATATTGTCTTAACGAGATCATGGTTCGCAAAGAGCCAATCATTTTGTTGATTGCAAACAAATTCGTGTTCATAAAGATTATATTAGAATAATTGCTACAAATTATTTTATCAATCACAATTATATATTATTTTCTTGTTATCGTTATTGTACATCGAATTATGACACCGATAAAAAGGAAAGACTTCTTGATATTATTACGATCTATTGATAAGATTTTCGATCGGAAAATTATTACATATATCTTTAGAAATAAATCAGACGAACAATTTTATTTGAAATATTAAACTAGACTCGAGACAGTCCATTCGTGGGTGTCAACAACGCAGGTATGTCTCACTCACTAAAAAAACATATACGTACACTTATATCTAAAGACGTTTATTAACTTTAATGAACACTTGTTTCTTGCGATACACATACATGATGAAACGCGTCATTACATGCAAAGATACTATCTTAGTTAGAAGCATTATAGACCCAACAGAGATTGATAAATATGACCGTATGACCGTATGACAAATAGCATCGCGATTTATTTTATATTATATGCAGATGACCGTAGTAACAATTGAATTGAAATATAACCTGATTTACTTATGGTAACTTTCGTATTAACTTTGTCTAACGGTAAATGTAATTTAACTGACTTCTCATCTCTATTTACATTATCCAGGAGTTATCTAGAAGTCAAAGTCAAACGAGCAACAAAAATAATTCTGTATCTTGCTATATTTAAAAGAACATAGAATCATATCAAATGACAATTCTTGACTTTCCTAGGAAATGATGTACATTAAAATTTTCTACAAACTATAATTCGAGCTATCACGAACGATCCGCTAAAAGTTAACCATTTGTGCGACGCATTCATGGACCATTTCACTTAAAGAGTGAAAGCACCACGCTCGTCTGTTCGTATTTCCCGTAAAAAGCGATGGTGGGTCACAGCGTGGGTAGAAAACCAGACGGCGTGCGACTTCTTGATTCGACTTCGATGCACCGTATTTGGTGAATGCGTCGAAATCTGTAGGCGAACCGGTAACGGATCGAACGCGTCATCCATGTACTGTGAGCGAATGTTTCTGTCCGTGTCATTTGAGTTCGCTGTAAACGTACTGTTATCACTTTTCTCGTGTTCTGCGAATTAATGGCACTTTCGTCGACCTTAGTTTCAAATTTAGATATTCGCAAATGCTGAATGATTTTTAATTGCATATAATAAGAGAAATAAATACTTAACTTTGACTATCATGTTATATCTGGATGAGACATGAGTTTTCGCAAAACTCTTACTTGTGATTGACAGTTTTATTTACTCGATTAGAATGAATTTATTAAGTCTAAGATATTAAAAATCAACAATATATATATATATATATATATATATATATATATATATATATATACAACATATTAAAACAATATGATACTAAATTTATTAAAAACAAAATGTACTTTTTTATTTTTATAATTTAACTCTGTATATTTTATAAGATAACAGTACATTTCTTGATTTTAAGCCTCGCAGAGGTTTAAATCATCGAGTCGAAATCATTTTGATGATCAAAGCGTTAAAAATAGATAAACATTACTTCGACATGCTCAGAGGTAAATTGTAAATCTAAATGGTGCTTCATCATGCCTAAAGCCATTTCTGATTCTTTGCGATTATTTCTGACCTTTCTAGGAAAGGTGCCCGTATGAAGTCATACGCAACATACGTGATTATTCATTCCTCATAGCCTGAAAACATGCATCGGTCCACTTACGTTTTTCCATCGAGAAGGACGCGATCGAATTCCAGATAACGACAGGATACCTTAACCAGCGATTGATTTCGCGAAATATCAGTGCGTGCTCCGCGTACCGAAATCGCATGTTTCGCAAAACGAGACGAACCGCAGTGAATGCTTATGGTTAACGAGGCTAACTTTATGCGAGATAAAGAAAAAGTCGATCGCTCTCCGTAAATCAGTTTGGCACGGTCTTTCTCCCGAGAGAGAATTGAAAGCATACCTAACTTGAGAGAAGAGGCCACCTCCGTAATGGATAGCGCCATAATGAAGTACGGTACGGCGGACTCTCTCATTAATTAACGTTAAAAGGGAAACTTTTGTAATTGCGTTCCTAAGACGAAGCGATGCAGTCTGACCTCCTCGCTGACGCTCGACGTTAGAGAGAACTGGCGCGTCTTGGAAAGTGACGCCCTTTCAGTGATTAGGGAGTGCTCCGAATTTAGTATATTACAGTCCCTAAATCCTTTACGAATGCTAATCAATACATTATTCCGGAGGCATAGCAATTTCCAGAACATCAACTCGAATTAACGCAAAACTGTGAAATTGCACGAACACGATATTCCCATCATTTATCCATAGTTTATAGACTCTCTAGTTTCTTTCGAATATTGCAATCCAGACGCTGTTTCAGCAGTTTTAAATGCTCACGTCAGCTTAATGTCTAAACGAAACGAACGTGTCGTTAAATAACGCGAGTTATATCGGCACCATAAAGTCATCAGATGTGAAATACATGATTATTTACGCGCACGTGTAATCACGCTGCTTGCATACAATAGATGTACTGTTCCGGTACTGTGTTACGAACTGTCTCGCAAGATCCTTCAGATCGGTTGTCTTTTTCTTTGTACTTTATAACGTGATTCGGCTTTTCCAAGGGCGAGCGTCAGAATTCTGCGGTACCTTTTTATACCAATCCAAAACGCTTGTGTTACCAAGCCTTCTTCCTCAAGGATTATCTGCGGACTTTCAAGTTTTCATGCGTCCTGATTGTGTGCACATGCACGCCAAAAGCGGTCATACGAATTTCTCGTCTGGGTCGACTGAGCAGGGATAAGTCGCAAATGCATTTGCAGCCTATGATGTCATGAGCCGTTTCGTCCCTCTATCGGGTGTCAAGAGTCTCTACAGAGAATTCTTAATACAGTGATAAATCTGAGAGTAACTCCGAACTAAAGCACTCCAAGATTTTGCGTGTGCTTGTACAATGAGAGCATGTCTCGTCACATATACGACCGTGACACTAAAACGACATCAATAGTGGTTCTCGTTTTATACTCTTATCCTCCCGTAATCTGAACTTTTTTTTAATTTCCAGATTTAAAGATATGATATTTTGAAGAGTTTGCAAAATATTTTGCCAAGAAAAAGAGAAAGGAAAAGAAAAAGAAGTTTTTCATATATTCTTATACATCAGAAAAAAAAATATATATTTTTTTTTTAATTTTAGCCAAGTCAATTTAATTTGTGAAAAAAACGTAGAGCAGCTTGTTCGTCTTTGATAACAAGTAACTTTACAACGAGCAAATTTGTCGGCCAATCCTCGCTTGTAAAGGGTGGAAGTGCACCCACCTCAAACACGATTAGACTCTTGGTACTAATCCCGGTACAAATTGAATCGTAGCCATCGGTGCGCGTCGCTCGCCGTGACAGCCGATACAGAGAAATGCAATTTCGGATGCACGCACGTATAAGGCGTGACCACGCGACACGGAAAATTGACACGATTATCTATAACCGCATGTACACGATGCACCGCGTGCATCTCTCTGTATGCCGCAGGCATGCATCCGGTAAACGCTTAGGGTCCCTTGTGCTTAAATTGGGACCAGTACGTGGTCGATACATCGCTTTGTAATCACGTGCATGCCGCTTGCATAGGGTAACATCATCAATTAATTAATATTTGTAACATTCAATAAAACATCGAACCGACCTATCATCTTTAGACAACAAACCGATAATTATGTGTTTGTCACAAAACAATTTAACCCTTTAAAAAAGTTGCTTTTTTAAGTAGGAAATCATCGAGATTTTAACAAGGCTGGAGAAAATGTACTCTTTTGTAATACCCTTTTGTTGCATTTTATGAAAAGAGTACATAGTTTTTAAACAGGCTGAATTTACAAAAATTCTTCAGCATAATTATTGTCTATAACTATTGTCCGTTTCAAATACAAATAAGTTGTTTTATAGTTAGCATCATTAATATTAATTAAAACTTAATAAAAAATATAAGCAACTTAATTGACTGCATGTATGAACTGTCTTTTCTCTATTCAAAACTTCTTTGATAAGATGTGCAGTTTTAAAGCAACATTTTGAGATGCACATATATGTTGCATGCTCGCGTGCAATCTGTATGTCCTAGATGTGGTTACTACGGTTAGTATTGATGAAACAATGAAGAAATTTATCTATTCGTATCAATGTTATTACAAATTAACAACGCAAGACACATATACTCATACATATATTTATGATTTTATATCACGCGGCATGGTACGCGAGAAATCTCATCATGCGATAAAATATCATAAAATAAAATGACGAATATTCATGCATCCATAGGAATGTTAATTAATTACGTAATTTATATTGCCATGAAACGTGAAGATTTTTAATTAGAGAATGCGACGACTAACTAAGAAACTTTTCTACATGTCCAAATACACCGTGTTCATGAGAAAATTTCATTATGTCTCCCATTAAAGCTCCGGAAAGTAGACAAACATTGATACACTGTTGACGGACACGGTACGGTATTACTGACGCTGGAAAATATGTTGTTGTACTAAAACTACATTGTTAATTTAAGGAATTAATTTAATATAAAAATAATATATAAAATAATGTACATAAATATAAAAAATATATGTAATTAATATACATTTCAATTCCCTATAAGCAAGAACGTTTTTCTCAAAGAAACTTTAAATCGTTTATTGGACTATTGGATGATGCTCACGCGTTATTAATTAATTATTAATACAGATGACACAAAACTGATAAAAAAAACATTTAATCAGAAACCTTTCAAGAAATTGTTAGTGTAAAGAAGTTGAAAACTTATTCCAATATTCCTTCGATAAAACATACTCCTATCACTCTATGCAAACCGTTGCACGTGAGAAAGAATCGTTCAGCTGGCTTTTCTGTTCACGGTAAAAGAAAAAAACATGATCCTCGGAAATCGAGGTGCAGGTACAGGAATGTCCTGTTCTGGCTTGATTCTATTCGCGTGTAACTTGGAGATCTGTGTTTGTCGTCGGAACAAAGGAGAAAATTGCATGGATATGAGATAAGGAATTTTTCCTGCATTCTTCAGCCGCTGGCGCCTGAACTCTGCTTATTTTTCACACAATGCATTTTCATGCAAGTGCAATTTGCGATAAAATTATTTAGAGTAAATTATAAAAAACGAAACATACTATTGACATACAAAATATGTCACACAATTAAAGAGAAATATTTAAAAATATAAAAGTTGATCGCGTAACAAAATTTTATCCTTTATTTCGTTAGAAATATAATTTGTAAATTTACATATTTACACGTGCAGTTTTATTTATTATTATAAAAGATTTTTAAAAATTACACCCACCTGTGATCGTTTGTCTTGATCACTCTACACTTCTAGTATTGATCCCTATTGTATGAGAAGACTGAGCAGCAATTACTAATATTCGTAAACGTTTATAATTCAGCATTTTGCATCAACACATCACGTCGTAAAAACTAAAATGTCCTACGATTTACGCGGCGAGAGCACAGATTAAGGCATAGTCGATCAAATGACGCCGCGTCACCGACAACGACGACGACTAGCACGTCACAGACGCATCGCGACGTCTGACGTTCCCGCGTTTGTCGGCGTCGCGGTGCCGTCATGACGACCGTGTACGATAAAGTTCGCGTATGCGCCTTCAAAATGTGTTAAAACGCTTGCGCGACTGAAAGCTGCTCTAAATGCAAATGTATACAGATTTTATAAAATGAAATCTATGTGCGCAATACGAACAGGAATAATTTACAGAAAATAATAGATCTAATTTTAACACATGATATCATTTAGTACGATATATGCGATATGTAATCAAATATGTCATACATAAGATTTCCCGTTTATTCCATTATATTGTACATATATATTATAATAATATACATATGTGTAGAAATATCGTATATTTTAGAGAGATAGACAGAAAGAGAATGTGTGTGTATATTCATAAAGAGTATATATATATATATATACATACATACATACATACATATATATATATATATATACACTATATTTTTAATAATAAATTATTAAATGTTTTTAAACCTTTAACATAAGTTTTGTTTATATATTTGCACAGTTACTAAACCCACATGAAAAATTGATAAAATACATAAAAAATGTATAATATATGTATAATATATATAATATATAATATATGTAATATATAACTTACATATCTATATCTATATTTGTATTTTTATATATATATATATATATATATATATTTATATACATACACACACTATAATATGTATTATATGTAATTGTATATTATATAATATATGTTATGTAATATATGTCATAGAATATATTATATATATGTTATATTTTCATACAATATATTTTCAGATTATAAAAAATTTTTCATATATAATGAAAATTTGTTTATTCCCCCTACCAAAAAAGTATTATTGTAGGTATAATTTGTAAGAGATATGCTCAGACTCGACTACTTCAGAGATTTATATAAAAATTAAGAATAATATATTATTGTTTTAAGTGCTTCGTAAACCGTAATTATAAATCCAGTGAAGAAAGTAATCGATCTCAAAGGTTGTTGTGACAAAATTGCATATGATATGGTGTAAGCTATACGGGAAAGTACAAAAGTTTGTATCAGGATTTTGGCTATCCATGGCGTAGGTCCTGTTCCTAACCAAAGGTATGTGACTATGAACCAAGGCAGAACATTCTCTAGATCGTTCTGGTGTGCTCTGCGTATGCGCTCCACGTCTGGATCATTGTAAACCACTTTTCCTTTATTTGAGAATCCAGTATCCTCTGGATTTGCAAATGCCTATAACAATTGATCAGTAATCAGTTCCATTTTCACCAATAGTCTTTTTATGTGACTAAAAGAGGACACGATGAGATTTGTCTTCTTGTTAAGAAAAATACAATACATATTTTACATTAGTTTAACTACAAAAAATTTTTCTCTAAGAATTTAAATACTTTTAAATTCCTTCTTGCTACATTCAGCATTTAACAACAGTGACAATCTCAATAAAATCAATCTCAATAAAAAATAAAACAAAAAATTTGATTTGTACGTTTTCTATATGAAGAAAATCATGGACATAATATATTCTAATGTAGATTAATATTATAATTTAATACGTACATTCTTTTGGAATCGCTTTCGAGCAGTTAACAGCATCATCACCAGTAATTTCAAAACTAGAATGCTACCCCAAAAACCGAATACACTGAGCACTTCTGGATTTATTTCAGGCATCTTTCCTGACTTTTAGATTCGCCTTCTCAAATATAATGATAATAATTCTGCTTGCTTTACTGCAGCTTGCACTCTGTTGCTTGCAGTTACTGTAGAGACTAGGAAGACTCAGCTCAACATGTCCGTTTCATCTATCACACACATACATACATGACACACACTTGAATCGGACGGATTTTTTTACATATATATATATATAATGTGTTTATGGAATGTGATAACATGACTTAATCTTTCGTGAGTCAGCAAAACATGAAGAATAATGGTCAGGAGGGGAGAGGGAAATAGGATGAAAAAAAATTTTTTTATACATTTAAGAATTTTCTTTTTATATATTTAATTATCTTGCACGTAATTTTTTTGTATCACAGAAAAATATAATAATTATTCTGATACACACAAAGTATAAAATATTGCGCTTAAACATTATAATTAAGCTGTCCTAAAACTTGTTTCTTAAACTGGTTTTAAAATAAAACACTTTAAATATGTATCTTTATCTAAAATTCTCGAACATTTATCATGTGAGACCTTGCACCTAGCAGTCTTTATGTCACAACATTGCACAAAGTTTCTAGAAATTTTAAAATATTTATAGAAGAACATTTATACTATGATATTGAATTCTCAATTTTCGTTAAATTAATAAAGTCATTATATTCTCTTAATAACATGCTGTTCAGCAAATATTCAAGAGTTAAAGGTTAGAATCTCAACCATCTCCTTGACCTAACTTTAATCTTGCGTTTGGCCTCGTGATACGTTCAAATGGCGCTTTTCGATTCCCTATCCAGGTATATCTAAATTATAGTTTACGTCACGTACACTATAGTATTTCACTAGATTTTCAGCACCTGGATGAGGAATTGGAATGTTCCAAAAAAGCGTAACAATTAATGTAATGCTAGTTGATGAATGACTGCCTGTGTTGAAGACTAAGAGATCCAACTTGTGGAGAGAATAATCCGAAAAAACGTCACTACCATGTATGGTCACTACCAACTAGTGTCATTCATAAGTGTAGATGTGCTATGTCATACTGCGCAATGTCATTACTTGTGAAAAGATTGTAGACGAGCTAATCAATGTATGGATTAGAAAAAAAATTTTAAAAAAGAAATGTATTTTGGAAAAATATTTTTGTTAAAATTATAACTATACTATAGCATGTACCTATATAAAAAAATTATTGATAGTGCTTAAAATAATTTTTTAAAAGTTTTAACTGCGTATTTGTATCCATTATTTGTAATCTCAGACTATTCCAATGTTCACCAATTGAAAATTTATTAGTTTATGTCGCGCTATAGATTTTCAATACTGCAGTGAATATCGAGAAACGCAGATTCAATATGCATATTTTCTATGCACTGTGAGAAAGACTTTTTGGCTGTAACTTGAACTAGTGCATTCTGAAATCACATAAACATTATTTTATGAGATGTTCGCATTGTTATATATATTCATTGTTATATTTATTCAAGAAGTATTAAGCTAATTTAGCAATTGTATGAGACAAATGAGTATATTGTTATAATGCATATTTGTCAAATATACTTTACAAGGAAAATACTAAAAAGCTTTTCTAAATTAATAATCTAATCATATTACTAATCATATTTCTTCAAAGTGTGACTTACATAAATAATAATGTTTATCGCTCGGATTACTTAAAAAATTTTTTTTTTATTTTTAATCCGCTAAACCTTTGTCTTTTTATTTTTTTCTTTAGTTTCTACTATATTATTATTTATAGTTTCCAGAAAAAGTCCTGAATTCTGTTCCTATGCGAATCGGAGTTCTTAGTTCCAGTTTTCATGAATTGACGTGTTCTTATGGATCAGCTGTTCCGATTGGTTCTTCGTGAATGGTTATGTTCTCCATGTGCACGTCGATTTGACCTCTCCAGTCCAGTGATCTGACCAGTCATCCTCTAGAACACTGCCATCCGCTCGCTCGTTAGAAACTTTCCATTCGCTCTCGCGATTCTCGAGGTGAACGTTCTAATATTATCAAGAAAGGTTCTCGAAGCGGCAGCATGTAACATAACGAAAATGCGTCATCGTTTCGCTGATGGTAGAACTACTCGACTAATTCCGCCATTTTAAGTTAATTTTTCTCCTCATTGTCTTCAATTAAATAAAATTAATGCAATTCGCTAACTTTTAGGCAAACAATTCGCTGTACAGTCACGTGGAATTCTGAAAAGGGATGAGAATAAAGGAGCCAATTGACTCCATTTTACGGTGCTAAAACATATTTCGCGTTTTGGACATTCGTCTTTCATGGGAAAGCATAGTTACTTGTTATTCTTGATTTTTTTAACCTTTTAATCTAATTTGATTTTGACCCCTCAATTTAACTTAATTCTGGTTCGTTTGCCTTGCTGATAACTGTTGCTGCGAACAGAGCACGTGTCGCGTTTGCTTTCTGAGAAACCTTAATCGCACTCCTCTGTGTCGAAGATGGTTTTTAAATCGAGAGAGCCAGCGAGAAGCCGAAGCGGATCGCGCGTGCGCGACGATCACATCACTGACGCAAGGGAGTACGTCAGCTGTTTTGTTAGACTCTTGGTGGATAGACGTGCGTGTGCGTCCGTCGTCGTCGTCGTCGTCGTCGTTGCCATCGCCATCGTCATCGTCGTTGTCGTTGTCGGGAATGGTGTTGTATTGTTGACTTGGAGGGGCATCTCTCTCTCGCGCAACTTTCGTCGTCGCACGGCAACGGACTCTCGCGCACCTTTGTTCGCCGTACGCGCGCGTGAGAAGGACTGCGTGCGCGTTTCCGGGCGATTCTGCGTGCGACGGAGGAGTCGTGCAGACGCTCTCGCGTGTGTGTCATCGTCGTCGTCGTCGGCTCACGCTCGTCCCGGATCCTCGGGAGTGACCCCGATTGATTCCGCGGGACCTTGGCCGAAGATTCCACGTGTGGAAGACGTCCATCTCGGGCTGTCCGTGACTATTTGACGCGACAGGATCGGGACGTTCTCGCCCGTTCGCAGTGGTAGACACATATTGTGATACATAGAAAGACAGAGGAAGAAAAAGAAGCGTAGAGTGGAGACATGGCACAGCCGACGAGTAGCGCGTTACGGGCGCTCGCCCTAGAGTACAAGAGCTTGCAGGAGGAGCCCGTCGAAGGTTTCCGCGTCAAGCTGGTCAACGAGGACAACATGTTCGAGTGGGAAGTCGCGATCTTCGGTCCGCCCGACACTCTCTACCAAGGCGGATATTTCAAGGTATCACGCTGTGCCCCCTGTGCTGTTTACGGTGCATGCATACGTGCGCGCGTGTGTATTTACGTGAGTCGCGCTGAGCAACGAGTATGGACGGTATAGCTCTACGCGTTATTCGCGTCCCATCATCTCTTCTTGGTTATGTCGCACTTGTCTATATTGCGTCTCGTTCCCACTCCGTTCCCGCACCGTGGTGAACGGAATTAAAATTCTAATTCGGTTCTGGAGGAGTTTTACCTCGATAACGGTGTCCTCTTTATCCATGTTATCGTGAAATAAACAAAGTGTGAGCTGGCGGTTGGCTTTTAAAGCATGGCGACTTCGCATATATGTATATAATATTCCACTTCTTACAATACGCGGATAACGCGTGCCTTAACTTGGCGCATAATGTAGCTTGACATTATTGACTACCGTTTCGGCTTGCCAGTAAATCCATACGTGTACAAGTACGGAATGCGGATTCTATTCCTGTAATGTGTTGTAATATGATGTAGAATACTTATCGCCACGCGAACATGTATTTGCAATATCTACTCCGTTATATCTACTTTGAAAGCTTTGCTAATATTTAAAAATATCTTATCTAATATTGAAAAACGATGGAAAGTTCAAGAAATTTGATGGATATAGTCGTAAAGATTACTGCATCGTATACTACAATTATAAAAGATATCGAGTTCATATTGTCTTTTATATATTAACAACAAATGGTAATCTGAATGTGTGGTCGATAATTTGCGTTTTGAAAATTCTTTCTATAAAAATACATTGTGACTTGATAAATTGCATTTTCTCTAATATCATAAATCGAGTATTAACATTTTATAGTCTATTCTAAAACAAAACAGAGTTGTTTGTTTGTAGAGAAAATCTCAAAGTATTTCAAACTTATGTAAATATTATCGCAAAATAATTTTCGGAACATTTGGATCACATTGTGTATATAATCCAAATTTGTAATAACACAAGGAAACAATAATGGTCTGGCAATTTGCTCGCTTATAATTAGCTCGATAATGAAACAATTCGAATGGTCTCTTTTATCGTCGCCAAATGTTTGCACGTGTAACAATGCGGAATTTCGCCGCATACGGTCCGAGCGCCTTGTTTCCCATCCTTGAGTCAATGTTTATCTCAGAAACTTCAGCATTTTCCTGCCAAGAGAATTCTGACGATCACACGCGAGTCATTGGGACTACCTTGACCGGCCGATGACAATGGTTATAGATACAATATTATCTTCCCTCTCAGTCACCAAAGATTAATTCTTGCATCAGTATCTAACAAAATTAGTTAGGAAATGCTAATGTACTAATCAAATAAAAATTTGGCTTAGATTTATCATATCGAAATTCTGTCTCTGCTGTTAAAAATGTCACGTCAGATGGTTGAAAACGTACGAAACATGAATGTGCTTCTGTGTATGTAAGAAATAAAAATCGAAATGATTTGTTTCTGACATGAGCGTGGTTGCAGCGAGAAGGCTTAATGCTCGGTCAGGTTAAAATGCCAGACTGTAAAATGAGTTCTGTCATTGCCGTCGCAGCTACAAAGTTTTTGCATGTCCCGTCCGCTTTCTAAACCACTCTCTGCCTCGTCGTGAACGAGTGAACGCCTATTCACGTAACACAACGTATCTTCCCACAACGTAACCGACAGTAACAAGCGCGGTGTTTCTTGCAAACCGTACACCTTGCGCATGTAAATTCCTCTTCTGGTTATTTCGAAAAACTGCGTCCACTGCTCCGCTCGGAGCACTGGATTAATCTGTTATCCATTTTACCGTAATCGTGTTAACCCTTAACCGGTGAATGCTCGCGTTGCGTCGTGCTTAGGTAAACAATCGCTTTCATCTTACGCTGCGTTTGAGATATCTTCGTGAATGAATAACTTTACGTACCTTAGTTTCATTACTAGAAGGGAAGAACAAAGTTTCTTACCTTTATTTATGGATTTTATGGTCAATTTGAAATCAATTTTTACGTTCCGGAAATTTGCGAGATCAAACAGCTGTCAAATTGTTGAATTATTTGTTTCGAGCTTTGGATGAATCCAATTACACAGATTACAGTTCGTGAAATTTGATATCTTATTTCACTTGAGAAACCTAACTTTGCATAATGCTAAAGGTAACAACGTAACTATAACGGAACCGAGTCTTATCAAAATCGTGAAAGAGGACATCGTAAAGAACGATACGTGTCAATGATGCACATTTGTGTATGCATATATTCTAATCGAATCTGAGCGCTTTCATACATTTTTAATGATCACTGCCTTTTAAAATAAAGTAGAAAATTTCGATCTGACTTCGGTTGTGTATGTTCGAAATGTGTGTGATATTGGCACGCGATACTGAAGTATCAACTATTATATCGAAATATTAAAATAAATATCAATTTCAATTATTAAATATCTTTTTCGTATTTTAATAGTACGCATGACGGAGATTTCAGTTGTACTGACAATCCTGATCTTTTTGCAAAACTTTTATATTCACACTTTTACATTCTACTTATCGAGTCTCCTCCTTGATCAAAATTTATACCCGACTCGGTAAAAGGCGAGGAGCGCCGATACAGCTGCCAAGTTACATAAAATGCCATCGAGCATTGTCTCGATTCTATTCTTGGGTGCAGGCCTTTACTGATCGGCACAGCCGACCAACTTTCACCTAATCTCATTCCGCTTAAGACGATCGTTCGCCGGTTCATCGTCGGTGCACGAAAAAGTGATCCGCTATCTGACGAGCTCACGTTTTTCGACGCAGCTTTGCCGTTTCATTTTCCACGAAATCCGTCTCGATCACACTTTATCCTTTCACCTCGCGAAGAGATGGTGGGCATCTGTTTCGCGAGTACCAAGACTTTTCCCGATAATATAACTGCAAAATCGATTCTGATGGTTCGTCAATACAACCATCAGAAAGAAGTTACAGTTGTCGATTCGTTCAAATTTGTAATTCTGATAGGGAAAACATATTTATTATATCTTATATACGCATTTTCAGAGAGCTAAAAGTTATTTTTATCTCTTCTCATGAGTTCTGTAGTGAAAAGAGCTTAATCATTCCAGAAGGAAATATTTACAAGTTACAAATTACAGAGTTTATTTATTTAGAGTGCGATATATAAAATTCTATTCGTGAAATTGGTATAGTGGAAAGAACTTACATAGCTTATATGTAAAAATATACAAAGGCTAATGAGAAAACAATTGAAACTGGATAAATAAATCAATTTTTTAATAAAATACTATACAGGTTTGCAGTATATAATAAAATTGCAGTGCAATTAATCAGACTTTAAATAAGATGCATCTCTTTCAATATTTTTAAGTTAAGAATGGAATCGTACATATGTTTATAATACTTAAAAATATATAAGGTTGTTGGGAAAGATTGAAGGGAAGGATGATGAAGGAAAGGATTGAAATTAATCAAATTTTAAAGACAATTTTGTCACATCTTTCAATTTTATTTTTAAGAATGTAAGTATACAATACATCGAGTGACAGTTTTATTTGCGAAAATGTCCGATTGAATGGATTTACCGTCAGGCAGCATACGATTTGACAGTTTTAAAAGTCGTCACCTAACTCACGTTACACAACGTCGTGTTACGATGGCCAGAGTTGCTTATTGTCGAAGTAGGTCGCGAAAATTTGTAGGTCACACGGCGAAGTTGCGACGAAAGACGAAGTGCTAGTTCCGTTCCGGACCAACCTGCAAAAAGTCTCACGATCATTCGTGATCTTTCTCCTGCAAAAGCAGCTTTTGCAGCGAATACATATAACTATTGTAGCATATAAAAATTCGATTTCGCTATAAAAACAGAAAGCTTGTATTATGGATACAATTCTCGGAATATTCCCTGACAGTGCCACGTAAGATCGCACACTGATAATCGCGATCAATATTGCGGTATTGCATCGGAAAACTTGACTCGTGTTTGCATTTCTTTATTCCAAGGAGAGAGTTGATAAATCTATCGGTAAATAATAACTACAAATGTAAAGCTTAATTTTTCACGGAAAGATTAATAGTAAAGATTACATTGAATATTATTGATCGTTGTGTTACTGAAATAGATTAATTAAAGAACCTTTTCAACCATGAGCCATCAATTCCGTTTTAGTTGAATAAGTTTTGAAAAATTAGCTGTAACGAAAATTGCTCGAAGCTCTGCAACGAGACAATTTGCAAATACACGTGGGGCAATACGGACCAGTCCGAGTAGAATTTTCGTGACACTGTAAGCGTGTAGTCGGTAGAAAGTAGGTTAATTCTAGAACGCGGTTATCCCGGAGGACGAGGTGGATATTTGGGCCATGACCAGGTCGCGATCAATATAGCGTCCCGACGGCGAAGCCTGCATCGAACAACCAGACGCCCCTTTCGCATTCTGGAATGGAAATCGATATTGTCGTAGATTCCCTCGAAGGTTCCGAGGCTGATCGAAATATCGGATCGACGTCGAAGTCCGTGCTCCGATTTTACATCTTGTCTCGTTATCTCGGTTACGTTCCAAACGGCCATGTTGCTCTACTTTCGCAGCATCGGAGAACTCCGATGTGTTCATTCACAGATCGTAGAGCAATTAATTTCTCCGTTAATTCATTTTCATCAATTTGAATCATGTATTTTCCTCGATAAAATATGAGAAATAAATCGTTGTTGTCACTTGCCAATCTTCAACTTTGTGCATCGTTGTGAATAAGAGATTAGAAAGTTTATGTGAAATTACACGAAGCGTAAGAGCTCGACGAAAGAGTTTGTGAATTTTTCAAAGACTCACATAGGCAAGTACTAAAACCGGTATAACTTCGGTGGGTTCACAAATTTTGGTACGCACGCGGGAATATTTCCCACGTTACTCGTGAGAATAAAATCGACGACCTTACTAACGCAAGGCACATTTTTCCATACGTGTGTAGCGTTGGATATGAAAGTCGCCGAAAATATAACGGTTTCAATTCACAACGAGATAGGTAAGCGAAGTGTTCGCGCAGACTACGCGTGGGCGTCCTGACGACCTGAAGCCGAGTCGAACGTCGAGAATATACCTTGACGATGTTCGTTTCGTTATGTTTCAGGCACACATGAAGTTTCCACCAGATTATCCGTACAGTCCACCGAGCATTCGTTTCATGACAAAAGTTTGGCACCCGAATGTATATGAGGTGAGTGAATATATATGGGAATTATCGATCCCCCGCATATTCTCTCTCCCCCCGTTTCGACCCTTTCCTCTCGTACGTGTGTACGTGCGTATCCTCCCCGTCTCCCTTGCGTCCCTTTTCTGTTCGTCCCGCTCTCACCCCGCTCTCGCCGCCCTTCGCTGTATAACGACCGTCCCGCTCTGTCCGCTCGTCCGTCCGCCTCTCTTTATCTTCCACCCTTCGCCGCCATAGCTTTTACAACCATCAGCTTTTACATCGTCACTTTCAGCGCTTGTGAAACCACCCGGGCCGTCCAAACCCCGGGCCGTCGTTTCCATCGAGACGCAACGGACGGAAGGGGGAAAAAAGAAAGTAAAAACAGCCGACTCGAAAAATTGCACGTTGCGTAGTAGTTCTCGCCCGAGGTTGCATTCATATTGACGTATCACCGCCACCACATTCTTGGAACGTCCGGCCGTACTATATTTATCACCGTCGTCACGTTCAACGTTTGTAAAAACCTTCGCGATTCTTTCGCCACATCCGTCGACGTGCAAATTCGCGCGACGATTAGCGGAAAACGAGTCCAGCCGACGAGGCAAGTTGGCACATCGCTGATAATCCGCGACGTTTTTACGAGGACTGATCGTCGTGTTGTCCGCCACTTTAAAAGGTCGAAAGCACGACGACCGTTTCCTGTCTGCTATGCCAAAGACTACATCGCTGCATTTAAGCTTCACTCTCATTCGTTCGCTATAGTCTCGTCTAATATTGTCCACGTGAAATAAAATAATTGAAATAAGATAAAATATCTACGCTTTCTTCTTATGGAACACATAGCTAACTCAGTCAACGTAGTCAATAAGTACAAGAATAAAATATTAAGATTAGCAAAATATTTTGCGAATCATGTTTGGAATATCGTTCGAAGTATCGTTAAGAAAATAGTCAGAGGATGCATTTCCGCGTTTCTTCTTACGTATTATTACCGATAATACCATTTGCGTTTGCACAAAAGTATCGCATTCTCACATGCTTATCGACCTCCGCATCTCTTGCTCGCTGTTCGTCGTATATGACCCTTCGGCGGCTAGCGAAGCGAAGTCAATGACCGTCGAAAGCCCGTGTGGACATCCGTGTCCACTCGCCCATCGTCGATAGGGATGGTAACGACGGGAACGTGTTATGAGTAACGAAGCAAACATGAATACTTTTTTTTTGAAGGCTGTCGAAGAGGGACAATATTAAAGTTCGTGAATTATAAACTGTAGTTAATTAATTCTCACGGTGATTTCAACGACACATCCTTGTAGAACTATAGTAGAAATAACTAATAATAAAATAACACGATGTGATATGGGAACGCAAATACAAATATAAGATTGAATGTTTTAAATCGAATATTTTAAATCGTTATTTACTTCGAGTGCTCTCAAAACTGTTGACTTTGTTAATTGATGAGCAGAATAATTTATCCTTATGTATAACTGCAATTTATTTTGTAAACACGTTAGTTCTCATTTCTATCGTACAGCTAAAAATTATTCGTATTCTCTGACACATTTAAATTCAAAATACGTAGTGAAATCTTTTTAGTTTTGTACGTATTGTATTCATTCTTTACATTATGCGTGATCATAGCGAAACCACTAATTGCGAAGTGAAAACAGAGATCTCCACAAGGCAAATCGTAATGGAGTAACTCGCATATTAAGGAAATTAATCACGCGGAGAAGTCGACTTATCTTACTTTTTTCGCTACGTGAAATTTTATTTCGATAATAATCTGTGCATTGCGCAAATCCTCGAAGAAACGGCACTTACTTCAATATGTAGAGGTCTTTCACAATCGAAGCAGACCGTCGTAAAAGGTTTACTCGATATATACAGCATGGTTTAACACATGCACGGTTCGTTCTTCTCGCAGGCCAACTTTCCCTGTCGTGAAATTCGTATTATTTGTTCGTGTATCTTGTACATTACGTGAATCTTTCCTGGTCTTCTTCGTTGGCGTGTAAATCATATGAATAAAAGGCAATAACATTATTTAATTATTTAGCTTTGTGTACACAGAATATATGCAGGATAATTAAGCTCCCAAATGTGCGTTTCTCAAGCAGTCTAAAGTCGATTTTATTTTTCTCACATCTTTCTTGTACGTAGATCTCGATATATAGATCTCAAGTTACCTTTACCGGTTACACTTTACGGGATTCTATGCGTCGGCACTCGGCTGCTTGTACAAATGCATGCACGATGCTATCGCTGTCGGAGCAGTCGTGTCAAGTGCCAGGCGTTTACTCGAGGAGCTTGCCTTCGCCTTCGTGACTTATTACGAGGTGTTCCGAGTCGAGCCACGGTGAAACCACGATGCGCCTTGTCCTACTTGCCGAACGTCTTCGCTCAGGAAAGACGAGAGATAGAAACGGTTCTTGTGAGGAAACATGCGCAGCAGTTTGCGATTTTCATGATGCTTGGCACGCTATTACAGAACCAAAACTTATGTTATCTTTTTTATTTATGTCTTACTTTTTGTGTAGCGATGGTTTGTGTATCGGTAACATATAATTTTAGTCTCGGAAAAAATATCATATCTCCGCCTATCGCCTCCGAATATGGTGTAGAATCGCAGTGTCCTCGGCGACGTCTCTTTATTGTACAGATACACTCATACAGGTACGTTTCGTCCTTCGAGCGACGTCTTTTCAGGGACAATTGATGCGGAACCAGAAGCACCAAGGTTGTCATGTGTTGGCAAAAAGAAAACAGACATTTATATCATAAATGTCGCACGCATAAACTTATGACTCTTTTTCTTTTCTCAAACAGTAAATATTTAGAAATCGTGCACACGCACGCACACACATACACACAAAGTGTCTTTTTAAGTTGACACGAACATCTTTGTGTCTTAACAAGTTAGTAAGTTACTTAGTTTCTTAACAATAAGTTAATCAGCACATATATATAATAAAATTGATTCTGTATACAAGTAAATACAAAGACATAATTCGTTCGGTAAACTTTCGAAAGTAACATACGTGAATTTCAATTTGTCATTCAAACAAAGCGATATCATATCAATTGAAACAAGAGGGTGCAATATCAGAAAAATAGGTCTAAAAGTTATTTCTTTTTCTATGTAGAATGGTGATTTGTGCATATCAATCCTGCATCCACCCGTAGATGATCCACAGAGCGGTGAATTGCCCTGTGAGAGGTGGAATCCGACACAAAATGTCAGGTGGGTGCAGTGTAACCAAACAGAAAGAAGAAAAAAGGGGGAAAAAATGAAAATCGAGATCGTTTTTTATGAGTTGGTGATAATTCTCAAAAGTTGAAACTGAAAACGATTTATCTTTAGACTTTGCGGTAAAATTAAATAGCTCTATGCTGGAATTTGGCAAAACCTAGATTGAAATTTCTGCTAGAAATAATTATTTATTAATTGATTATGTTTCTTGCGTCCCAGAACTATCCTGTTATCGGTGATCTCGTTGCTGAACGAGCCCAATACGTATAGTCCAGCCAACGTTGACGCATCTGTGATGTATAGACGTTGGCGTGATTCCAAAGGAAGAGACAAAGAATATGAAAATATCATAAGGTAAGATATCGTTAGTAATGCCATTGCGTGACATCATGCAGCTGCAGAGAACTTGCGCGTTTTCGTTGAAGTTATACTGCTATCGGATTCATAGCGTGCTAAAAACTATGCCGCGTGTGCAAAACAGATAACTGCAGAATATCAATAACGTAAATACACATTTTAACGCTACAACAATCACATAAATCTATCTAGGAAAATTATCCTAATTATAATCGAAAATGAGAATTATGAACTGTTTTTTTTAAACAGTTATATTAAATTACCTGTGTGTTATTAAGGAAATATTATTTAGAAATAACAATTTGCGTTGTAAATGATAACAGATTTGAATCTCGCATTAAAATTGAACAGTCTCTTCGAATTTTTCCATAAATGTGATGGGATTACTATTACTATTACCAAATAAAATAAGTAAGTATAAAGTAATAAAGCGATTACTATTACTAAAATTATTTTACATACTCTCTATTCCTTTATCTTTACAATTAAATCTTTACATAAAAATATACTTAGAGTTTATAGATATAGCGTATTTCTGAAAAATCTGAGAAAATTTTTGTCTTTTGGATTTTGCTTTTATTTTACGGATAATCGGAAATTGATTATAAAAAGTTAAAAAAAATGAGTATCCTCTCTCTCTTTTTCTCTCAAAATAGATTTAAGTATATATATTTTAAATAAATGTAATCTTCCTTCGTTTGATAAACAAAATATGACAACCAGCGTATTTATCTATATTAAAAGTACGAAGTAGGTATTTTTATCAATATGTATCTTACATATGTTTTTTTATCTAGGAAACAAGCTCAAGCTGCCAAGATGGAAGCCGAAAAGGAAGGTATTGTTGTGCCTGTAACCCTGGAAGATTATTGCATAAAGACTCGAGCGAGGCCAGCCGAACAACAACTAGATATGACGGACTTCTATGATGACGAGTATGAGCTGGATGATGACGAGGATGAGCAGTTGAGCGCGACCGATTACGAAGACGGTGATGATAGTGGCAATGGAGAGTCGTGATCCATTTCTTAAATGATAATAAAAACCCGCGAATCGCTAATTATTATATATCAGTTCTGTATAGATTAATTAATAAATTAACGAGCTTTTAAACCGGATGATCTCTATTTTTTCCGCTACCAAAATTCAAATAATTATTTTTTTAGTCGGAAGAGAAAACTAAATATTCCAAGAAAAATTTAAATAAGATTACGTACATCTCTCTTAAGCCATTGTCAATCATCACTATTATTTATGTGTTTTTTAAACACATCTATTTGTTAGCTTTATAATTGATTTTGTTTCTTAAAAAGATAAAATGAAATTATAATTCATGATTTCATGGCTTTTTTGTAAAATAATAAGTCTAATTAACGGTGATTTATGAAAGATACTATTCTTTAACTCTCACACCGCTGAGATATTTGTTAAACAACTAAAATTGGATCATTTTGTGATAAATTTATTTATTATTTATTATCACGCGCAGAATTGTGTTCACACACAGAAAACTTTATTAATATTGTGTATGTATAATGTATACATATGTTAAATTATACGTTATATATACAAATATGTAATACAATACTACTCTATTCAAAACTCAAAAATATTACAAGCTATAATAAAAAATTAATATAAGTTACAATGGATTAAGAATGATCCAGTTTTAGTTGAGCGAGAGTTAACAGAACGATTGAAATGTTATCGTATGAAATTATGGAGAATCCCGAGTTTATAAGCTCTTTAACTTAAGCAATATGCTACAGCGTGCGCGTGCGCGATATGGATATAAGTACTATGGATAGGAGCACTTTGCTTGTTGTGTTGTGGCTGGCACTTTGATCTTTTAAGGATGGACCAATTGATTTACCTTGCGATGACAAACGTTCGATAAAAATGATCATATTTAAGTACTATATAAGTACACGATCGATTTTTTTTTTACATTGGGCATCTAGTGTCATGTCTTTTTCAAAGTTGTAAACGGGTACATCAATTGATCCTAAGTATAATATCTATATATAAAATTTGTGTTGTTTTAGATAATTATTTATGTTATACATAAAAGGAAAAATCATCAGGGGAAGAATTTAATCTAATATAAGAGAAAATAAGCTGCCGAAGAAGACCTGTTAAAAATTAATGTCAATAAATTTCGCATTTCACACTAGGATTCATGTTATATATTGATATCATTAATTATATTTATATATGTATGTGCATCCATATATCGATGTAATCATACCTATATTTTCGCCGTTATTATTTTACTGAATTATAAAATGAAAATAATAGTAATGTCATGTTTTTATTTCTTCGCGGGTCTGAACGACAGACTTAATCATAATTTTTAGACAAATAACTTTTACTATGTCTTAATTTTGATTATGAAAGATATTAAATGTCTCGAGAAGAACTTATCATGAACTTATACGCATATGCTACAGCCATAAAAAGTTACTTTAGCTAATAATTTTCTTAAAGATCTCTTTTCGCTATCATCTTTCACAAGAGAAATAAAGCTTTCCAAATGAAATTGGTTAAGTGTAAGCTTACTACTTAAGTGAAAGGTATATCGGATACAAAACTAATTGATTCTGGTAGTGTATCCATGCTCGTACGACTGAAATTGTAAATAGTACGTAAATCTCAATTTTAAAGACACGAAATATATAGGTGGTACTCTTTTACTTATTTCTTTATTAGCCACTTCATTGAAAGACCAATATCGGGTGTTGAAAGTGTTAAATGATAAAAGCCAGAGGACATTTTTAAATCCCAATAGCTAAGCATATACTCTGCGCTTGTAGTAGTACCGTAGCTAAAGTGAATATTCCCTAGTTCCTTCGACGTGTTATAAAATCTTTTCTCATTTCATGTTTTTCTTATAGCTAATCAATAATAGAAAACATACAAAGTACTGAAAAAAAACAATAATTTATATATTTCATAATTCTTTCCTTCTCTTTTTGTACATACCAGTAAGAAATTGTTTCTTCGTATAGTTATTAATAAAATTAGCGTAATACTACTACTACTACTACACATGCTTTGTTGATAATTTAGTGAATATGTGTCAGGTAATATTAATCATTTACTATTAATTACCTTTTTCACATGATGATAGGCTAATGTGAGGAAATATGTGTAAATACATTTTATTATGGCAAAATACTGGGCTTTTTGTGTATCTTTTTAACTAGTGATATTCGGCAAATAATGATGCAATATATATATATATAAAAATATGTTTATTCTTCACACAGTTTTATATACACAGCAATTGCACAGGATAATGAGATTATAAACATAATATTTCTATATCATTTTTTATGATTGTAAAAAAATTATAGAGTGATAATAAATAACCGGCAATTGTAATTGAAAATTATAGAAGTAAATATTTTTTCTCATAATGATATAGATCATCATTTTTCCGCGCATATAGGATAAAAGGCACATCCAAAATTGTCAAAAAAAACTTTGTTCCTCGAGTTGACAAAAAACAATTTCTTTTATCAATTTGGAATGATAAAGTATACTATATTAATGAATGCGCGTACGTCGGTTTAAGTTGAACCCTGTGCTGATATATTTTTTGATATATTTTCAAATAGAAAATGTTAATAAATAGAAGAAAATATGAAACAGAAGAAACAAAACTGAAAATAATATCGTAATATTATCGACAACGTTGGTGGGACATTCATAAGCTTTATCTTACGACTAGTATTATTATGCCTAACAATTATTTAATAGCTTATTCCAAACGATATTAAATCGAGATTATTGTCATGTGATTATGGACGGCTGATTAACGATAACGTCGATTAGCCCAACACTGCGAGCAATAATATTGATTTTCTGGTGATCCAAAGAATTGGCAGTGTTCACTGCGACACTCTTTCACGGTGTCCTGTATAAATGACAATTTTAATTAACAGAATATATTCCTTTCAAAAGTTATACAGATTAACATACCTTTGTCATATTGACATACCTTTAAATCATCACTATTGTTCCAAATCTCTGGCCCCACATTATTTGATGAAGTTTGATCATTATAAAATGTAGATCTGCGAAAAGAATATTAATTTACTCTTTACGAGATCAATGAAGAAAATTTATGTTTTACAATTATACCTTGAAAGATAAAGCGTATGATCTTTGTTTGTGTTAGTGGGTAATAGTTTGCTAACGCTTGCATGACTACCGCGATCACTGGCAGCGTAAAATTTGGATTTTCCGGCACCGTAATTCAGTTCACTACCCGTGTCATCCACTTGATGATCTTGTAGATATCTGTAACATTTTATTATATTTATTATATAGCAAATTATAGAACTGTCTCAGATCCATCGAATAATCGAAGTCGGAGTACCTTGCATGGGCACATTGAAGATAATTTTGAAGCATTTGATCCACATACTGATGACGTCTACTCTTTATCCTCACACACAACAAGCCTTCTGTAGAAATTCCACCGTTCGTGGAAGGCGGACTCTTTGGCCTCTTATTCGTCATAGACCATAATTTTTTACTGACAGATTTACCAATAGAACCGAATTGTTTAGCGACCTCTAACAATTGTTTTGCAGTTTTTGATAAAGGCCCATCCATGTCAGAAAGCCTATCAATATCTTCAGATGTGAAACTTTGATACTCGCAGTCTAAATATTGTCGCAATAAAATCTCCATCTACATGCAAAGTGGTAAAAGTGATTCCGTTATCTCATCAATAATTTAATACTTGTGTGTTAATAATAAATACATACAGCAAGATTTACTTACAGTATCCTGTGTGCAAGTTAACAACTCTCGAGAACCGTCAACCCAATCCCAATCGGGACCAGGATCTACGGCAAACAAGACTGACAACAATTTGCCTGTGTCCGGATCTACTAATGGTATACTAACTCCTTCGCCGCAAGCACTGCCGTAATCATTGCATCCGTCTACAGTTACAAGTGGAGAAAAATGAGCAGAATGATATGCCAAGAATAAGGGTGTTCTGTGACAATGTGAAGGCGGTACTTCCAAGGGTAAGTACACTCCACCGAATGGGATCGGTGCTAGGGCTACTCCATCCGCATCCTTCAGCATAGTTTCCGCTACAACTATTATAGGCCTTCTTAAGACATGAGCCAAAGTTAAAACGTGTATCTGAAATGAAAATATATTCTGTAGTCTCCAAAATAAAAATTGATGATTAAGGAGAGAAGATGTTGCGGTACTTCTTCAAGACTCTGATAAGAGGTAGCAGTCTGATTTCTTATTGTAGGAGAGGCCATATCCACTATAGTTTGCCATTCCGATAACCATTCCGCTTCCGTGTACGATAATCCAGCTGCTGCATTTAAACCTGTTTGTCTCCATTTCCATCGTCTGAAAATTAAGATAGCAGACCAATATAACTATTTCAATTATTCATTCTCTTTAAAATTAAATTTTTTTTATTTTATACCTGAAAAGCGCATGTCTATATTCTCCTTTGGTTAAAGTATTATGTAATGCCTCTCTTAGGGTAAGCAATCTATCATGAAAGCCCCACATTCCCAATGATGCAGCATGAAGCAGACAATTGCCATCTCCAGATGTTGCGAGTGGCCAAAGGACTCTGGTGCTTCCACTTTTGTACCACCAATTTAAACGACCTGCAGCTTCCAAAGAATTCAAGCATCCATTTTCTATGAGATCCTTCTCCAAGAATTTACGAAACGAATCTACGAATAGAATATAAAATATTAGTCAAATGTTATCAGAAACATTTAGAATAGGATACATGTGGCACTTGAGCAAAGAAAGGCACCTGGATATACAGACAAGTCTGGCAATGAAAATGTAAATTCTGGTGTTTCGAGAGTTCCTAAGGCTGCCAATTGTGAACGAGCGTAGGAAACAATCGCTGCATTTTCAGTTGCACGGGAAATACCTCTGGCCAATTTTTTCGTAGCACCTGCAGTATTCTCCAGGCCATTATCAGGAGGACTCTCGTTCTCCAAGCCATCATACATGGATAAACCAACACTCATAACACAGTTGTGTCCTATCAACGAGCAACAAAATGATATACAATCTATAGTCAGAATAACTCATGAATCATCAATTAGTCACAACTTGTTAGCTTGGAGACTTTATTTATCTCACATCTAAGATAAATATTTAACGTATTAAGTGTTATCACAAATAGATTATAACATTATTTGCAAATTATCATTCTAATAAAATTAGATAATCGTGTAATCTATAAAATTTTCAGATTAATTCCAAGATTTTATTAAAATGCATTTTGATAAATTTTTGAGCGCACTTCTCGATAACAGATTTTATTTTCAAAAAAGAAGATAAGATAGATACGAGAGAAATAGCAATATTTTTAACAGTAATAATTGTCGACATTAAATATTTTAACAATTGCATTTTTCAGGCAATCTGATTAAATCTACGCAAATCGATCAACATCTACTTCTCGAATGGGAGGTAAGAGAGCGACAGTTGTCGTTATGTCTATTCTAAGACGCTGTAAACAAACGATGCAGGCGGTGCAGCGACAAAATGCACAAGGTCACGACAGGGATTCATAACCGGCCGCGATTACGCACGAATGTCAGCCGAGTAATCCGCCGCTATGTACATACATGTGTGTGTATATATATATATATATATGTATATATACACACATACATATATAGGCAGTCTACAGAAATAGGACAAGGTTTCGCAACCGCCACCACGACGAAAAAGAAAAAAAACGCAAAACGCAATGAAATCGATCGCGACACACACCAAAGGCACACCTTCCCGAAGATTGACAAATGCGACTTTCGCTCTCACTCAATCGTCATTTGCGCGTAAACATCTGCGTGGAAGTCTCGTGTCGTACACGGGATCCCCGAAACAAGAGAGGGAAAACAGAGAGAGAGAGAGAGAGGAAGAGAGACGAGGAAGAACGAGAAAAAGACAGAAAGCTCGCGAATGTGAAAGATGCGAACCTTGAACCGTTATCGAATTAACTCGCGGTCACGACGCAGTAGTACGGCTACCGATGTCCCAGTTGATGTCCCGACGTGTATCCTTCTCATATTTCGCCCAGGCAATCCCCTACGAGGCCCGTCGCGAAGACGGACTATGCGCGACGCGGTGACGGGGCTCGGATCACGACGAGTATAAACACAGCGACATAACCTAGGCTCGTGGTCTCGCAGGTGCGATAGCGGGAGGTGGGAGGCTGCTAAGAGTCGACTGCGCGCAGAAATCGCGGACTCGCACGGTAATTGCGCGCACGGTGAAACTTTAAACGGGTCACATGTCTCAACGTCGCGTGACAGCTAGGCGTCGTGTACGCGTGCGCGTCACGCTTGCACTCGTCTCGGAGCACTCGATTCGCGCGAATTTTCCACGCTTCGGTGAGAAGCGGAAAACGGGGAAAAGAGGAGACCGAGCCGAGTTCGGCGAATACGGGAATTCTCACACGTATAAATATGCTCGTACTCGATGATTGAATTTTTCAGCGATACAGATAAGACACGGTGACTCATACTTTCATCTGTATTTAGTATCGGGAACGGATTTTTTCAATTGTCATTTATGAGATAACATTGAAGCTAACTGAAGTCTTATCGGAGTTATGCGGTTAAAAAAAGATCCATGCACACTAATCATTCTCGGCGAGCATTGTGATTAGAATGAACAACGTCAGATGGCGCCATATGGTCCAATTTCTACTCCTAGTCCCGCAGGGGGGATTGATCCGCGCAATCCTTTGGGCTTAACGAACCCACGGACCCGAGTTCATTACTGCGGACGCTCACACACAATTACACTCACACAAATACACATTGAGACAATAGGAAACATTCCTAGATGTGGTATTATGGTATCGCCGATCGGCGATGTAATTTTCTTTTTTTTTCCGAAGAAGAGAGAAACTTGAGAGGGACATATTCTCGATATATAGGTATCCTTATAGGTATCCTCGAAACCTAACGAATTCACGAATATTCCCAATGTGTAACCTATAATGTTTCAGTTGCGTTTTCTTTGGATGCTATGTGCACGACACGTGTCGGTAACACGAGTTTTGTAACAAGACGTTTATGTATAAAGAAATTTTTAATATGAAGATGTTTCATGATATTATTATTTTAAAAATTGAAATAACAAATCTTTCAATTTATTTTTAGCATCAATTACTAGAAAGTTAAAATTATTCACTATAATTTGACTGAAAAAAATTGTTTCTTGTATATAAAAATATGTTAATATATGTTTATTCTTCACAATTTTACATGCACAGCGATTGCAGGATAATGAGATTGTAAACCAAATATTTTTTTATCATTTTTTTTATGAACACAAAATAAATTGTAGAATAATAATAATTAATCGACAATTGTAATTGGAATGAGAAACGTCAGATGGCGTCACATAGTCTGATTTCTATTCCTGAACGCTGTTTCCACAAGGAGGATTGATCCTTCGAGCTTAACGAACCGATAAACTTGAATTCATTATTGTGAAAAAAGCGGATAAATGTTTATATGTTCGTAGATTCACGACATGCGTAAGTTTAAGAACGGACATAAATGTGATTTTCTTACCAGACAAAATTTGAAACGAGTACATTAACGATACGACATTTTCCTGTGACGTCACGTCACGTGATATCGCGCCACACTACTTCACGTACGCGTCAATTTGAAATTCAATCGAGATTATTTCGTCTCTTTCCGCGTCTCTCACGAACAGATTCTTTCCTTTCTCTTGAAATTTGTATAGAAAATGTCGAGTACGTCATTGTAACTGTCTAAAACTTGCGTGAAAAGCCTCGTAGTCTCATTGCGATCGTCTAAATGTCCGTACTTGAAACTATTTCAGTTCGAACGGCTCACCGGCGCGCGCGCTTGCGCGGCCGCCATGACAGTTATGGAGTTTCGGTTCGGAGCACGTAACGCGGACGCTCCTCGTTTAATCGCGGAATTTACTCGGTAAAAGTGTGCGACGAACGGAAATTCTCATCGGGAGTGCCGACTGGAGTGATAGGCGATCACCAGAACGTATTGGTTGCCGCGGGTGTTCACGTTCGACGCCGTTTCGCAGTCGACGTTGTGTCGCTGGCCGGTACAGTGTCAGTGAGTACATATTCCGATGACGTAGTCACGGAAAAATGATCCTTATGATTCCTTCGAAGGGATCCGCACCCGATTGGCGTACTTTTCTTTAGATGCAATCGTAATTATATCATACGTGTCTATTGCTCTCAACAAAAAATCTGTGTGCATGTAGTACATCGAAATAAATGTGGTTTTTCTTACTAGACAAAATTTGAAACGAGTACATTAACGATATGACGACATTTTCTTGTGACGTCACGTCACGTGATATCGCGCCACACTATTTCACGTACACGTCAATTTGAAATTTAATCAAGATTATTTCGTTTTTTTCCGCGTCTCTCACGAACAGATTCTTTCGTTTCTCTTGAAACCTGTATAGAAAATATCGAGTACATCATTGTAGCTGTCTGAAACTTACATGAAAAGCGTCACAGTCTCATTGCGATCGTCTAAATATCTGTATTTGAAACTATTTTAGTTCGAACCGCTCATCAGCGCGCGCGCTTTCGCGGCCGCCATGACAGTGATGGAGTTTCAGTTCGGAGCACGTAACGCGGACGCTCCTCGTTTAATCGCGGAATTTACCCGATAAATGTGTGCAACGAACGGAAATTCTCGTTAGGAGTGTCAACTGGAGCGATGGACGATCGTCAGAAAGTATCAGTTACCGAAGGTGTTCATAGTTACGGAATCTGCGCCCGATTGGTACTTTTCGTTAGATGCAATCGTCATAATTATGTTATATGGGTCTATTGTTCTCAATAACAAATCCGCCATTGCGTATATATGTAGTATATCGAATATGATGTATCGTGTTGAAAAATAATAACTGGCGAATGCATCACAGTTCCATTGAGTGAACTTCGTGTGATCGTAGCGTCAGTGGACGTGATATATTATCACGTCGACAATGGAAACGACATCAAGTGAACTCCATATGACCGTAATATTATCTCGTAATATTGACTCATACGTATCATATTTTTTATTCATTATGTGCATGAATTAATTGGAATATGCTTGAGTTAAAACATTTAAAGCATTTAAGTTTACAATAATTAGAAGTTATTTATATATAAAACTTGGATTTACATACATAACAGTTTGAAATATTTATATGCATCATTATATTTATATGTAACAATTAGCGATGATTAGTAATTAATTAACAATCGTTACGCTTTTAAAATTATGCATGAAATATTTGAAATACGCGGTAGTAATTGGCAATGATCGTGATATATTTTCTATTAGTCACGATTATTGTGCAATTGTTCTTGACATTATTCTGTTGTAGCTGTAATTAATGTTGCAATCGTTACTTTTTTAAAATTATGCATGAAATGTTTGAAATACGCGGTAGTAATTGGCAATGATTGTGATATATTTTCCATTAGCCACGATTATTGTGCAATTTTTTTTTATATTACTGTGTTGTAGCTGTAATTCATATATTTTTTTAAATCATGCATGAAATACGCGGTAGTAATTGGAAATGATGATGATATATTTTCCATTAGCCACGATTATTGTCCAATTGTTTTTTACATTATTGTGTTGTAGCTGTAATTAATGTTGCAATTTTTATTTTTTTTTAATTATGCATGAAATATTTGAAATGTAATGATTGACAGTGATTGCGATATATTCTCTAGCCACGGTCACTCTTCAATTGTTCTGTAGATTAGTAATGCTGTTGCTGTAGTTAATATTGTGATTGTTACATTTTTTAAATTATTAATTATGAATGCATTATTTTGAAGTACGCGGTAATTATCTATAATCGCGATACACATTTTATTTTATCATTATTTATTGATTTGTTACAAATGCAAAATCATTAATATATTGTATAATAATAGATAATGTTATGTATGTATGTATGTATATTTAAAAATCGATTTTATTACATTCAAATATTATAACTTTAAGGAAAAAAATTAAACAGCTTTATAAGAAAAATATTAAACGATTGTTGTTGCTATATTTAGTACAAATACAATGGCGGATTTTGATACTTTAATATTCTTCAGGTTCATTTTAGGTTGATTTAAAGACCTTTACTTATCATATCATTTGAACGAGAAATTTCTGCATTCTCACATTGTTATTTTACTTTCATTGCGATTTCATTGCGAAGCAAGAAACAACTCACCAGGAGCATCTTGCTATAAATACTCCTGTATAGAATAATTTCGTTCGAAATATCTCTATATTTTATATTAGATTAAAAAATATATACAGAAAAGTCGTGAGTCTCAAAATTGAACAAAAACAACTAAGGCAAGAGAAAGGGGGGAGAGATAATAGTAAAGTCTTAAACGATAACTGCATCTAAAGAAAACTTCGTCATCGGGTACATGTGACTATAATTAGCAAGAAACAGTTACATAAAGTACAACAAAGTGTGTCCTAGTGTTTTGTGTTTTGTAAAATCGCGGCGTGACAAACTCGCGGCGTGAATTCGCATTTCTGGTGCTCCAACATTGAAACGTGCAAGCTAACTTTCAAAGTTTGTTCGGTGACGCGTAATTAAATGCGTGTTTCTAATATTCATCCTGGTATTCATTGAAACTGATTGCGAAGTACTTCTAAGGAGGAATTTGCAACGAGTGGAACAAACTTCAATACCCTAGCTGGTGAGTAAAGTTATTGATTTATTATTTAAATATGTAGATATAATTCTGTTGGCGTACACACACAATTACAATTACTTGTCCAATATTTATCAAAAAGAAATATTTTTTACACATTATACGTATATATTTTGATATAAAAAATATTTATATTAAATATTTATTAAAATATTTAATTGTGACAAAATAATTGTGACTACTAAAAACATAGGACTAATCTTTTATAACTAGATTTTCTATCATTATTTAATTAAGTCAGAAAATAATTTGCAAATTTTTTATGAAATTCTTCGATGGAAATTTGATAAATATATAGAGAAAGATGCCAGGGAGGATTTAATTAAACTGAAATATAAATATAAATTTATCGATTTAAATAATCGATATATTTAATTAAATAATAAAATATTTAAATAATTATTCATACAGTTTATTGTGTAAATAATTAATTAAATGTGCGTTATAAATTGCGTTTTATAACTAATGTCACTAATTAAATAATACGTGATAATCAGCGTATCTAAAATGATAAACTTCATAATATGGTATATTATAATTCATTAATGCATTAATTTTTTTAGGTATAGCCGAGGGTATACCTAAAATACGCTAGGGTAAACGACGACTGGTGAGTGAACTTTTTTTATTACAATTGCTATTATAATATTGATATCATCTGCTGACTTTTTATATTTGTTACTATTTATTATAACTTATAATTATATACACACATATATATATATATATGTGTATATAATTATAAGTTATAATAAATAGTATATATATATATATTGAGAATCACATGCTTTGACAATTCTTCGTCTTTATTTGCGATTGGTACATTTCTATAAATATATAATAAAACTCAAAATATTATTTTTTTCTTATTTTAACAAAAGAATCTTAAATTTGGTATAGATTGTATTTATTGAATATCGATAAGATTCGGACAATTTATATTATATAAATAAGTGTATAGAAAATAAAACTATAATAAAGCTACGAAAGTAGATTTAAAAACTTTTTTATGGAAATAAAAATATAAAAAATATGGTGTTTATTATAACTGTAAAATATATGAATGTTCTTTCCCTAATTAATTTTATTTAATAAATTCTATACAATATGTTAATAGCTCAACGTTTTTGCAACGAACGGATTGTCAAAGTACGGTTTTGGATGTGCTGTTATGACGATGGTGCGGCGAAAAAACCATGGTTATTGGTACAATTGCTTATACAGCAATTGGTATAATCAACTCGCTTTTATGGTGCGCATTTCACCAAACGGTTCTCTTCTTTCATCAGGTATCATAAAATTCGAAGGCCTTTTAAACGCTACGCACTTCACGAAAAGAAACTCTTGCACAGTGTCGAAAAAAAGTATGGATGTATCATACCTTTTCTTACAGCAATTTCGTTACATAGCATTTATAAATACATAAATATTCTTTAAATTTATTTTATTTTAATACGCTCGAAAAAATTAATTAAGTTAATTAGCTGTTAAACTTTAACATTGACAATATTTAACAATTAATTAAAATTATTTAGAACACGCTAAAGAACGTTTCGATAAATCATAGAAAAAGTATTCTATTTTTATTTTATATTAGAATTCATACTTGAATTTATTAATATTAGATATATAAAGGATATATATTAAATATAGTTATCTTTAATTGGATCTTTAATTGGATATTTTTTAATAACTACGTAGCTAAGTTATTTTTATGAATAAATAAATATATATATATTTTATGAGTAATATATATATTTTTGTTTATTTGACGAAATAAAAATAACTTTAATCTTTCCTTGTATCTTACAAATTATTTTCTTTAATATTAATCTTTAATATTTGCTACGAAATAATGTAGGCGAATCACGTAGTGGTTTGAAACTGATTTTTCAATACGGAAAAAAATTAAGTTGTACAGATAGGAAAATCTGACATTTAGTAATTGAAAAAGGATCAATTGTTGATTTATTTGGAAATATAATTTATCGCTTACAGTGAATAGAAGGAATGGGTGAGAAAGGATATCTTGGAATAGTAATGATAATGATAATGGTGTACCGGTACAGAATGTCGGAAACGCGGATTATACGGACATTCTTTTCTTGCCCTTGATACTTTCTTCAATGTTCATCTTCGTTGAGTTCGTTTACAGTTAAGGACACGACACGATACCAGGATGAAATTAAGCAACCGGACTTTTGTCTCTCACGGTCGTTGACATTTAACATTCGAAATTAGCGACTCGTCGCCACTGTCATTAGTCGATTTCGCAGTCGGTCAGATACTAATCAATCAGCGATGATATCAATATTTTTACATATTTACAATACGCTTTTGCATGTAATCATTTGAACATTGTATTCAATCCTTTTAATACAAAAACAATTAAAATTAGAAAATTATTAACACATTAAAATAAAAAGAAAAAAAAGTTTTTGTAAAAATACATAAAATTATTTTATTTTTTAATGATCTCTTTAATATTTAATTTAAATTTATTTATGATGTTTATAAATCGAAATACAAATTTTTCTGAATTATTATTTATTTTCTACAGATTATACTCATACGTAATGATTAGAGCTAAATTTGATTTTTGTAATATAATGAATATGTACTTTTAAAATGTTTGTACTAGATTCAATATAAATAAGTAACTTTTCTGACAAGTTAGGATTATTAAAATGTTATTAAATGTTTTTGTTATTAAAAGAACTAAAAGGATTGATGACGATGCTAAGCATGAATAGATATTTAAGCCAAGTATAAACTCGATGTTTAATTGAAAGATGTCTAAAGCATCAATACAATATTTTCTTTATTAACACATTAATAAAAACTTGTTAGAAGCTCCTGCTTCATTAGAACATTTGTGAGAAACATGAGGATCCTATCTTCTCGCACAGAATCTTATTTAACAATGTACACATACCTTTCTCTTTCATAACATGCAAAACACAGTTGTTTACTTTGAATATAAGATATTCTATCTATATGGACTCCTCTTGCTGAATATAAAACAAAATTTAATGCGTATTTTATAACACATTTTTATCTTTGAGACTTTAATTTTATACTTTTAAATGTATAGAATTAAATATTTGTATACATAGTTTATATTTTATATTTTAACAATAGCAAACATATTTGAATTTTTTATTACGAATTTGCTCATTAAGCGATGCTCCAAATTTTCCTTGGAAATTTTCGAAGCATTTCCAATGCAGAAAAATAAAGACATTTGCATGAATATTAATATTCTGTCGAAATATAAGAGCTAATAAGTTTTCTTACGTTTTAATCAACAAAGGTTATTGCTTTATTGCATTATTTATACCGTCATTTCAATGAAATTTCCTCGTACTGCTATTCTCAATGATTTTTGTCATTTTAGCATTTCTTACTCACGGAGAAGTTTACCTTCATCCCGCGGCAGTTCGTAACACGTGCACAGCACCGCACGATTCTCGGAAAGTATCAAATCTCAAAGCTCGTACGTGCGCGGCAAACGGCTATATTACAGCATTTTTCATCGGCCCTCGCGTGCGGGTGTGCGTTGGAAAATGGTACTACGAGGAATTCTCATTGAGATAACGATACGACGGAGCTATAAGAGGGGTGTCCGCATACATCGTGAGAGTCGTCGCGAGTTGGAAAGAAACGTGAGGGAGAGGAGCTTCTTGCGTGATTGTTTATTTCTTTTTTCTGCTCGTCGCCAGGCGCTCATGCCAGCTGTGTGTGTTACGCACAATGCGTAGTGAGCACGCGCCGATCGAAATTTAACGTTTGCAGCGGAGTACGGTTCGGTCGGCTTCCACAAGCGGCGTCGTTGTCGGGATTGCCCGAGTCCTGCGCGCGGACGATCAGTCGGGAGCGTGAGTTCAGTCTGTGGAGACGTGTCGTCGTCCGCCTGTTCGTCGTTCGCTTGCCGTCACCGGTCCGCGTCGTCCGGTACGTCAACACGCCACGCCGCGGTTCGTCGTAGATCGAGGTGCCCGCGCGTCCCACCGTCGCTCGTGATAAAGTGCTTGCGGATCTATGTGTTGTGTTCAATCGCCTGATAAAGTGTCGTCAGACTAACGGAGTGCCTCGCTTCACGAGGGAAAGGAATCGGGAAACGGAGTAACCGAAACAAACGGAGGAGACCCTTAGCCACCACGTCAACCCCCGAATTGCCCCGAAACGCGGTCAATTTTTCCTGGCTGTGGTGAGTGTATACTCCACCAATGTTGATTCCTCATGTTTTCATCATGATATCGTAAACGGAATGCACCTCTGACAGCTGTCATGCACTTTGGCAAGAACGACTGTCAGTCTTGTGCTTTTATCGAGCTGAACGTCCGCGCACGATGGCGCGACGAAATTGATTTCGAGCGCACGCACTGCAGGCGATCTTTGAGTGCATTGTTTCGAGTACTCGGTTATAACATAGAGTTATGAAGGAAATGTCTATTTGACAAAAAATTCGTAAAGCACTGTGATCGAATCGTTACCTTGACCTGTGTGTGTCTTTATATTCTATAGTCTTATAAAATACAAACAAATCGAAAGTTGTCTATAGTCCTTTGCATTCGAGTTGTTTTTAATATTTCTACGTTTTTATGAGTATAAATTTGGCGATACGATTGAACAAATATATGCATGTCAAATGCAGAATAATATAGAATTAAATTCCTGTAAAGTACAACACAGAATGAATCCAGCGGAAATCTTGACACGTTATCTCTACACGTTACATTTTAGGTCTAAAACATTCCTTTTATCGCTCCGTTTATCTGACGCCTAATACCGTAACTCAGATCGAGGATTAAACGTGGAATGTTGTTAGGAGTAGAGCGTTCTGATTTGTCATTTATTACAATAAAACCGAGATTTATCACTTCGAAAATTGCAACGCTACGGTCCGCGCAGTCTCGCTCGGCGGGATAATTCTTCGCCGTCACTTACTTTGTAAAACGCGAATTTCTTCGTGAAGCGTGGCCGCGTTTTCTAGAAAGGCAACACACGTGCGATGTTTTCCCTGGACGCGCGTTCGACAACAGGTTTTCGCACGTAAGCATCCGCATCGCTTACGTAACGCGCGTCGAAGGTTGCTGGATTGCGCGAAGTGACTCTCAGGGGAGCATCCTTACATTTGTCGATAATAATTCACCAAGTTCATGGAAATCAAAAAATTCTTTGAGATCCTCGAATATTTAAAAACAACCCTCTCTCTTGAAGGCTTCTTTGAAAGCTTCTAATTTTTTTCTTATTAGATTTGCCACACTCTTCGTAACGATAAAGGTAAAAAAAGAAATATGAGATTATTAGTGCTATATTTAAGATATTTCTGTAAAATTAATATGAAGTGTAATAATTGATCGTGTAATAATTGATCGTGTAATAATTGATCGTGTAATAATTAATCTCGCGGCACATGACACGTAATACGTTATGACACAATCGTCTTTGGCGGGCACGAATGTTAACAAAGATGAGCAATTTGCTGTCGTTTGCAGAAATGTCGCGAGCATCGACGTAAATAATCAATAATGACTCTTGCCTCAACAAATACGCGTAATATCGTTCTTTATATTGTCGCATTAAACATTCCGCGTGAACGTGATTTTGCCGACGTTTTCTGTTATCGTGACACTTATTCTTCGCGACATGCTAATTGGCGCTTTAGAAAATTTACGCCATTCAATTTTCCACGCGAACGTGAAACGGGTGTAACGTAATCGTATAATACCGCAGGACTTTACTATCTCGCGTGCAAGGACGCGTGTTCTTCTATTGTTTGTAGTCGATGTAAATAGAATCGAAAGTCCAAATAATCCTTCTCGTCGTTTCTAACGTACCCCGCGTAATTGCATTTTCGCTGTGTTCTTCGACGCACAGATAAATAAGATTTAGTTCTCGTATCGTAAAGATCTTCATTGTGTTGAGAACGATTATCGTTAATTTGTGTGCACATGCATTTCCGAGTCATTGTTTTTACGGGGAAAAAGATAATAGAAAAAATCCAGGTCATTAGGGAAAAGTAAAAGCAGACTCGCGATTGTTACTTATCTTAAATTTATATTTCTTCAATACAATTTAAAGTTTACCACGATTAAAATTGTATTTTACTCATATTTTTCTATATTTTAAAAATAATATAAAAATAAAATATATTGAATAACTAAGAAATAATATAGAACGGTTATTAGTTGATTTTTAATTACCTGTAAAAAATTTTAATGATTACTTCTTTTCATGATCGTTTTCCAGTCTGTATATTAGTGCGAAGTTTATTGTGTACCTGCAAAGTATGTACTACACGCACATGACAGGTATATGCCATTTAAATACATTGTGAGATAAGATCGCTGATAATATACTTGCACGACTATGCGACCCATTGTCACCGTCGTGTTACATTAGGACGACATTGAGCAAATGTGAAACGTCTGTGAATCATGCTGTTTCCGACAATTATATCGACTGATAGCGTTAGAGGTTACGCTAATTTCGTTCGTCATATCCGGCTTTTTGTAACTTTATCATGCGATATTAATTTCGTAGATATATCAAAAGCCAGCGCGTAATTATTACACAATCTTATAATGCTTTTTATTTATTTTTATACTTTTATAACGATATTTGATTGTTATTTTATTAAAAACATATACATCGCAAGAAATTTACTGTAATTATAGGCTACTATTAAATATTATCGCAGTACTCTTAATGCCTGTGAATGTTTCCTTCGCGATATGATATCCTTGGTAACGGAATGATAAAAATTAATCGTGGTTGCACAAGTATTTACATCGTTAAAAAATGTGTTACTTGCAACATGTACAGAAATCCAACTTATCTACATATTTAATTGATAGTCAACATCTATATAATGCAATAAGGTATGAAGATACATGACAAACATATTTAAACGTGTCATTTGCGAAATTGCATGTATAATAGTTATACCATTGTATTGTTTGAACGTGATTTATTGTCACAAATGTGTAAAAACAAAACTTATATCTTTCCTGTTTGAATTATCGAGAACACAAAGTTTCGATGAGTTTTTTTTTGTCGTATTACGAAATCTTTCATCAAACATTTTAACATTTTTAACGGGACAGATCCACGGATGTTTAATGGAAACGTAGTCTTTTAGAGTTGCCGCTGCTGATTGCGTAACGAGTTCTTCATTACCTTTTTCTTGTCTTTGAATTTCATTAAAATGCTTTTTTCTCTGGTAATTATATATTTCCGTCATGCTCTCACAAGCAAATATTAATATACAACTAATTTTTTCGAGTCGCGTGCGTCGAGTTAATAGAATTTCGCTTTTTTTCTGCATACATAGAATTCTTTGATTATGTTACAAGGTCTACAAGACCTTAATATATTGGGAAATGATTAATTTGGTTGCATTGTTTGCTCTTTCGAGTGTACTAATGGTATAAAAGAAAAATAGAGTAAGGTGCGAATAAAATACAATAAAATTCGAACATTTTTCTTTAATTTGACATACATATATATATATATATATATATATGTGTGTGTGTGTGTGTGTGTGTTTAAAAGCTCTACATTAATAATATAGAAAGATCTATATTAATAATATACTTAAATTATATGTTATATATATTGTATTTGTTATATTAAGAATTCATATTAAATATTGTTAACGAAACTATGTAAAGATAGAGATTAATTATCAGAAAATCTTGATAATTGATAAATTGATAAATTGATTATCTCGACATATTTTAATGTTATTCGGAGAGTTGCAATTTTATTCTATGGATATAAGCGCATAATCCTCTAGATTTTCGCATCAAGACTCATGAATATGCAAATAAAGATTGTTTGCAGTAGATTGATTTCTTGGCGATTGATGCACTGTGGCAATGTTATCATCGGCGGGATTTAAATCTTTAATCGTGCACGCGGTTAACGACCAACAGTGGTTGCAGCGCATGCCACAAGCTATTATATGCCACACTCGAAACGATACGTCGTTGTCACTTTACGTTCGTAAAACGCATCGTTTACGATACTACACACTTTCCACGATATTCAGTTAGCCTCACCGCATTCTGACGGAGAAATTCATTCGCTACGCCCCTTCGTCTCGTGTCCGCCACACGCTTTCCTCGGGTCCCAAAATCAATATAGGCGTCGCCGACGCCACCGCCGCCACGGCGACGCGACCGACGCCGCGTCGTTCTGGTCAGGGTTCCATCATCCTTTCCACCGCATTTCTCGTAACGAGAGACGAGAACTTCCGCTAGGTCTCTAATGAACCGTAAGATTCGCGTTGATTTCTTGACAGTTACAATAAATTTTCGCGGTGTGTTACACAAAATCTGTACTTTAACAAAGAATCAAAATTACGAGAAAATATAAGATTTGCACTCTGTAGTTCTTTAGCTTTTTTCTATTTTTATTTTTCAATCTTTCTCTCTTATTCTACAGTGCTTATAGAAATACAACATTACAGAGTATTTTGACAGAATAGGTCACTAATTGTAAGAGTTTGGATTGTTTATAATACTAAATAATATTTTTACATATCTACATGTTATTTTGACGGGAATATAGTTGAGCTGTTGCGAATATTAAAACGTCAATCTTGCCATAAGAAAGATCCACAGATAAAACATGGAACAGTCCCATATTAATAGTCGCGTGCCCATCGATCCCGCCTTTGTTATCCTTCGGGGGTTGACTCTCTGAAGCCTTGTGCGTATTCGAAAGATGTAAAAGTCGATAGTGACCGACCCCGAGGAAACCTCTATTGCATTCAATGGTCTATCCTCCTCGCGTTTGTAGATTCTATCTAGTATTCGCGATATGTTCGTACAGCTAAGCGAGCTTGTCGCACATCCCATTCGATATATAATCACCGTTTTCACTACTCCACTAAAATTAATTGGTCAAGTAATAATGACCGAGAATTGAAATTTATCACACTTTATTTGAACGAAAAATTTCTGCATTCTCACATTGTTATTTTATTTTCATTGCAATGCGAAGTATTAATCGATTTTCTACAATCCTGTCTTTAGATCGCGCAACTATTAATGTCTCGTACGTAACGATCATATAAATATCGAATGACAACATTATTTCTTACCTCCCATCTTATCCTTATGTTATCATGCCTCATTGATTTATGTTAAAAGCTTTGTTGAAATTAAAAGTTTATCGTTACAGCTTTATATGTAGCGAATTATAAATTTCACACAGTTTTGGCTGCTCCATGCCGCGACGACTTATAATTATATCTCTGCTAAGAAACTCTGACTGAAATCAATTTTGAAACGTGATCCGATTTAATAAATGAATCTTAAATGTATCTGTAACCGCATTTCTATTTAAGAACTCACTTGAGATTTTATGAAATTTAATTTGATTTCAATTTTATATTCGTAATATTATAGTTATAGTTTAATAAAAAACACTCAGCTCAGAAAAGTAGTCTGCTTTACATCATCTGAATTCTGTTTCTTACAGTTCAAAATTTTTGATTGAGAATTTGATATATATGTATCAATAATTTTTTAATTTTGGTTGAATATTAAATCAAGATAAATTATATAATTCAAACGCACTTCAGGAGTGATTTGAAAGAAAAAAATTGTTAAATAGCGTTAATTGTTAAAAAACGAAACGCGAAACATACGGCTGATACATTGAGACTTTACTTTAAATTACGCGAAATCGAAATGATTAATCAATTGTTCAAATTTTTATTAAAAATAGATTAAATAATAAATGTATAATGATTAAAATATAAATAAATTCTATAAATATATATCGTTTCAAAAATAAATCAAAACTTTATTTTTAAACGAATATCTTGGCGATTGTCCGCTTTCTTTTCGTTCGTGTGACGCTCGAGAGATGTGGCTCTAAGAGCTGAAAATCTAAGTTCAAATTCGACTAAATAAAAATTAATTATTAATTCAAATGAAAGGCATTAGTTGACGTCAAACTGACAATATAATTGGTGAGCTGCGAGCCGACTTTGTCAGACTTTCACCGCAGTGATTCACCAACTTTTGAAATCGAAATTCGATTTACATTTTGAAGTTAATAAATCTAATCTCTACTTATAAGATGAAGAATTTATTGCCAGTTTGACGTCAACTAATGCCTTTCATTTGAATTGTAAAAATACTACTGGCAAAGAGAATGATCGTCTTTACAGTTAATTATTAATTGTTGCACGTATCTATCTATTTAATCTACTTTTAATAAAAATTTGAATTGTTAATTATTTCGAAAATTAAATCAGGATTTTCTCTTTTTACATATAATATTTGTATTGAAATTAGTGATATTACGAACATAATTTTTCTATTTTTTTATTAATCTCCTTTACTACTCCTTTCTGGATTGTGCAATTACGTAATATCTTTTAATTGCAATGTATTTTAATTAAAATTTAAGTTAAAATTGCTGAATTGCTATGAAATTTCTAACGTGCATTCTCGTGTAGAATTGTTATTTTAGGCAAACTAACGAGTTCGTAAAACACAAAACATACCGTTTAATTTATTGAAATTTACGTTAAATACATAGAATATATAATATTCAGTATACAATTATTTTATTATGTCATATTTCCTGGAATTGACTAGCACGCGGCGCCGGTGTTTGGCCTTCGTTTTTGTATTGTTCGACGTACTGTTTACGCACGGTCACATTGTTATTATTCGTGTGGTGAAATTCATTGTCAAAGCGGCAGCGGTAGCGATCGTAATTTTGTATGTAATATTACTCTATTGGGACGCACTAAACGATCGCGTCGAGATCACAAGACGCTAAACGCGGTCATTTCTTACAATTGATTAGTGATTGTGAGACCGTGTAAGTGATAATTTTTGTGATTGTAATCCATAAGCGTATTTCGGTTATTTATTGAAAATAGATATCTCGCGATATATTATTTTTCCGATAGAAATAAAGTGAAGTGGAGTGCGTATTGTGGGATAAAGATCAGAAGCGCTGTGTAAAGCGCGCAATCGTCTTGTGATGATTAATGTATGCATGATCGTAATCAATCATGTTTTTATGAAGTATCGTGTAAATGACATAAAAAAATGGCGGAACAGGAGAGAATGAGGAAGTCTGGGAGACGTTGAAGGATACAGAGGTATAGAGTGAATAACATATATATTTATTTCTTTGTTGTATTTGCTGTAGAATTAATCTTTTACCACTATGATGATTACGCGATACAATCCATGTGTTATCCGCTTCTCTACATCTCACTTGACTTCTAATTATAATGTAATTATTGAACTTGCGTCTCAAGATATGAAACTTTAAGATCTGGTTTCTCATTCTGTGATTAACTGCTACCAGAGGTTAATCGATTCCTTATCTTTTTTTATATTATTATTTAAGAAAAGATAGAGAATCGATTAACCTCCATTTAGCAGTTAACCACAGAATGAAAAAGCAGGCCTAAGTATCTGATCTAATACTTTTGAAACAAAATTTTAATAATTATCTAAACACAGATTTTCTATTTCAATTACTAATTTACTTTTTCAAAGTTCTGATTAGATGCCAACACATTGGCAATCTAACAAATATCTAATAAATAATTAGCATATATATCATAATCCAAACTTGATTTCAAATATTTTAGCAAAGTTAATTTCTTTCTTTGTGGGAAAAAAGTTGAAAGAAATTGATAGGTGAGTAGTTTACATAAAGTAGGACATTGACACTTTAAATAATAAACATCGGCATTTGAAACATGATAACCGCTTTGCCTAATCGTTGCTCAAGTTAATTAACGGTGATAAAATCAAAATCTCGGTAGATTGCAATCATTGTTGCTCTATAATCTCAATCAATATTATCAACGATATCCTTTTAAATGTTTTCAAAATTGTAATAAAATGAAAAATTTTTTGTCGATCTCTTAATTTAATTTTATACTTAAACGGAATTATTAAAATCTATCTAATATCGATGTATCTATAATAAAATAGTCGCTTTTTTTCGTCACTGTATGAATACGAAATTATATTAACAATACTTTTCAATTCGATTGACAAAAAGTTTGAGCTGCATTATTGTCATTTTTCTTGCGAATGTTGTTTCAAACAAGGCAAGACGTGTAGCGGTATTAACGGTTTGCTCGGAATTCGCGTAATACCGTCGCACCCGGTATGCGCGGGTTTATGTTAGAAAAAGGTACATCGGAGAGCCGGTCCGAGAGTAATGTCGTATATGCGCAGAGTGGTCCAAGTGCGTTCTTGCTGTTTCGGATGCGTCGTCAGGTCCGTGCGTTGCATCCGCTGCACTGCACCGCTGTAATTCTCGGGACAAAAACCCCGTGCAGGACAATAACCCTGAATAAATCACTGCTCCCGATAGCCATTCGGCGTGGGTCCTTCACCGGTTGTTTATGTCGGCGCTGTTGTCTAAACAAGATCAAAACGACCGCCGCCACCGTCTCATTCGGCCGTCGTCAGGAATTCATCGCTCGGGGCGACGCTCTTCCCGATTATTGAAAATTTCAAAGGCGATCCAATTGTGTTCCGGCCGACCAAATAACACTCGCAGCTACTAACAGTCGGGCGAGACCCTCCCGACACCTAATTGTACCTGACGGGAAGGGAATTACGTTGGGAGGGAATAATTTTCCGTTCTCTGCCGTATGATTTATGTTACATGTCAAAATTAAATAAAATATATTTTATTATATATCACGTTATTATATATAACGTGATAAATACGGTAGTAAATATAAACATATTTTTCATAATTACACTGAGAAAAAGTTATTGATATGATTAAATATGTTGGCAATTTAATTAGCAATATTTCTTTAGTTCAAATAAATATATTTTTAGGTTAAACATATGTTAATTTGTCGAAACATATTTTTGTGAATTAATATAAATGTTAATATATGTATATTAATGAATATTTTCTTGGCTGTTATATAGTTGAATCAAGAAATTTTTTTATTCACTTCAATACTTTTTTTCTCAGTACACTTGTAAAATATATAATATATTTCAAATTCAAACGTAGAAATTTGTTAGCGTATAAAGTCATGGAATTCTTTATTCTTTTACAAATTTAAAATGCTTTTATTATAATTATAGTACGAAGAAAATATCGATCTTTTCTCAAACATAAAAGCTCATAACAATTATTATAATAAACGTTCTGGGGTGTTCGACCGAGATCCACCACTGATTTACCGTCGGTGAATGCGACGAGCAATTTCCCCACCGTACCAAAGATTTAGATGCTGTTTAAATGTAAATCTCTGGTAATCTCACGCACTTAGCAACAGCATTGGGGGTCTACCACTAGTGAAACCCGGGCTTTATAGCTAATATTGCGAGACGTGCCCTTGCTACAAACTACAGTTTAAAGAAGTTAAGCTGCGGTTGTTTCTTCAATGAATTTGTGAGAAATTAGATTTTTCAAATCGCGTATCATTTAGTATTTGTATCACATAAATCACATAGTATTTGTATCTCATAATTTTATAATTTCATAATAATTTCTTGAATTTGGTAACATAATCTGTATAGAAATAAAAATAATATTTTATACATAATAGAAAATACAGAAAGAATAATCAAGTCAAGATGATACCATGAATCAACTCATGTTCCGATTATTATTCGAAAAATTTAAAACTATTGTATGATTGGCTGAAAAGTAAAAATGAATTTTCTTGCATCTACGAGCACGTCGTAGGCACATCGAGAGAGTTTGCAACATTGTCGTCTGTAATTGGAATATATTAATTTTTGTCGATCATTTAAGCACACCGTACATTTACGGACACACTATTGAGATTTCTTATGTGGGTGGGACCGGTTTTAAGCTGCTTTCACACGTGTATTGGTGGTCGTTGCTGCCTCGTACTAGAGCGGAATTAGTTCGTTTTAGTCGACCTGGATGAAAATGAAGAATGATACACGCTGTCGTATAAAGTTATCTCTACCTCGCGTAGAAAAACATTTTAATACCTCGATGTAATGTCAAGTTAGAAAAACCGCGTAAATAGTTTTTGTAAAATTCATACAATTTTTAAAATCATATTAATTAAATCCCTAAATTTTTATATAATCAGATTGTTATTTAACTCGATTGTTTTATTATTATAATTTTATTAATTTTTATTAATACAAAAAGTAAATAATCTGAGATAATCTATGCTCTGAAAACTTTTTAGTTTTTATGTGTGTTGGTGTAAAGGAGTTTTGTAAAAACAGTTCCAATTTCTCTGTATTACCTATCATAAAAATAAACTGACGAAATGATGATTGTGTAAAAAAGACGTTGAATTTTGCACATAATTTATGATCTTGCGTACACATATGTACTTACCGTTTTCACGCAGCTGTATACGTACAGGAGTGTGTTGCATGTAAAGTACACATTGCGGGACTATCCTCTCTAGAGAATTATATTAATTAAACGTAATGCTAGAAGCCACGAGAAATTAATCGCTTTTAGTCGTTATCCTGATCTCTCGTTAATAGCGCCGTTATTTCTTAACTATTTTCTTTTATTTTCTGTATCGCAGCTCCTTTCTAATCAGGAGACAGAAGACAGCGGTGAGAACATAACGGATATTTTATTTCATAATTTCTATCGTAATTGATGTATATTCCTAACATATATTATGAAAAATGACAGTCCGAGTGTTAAAATCAAGTATAAAAATCTTATTTCATATATCTCCTTAAAAATAATTATAAATTCAATTCTAAAAAGCTTAAGGAAAAGATTTTAAAAAATTTATATATTTAACTTTAAACAGATTATATTTTGCTGTAGTATAGTATTAAAGTTAAGTTAAAGCTAACTATATAAATTGTGTTTTTGTTTATGCATTCCGTAAACCGAGGTAGGGAGAAGGCAGTCTGTATGCCTTGCATGTATCGTGCACGTGCACGAAACTGGAAGCATCAAAAGTTACGATAATTTTCAGCGTAATCGAACAGTGGTACTTTCTTCCCGATTGTCCTCTGAGAGAGAAAAAACGCGAAGCACGAACGGCAACTCCTTTGGCAAGTCGGTCCCGATCATTGACTCTCTCAGTTCCCATTCTGCTGTCAAGCAGTTACCTTCTTGTTGTGCGCTAACCTTCGAAAACGAAGCTCTTCCATGAATGCATCTTGGGCGCTGGAGCCAGAAGCTCCTTCCGCGGTCTCACTCCTCGCCTTCGCTTTTGCATTTGGCTTTTTCCATACTGTATATTCACTTTCGTGGATTCTTTCGACTTTATGCTCGGTATTGTCACATGGCGCGTAATATGTCGAGGATATAAAGTTAATCAGCAGGCACATATGCGCGTACACTCGCGTACGCAGTAAGACAGTTGCATTAGCAACAAAACGGGAAATTTCCGTCGCATTTCTAGAATAAGAAGATGTACAAGAAATCCTGTTAGCATTAGTCAAAGCGAGGAGCACGGAGAGAATTTCTTATCTTTTAGGAAAAACGTAGCGACAATAATGAGGTAACGGAGCGTATCGAGAATGCGGATGTGCATCGAGATGCGTCCGACACGGTTAAGGTTGATTTATCGTTCCCAGGACACTGCCAAATTGGCAATGCCTGCCTGTCCCTACGGTTCGTTAGGCAGTCGATTGAGCATCGAAGAATCCCTGCGATCAAAATTTTGGATAATTCACTCAAACATACACTCAAAGTTGTTTAAAACTCGGTGAACATAATATTATCATACAAACATTTCGTGTGTCATACAATTAGTAACATATTTTTTATAGAAAGAAAACTTACACAGAATATACATTCATAATTATAAATCTTTAAGAAATCGAGAGTCTGATAATAATCATCAAAGTATTGTAAATAACATACTATTTTCGTCAGGCTGGATTTTTAAGTATAAATAATATTCGTATGAATTTTATGTACATTTCACGCTCTTAGTGGATTAACACGCCGTTACTTTCCGACAAACGAAATCTTAACATAAAGCTAGAAATGTACACACGAACACATTAAATTAATACATACATAATTATTACCCATAATAATATTATTAATTACCATCAGTTCTATATTTTACAGGCGTTAGATCAATTTCAAGTACTTTTAAGTACTGTTTGATACATGAAACAATGTTGAATATTGTCTTTTGATATAAGTGCACGCGTACTAGGCGTGATGACGTAATGAGGACAAGTTACAGCTTCCGCGGCCCTGTTCCCTATAGATTCGTTTAACATCACCGGAAGTTGTAATAATTCCGACGATGGCGCGTTCCCTCTCTCGGGTGGCTGAGCGGGCAATTGCAAGACATAAACCAGATCGTTGAGAAAGATATACAACATATGTGCGAGACACACGTAGGAATAAATCGTATAAGTTATAGTTAATTTTTTATTTTTGCAAGTACTTTCGTTCGCATATTATTGAAGATTCACTCGTTACTTGCTTTATAGCTTTAGTTTTTGCTTATCGACAATAGTGATCATAAGAGGATTTTTCAATATAATGTTTTTAAAAGCTCCCTAAGCAATTTCACACATGTGAACGAAGTGTGAACAAGAATCACGTACTCCAATAAGTGGCGGATGTTAGACATAGCCAGAGTTTATCATGATCAATGAATTTATATATGTCGATCCATATTTCTCACCGTACTTGAGCGCTAAACGTGCCATTTGACATCAATCTCTAATAAATCGAGCATATTCGATGTTCATAAAAGATTAAAGAGAGCCGACCGATGCGAATTTTCTTTAAAGATTAAAATATAAATAAAAACTAATACAGTGAACAATACAAATTAGAAAACAATATTATTATTTTATTTAAACAAAATAAAAATAGCTTTCTGTGAATAATGTACAATTTCCACTGATTTGAATTTGCGAATCTTTACAAGTGTTTTTGCATTACAGTACATTTCTTTGATTGGCTTTAAATTTGTGAATTTTCATAAGTGCTTTCGTATTCTTACACCGAGAAATAAAATTTTCCAAGTTGAGATGAAGAAGCTATGCTTCCACAGCTATCTTATATTTTGTTAGATATTGATTGACCAGGAGCAGCTTCGAATCAGCAGGCGAGGTGAAATATTCTGTGATAAGAGCACTTAAGGAGATCACGGAGAATGGAACGAAGAACTGTTTAGTTAAGTAACGTGAACGTTGATAAAAACGTAATACCACTGAAAGTGCTTACTTTTAACGTTGAGAAACGTTGTGTAATAAATGTAAAATAGGTCGTGTTATCGATTATCCATCCAACATCTATTAATAGACACCTTACAGAATAGGACGCGAAAGCTATTGATCGTAGTACACGATAAAAGTTTGTTCTATTTCTTAATCTACCACGTACCGTTCCAACGTGTGACACTTCGACATCAATTTCCAAATTGTACTTTTTTTAAAAACATTCTGAATCTTTTCCACCTTACTACGTAGCTTTCATGAATTTTTTAATTAAAATTTGACATCCACTTTCTATATTAGTTGAATACAGCTTGAGTCTCAAAGTTCATTTCTTCTTATTGATCGTTTCCGGACGGCGTGCGATATTTACTTGCGTGCAATGTTACGTGTTTATGCAAAGGCCAGCGACACTCGTCGTAAGTTTTCTGCGATATGCCGTAAAGGTCTCTCGTGCAGTGCAACGTGCAAACGGGTTGCATCGCTCATCGTCCACTTTGCCGGAGCGAAATGCACTGGGCAGATGCGTCAAATACGTATACGCATCCGCCCGTCCTTCCATTCCGTCATTATACTATCAGACGATGCAATTGCCAATTGGTAGTGCCGGGAGCGAATTTTCTCGACGTACGTCCTTTCGCCCGCACTCCGCGCCGTCGCACTCCGCGTCGCCGTCAACATTTTTTTCAAAATGTCGATCTGGTCTGACGCCTTTCGAGAGAATGATGGAGAGGAACTTGTTCCGTGAATATGATAAAAGGTAGATGGCCGTTTTTTTTATAGTCACGACTACAGGGTGAGTGACTAGATTACTGTCTGTATTTTACATGCGAGGATTAATACTAACATAATATTGTGTTAACGTATTCTTTTGAGAATAGACATAATCACATAAATGGCATAGTTTTCATTACGGATATAGAAATGTTAATAGGATTTTTTTAATGCTAAAAATTCATATTTTCTGAATCAACGGTAATAAAAAAATTGTTTATTTTATTTATTACTAATAAAATATATACATATTCAAATGACAATTCTTAAAAAAAATAACACACATCAAAACTAAAAATTGCATACATAAATCAGATTTTTGTTATACATTTTAATTATCAAATTATTATAATTGTTTGGTCTACGTTGTTCTTCATTGCTGCAGACGTTTATGGATAGATTACATAACATTGTTACGTTATTTACGTTTATTTGTTATTTGATCTTCGGTACTAACTCATTAGAATATGCTATCGATCGCTTTGACTTGTTCCATCAACATTAAACAGGGCAATGCACGCGTGCTGATTTACGCTCGCGACTTCACGTGTGTATGAATATACTTTAGAACTAGGAATCGAGACTTTCTTCTTGAAGACGGAAAACACGAGTAAGGGTATACTAGGGTGCCAGTGAGGGTGCTTGAGTGTTAAATGTGTCGAAGGGAATAGTATCGATCGGAACGTGACAGAGAATTAAGGGTGCGTGTGCATGCGATGTCGGAAAACATAGCATATGCTCTAGATAAATCTTATCAAACACTCTAAAATTATATGTTATTATTTAAAAGTATTTTTGTCGATTGGATTATAATGTGTGGTCGCATAAGCGATTAAAACTATAAGCGTAATTTAAAGAAATATAAACAACTTAAATATCGTTTGTATACACATGTAAATTTATACACACAACACATACACAAAGTCAATTGGAAGTATAGTTATCGGATTATATGGCAGTGCTAATTTGTGACATATATATTTTTTGTAAATAATTCTAAAAATTTTTACTTAAATAAGTGGTAAGCATTAACATGGTTAGAAAAATTTAAGTGAGTTCTATCTCCGCGGTACTGTAAAATTACTGTAAAATTATGTTGCTCGCGTTTACGGAAGCGACTCGATCGAACTGTTTGCTTCTTGCGGTATAGGAAATTGGATCTGACAATACGCCGGTCTCTGAAAGCTCGTTCGAGATGATCTTTTACCGAGTTTGTTTCCACAGCGAAGCAAATTACGTTTAAACCGCGCCGGCCTTCCTCATTGTGCTGTTATTCGCGTTCGTTTAATCCACCCGATCGAAACGTTTACGCGCTTCTCTGCGGTTACCATCGAAAAATAATCGACTTATTACTTGGGCCCGTTGCTGGTAAATGCAGCGGGCGGGAATCCTGCGGGCTATTCAGAGCGTGGCCTTCGCGAGAGAAAGATCAGAGCCTCTGCAAAAACAAGAAAGAAAAAAAAGAACAATGCACCGTGTTATAATTGTCTGTCATAACTATGCGGAATCAACAGATACACAGACCCTTCCGGCTATCCTTAAACGTCTACGATCGCGTGAACCTCAATGACATTTTATTCAAACATGTAAACGCTTATTTTCGCTTTTTTCAGTAACAAAATGAAGGAAAATTGCACTGAAAAAATATTTAAACGCATGTAGAATAAAATGTGTTGCACTATTGCGTGTGTCTGAGAATGTGAGGGAAAAGAGTAAACGCGAGCGTGTTTTATCGCAGCGTCGCTTTATAAAATACACCGGGGCGTCGTAACTGCGAATTAATACCGTTCGTAGTCGATCACGATTCTACGTCGAGTATCGCGCTAATTACACGAAGCCGAGCAAGTTCACGGTAACGTAACGCGAGAAGGTTACTGTTACTTTTCCTGGTCTTCCATCTTTGTTCCCCTCTTTCTTCTCGCCGGCTCCTTTGTCGTCTTCCCCCTTTCGATGGAACGCAGCGTGAAGATAGGGAAGAAGAAGAAGGAGACGAGGAAGGAGGGAGACACAGTCCAAGAGAAGAGTTGGCCCTCGAACTGACATTCGGATCGCTTCTCGCGATACTCGTGCATAACAGCAGTCCTCTTCTCATCTTGTCTTTCACCATTCTCGCTCCCTCTTCTTCTCTTCACTTCTCTTAGACTCTTCACAGAAACAGAGAGAAGCAACAGCAACGGCGGCGGCAGAAACATCGACTCTTCTGGGTTGCAGGAGTTGCGGTACTGGTCTAAGGGAATTACCGTTAGAAGAGCTGCACTCGCCTTACGTACTTCCTAGACTCCATGTTACACATATATACCTATGTCTTCTGCACAGTCTCTGCGTATGCACCGACACACATACATGAGAATACATGATCACACATACATGAGAATACAAACACACACACACACACACATACACACACACAGCTTTACGTGCGCGGTAATACCATGTACAGTGTGTGCGCAGATATACGCAGTGGTCGTGCTTCCAGTTCCCGGCTGGGATGGTGTTCGTTCTTCTTTTTGCTCGCTTTTGTAAGTGGAACTGGTAGCCGCTACAGACAACGCTATAGCATTCAATCTATTCGGACACTCGATCATCTTGGAGATGATCAGCATCGTGCAATCGAGCGCGTCGAGCTAAACTTTGGTGTTTCTATGTCAAATTTGCGCCGCGCCACGTTACATCGACGCGTTTCGCGGATGCAAGTCGAGTTTACTGGAGACGGAGTTCAGCGAACTGCATCGCGCGCGATATTGTTGCGAAGGTATTCTACTGTTCGAGGCAGCAAAGCAGTAGAGAATGTAGTTATATATATTATGACGTATATAGTTTTGAAAAATATGGATAATGATCTGTATAAATATACGAATATGAATAGAAAAAATTTACAATGTCGCAATGTTGCACACTCGTAATTTGCAAATTATGTAAGTTAAAGTCTTATTGTTAAACTTAACGAACAGCAGTGTCGTACAGCAGTATATCTCTGAGTTTACTTTCAATTCGTACCGTTATCTCTTAACATATTCGAGTTTGCAGGTTACGAGTTATCCGTTCATTCGGCCATTGTTAAATGAAGTCTGATAGTAAAGAGATAAAACGCGTTGGGAAGGTGCCCGAAATATAGAGCAAACGGTCGCTCACTCGCGGGAAATGGTATGTGAGATTAATCGTGCAGGTACGCGGGAACAAAGGCAAATAAAAAGTTCTTGCGGTGTGCAGTGCGGTATTTTCTCATTGCTGTTGCCGCAACGATATTCCCACTTTGGTCCCACGTTCCGCCACACATTGTGCACGTCTGCCTGGAGTGCCTCTTTTTCTTTCCTCTCTCCCCGCGTCTCTACGTCCCTGAACCTCACACTTGGCCACTCGGTCATTGTTCGGCTTACAATGAACTGTTTCGATATATATCCTACGTGCACTTAAGTGCCCACACGTACGTGGCGAGCCAGTGCACTTTCCCTGCGAATGTATGTGTACGACTCGGCAATACGTTTACAAGAAACAAAGAAAGAGAGAGAGGGACTTATATGTGTTCTTATATATTATCTTCTGTTAGCCGGCGCTTTAATTAGTACCGTGGCTCCTACGATCAGCAGAGTCAAAATCGACATAGCCTACCGCAAGACGCACTACGGCGCTGCAAAAGAGGAATATGATTGAGAAACAGTTTCGTCGTTTCTGTTGTATACCATTCGGTCATTCCTCACGCTCTTTGCTCATGCTGACCGCACAGAAAAGCACGCGGTCTCATTAATTTGTGGTGTGACTGTGGAACTAATAGCTCGCTTTCTGCCAAGGTATATTATAACATCAAAAGCCGACAATCGAAGTCTTTCGAGATCTTCGACGACAAAGTTATTTTCGATACGTCGATTATATTATAATATATATTTTTTGTTAGAGTTAGAGTTTTTTTTCTGCTAAATAATTTTGTTCTGAATAATACATATTTTTCAATTAAATTAATTAATGCAACAATTAATTGTGTAATTATTTATGTGGTTATTACTGTGGTAATTTTCAATTTACACGAATGAACATTATACGTATATTCTTGTACAGAAAGTGAATTACTTTTTAATGCATTTATTTTTTAATGCAGTTATTCATTTTATTCATTTTTCTAATACAGTTTATTTTCACAATTATTTTTATTATTTTCGAATTTGTACATAATTTAAACATAAAATTGATTTGTCCCAATTTATCTGCTCTTTGAAGGTCGAGCTATACATACTGACGTTCGATACCGTTGTCAATTGTCTTTAGGTCAAAGTATGAACAGAGAAAAATCTTGACCTCTTTTATGAGAAGTTGATCGAATCGATAGACCACGAAGCACAAGTAATAGGTTCTATAATTTCTTTTCTAACCACATGATTGAGCTATTCACCGTCACTTGTACATAGTTCAACATCTTAATATTTATCACTAACAATTTAAAATTAATAATTTGAGAAAAATATCTCTATGATTTTAAATCTTGCTTTAAGATTATAAAAAATAAATAACACAGCAATCGTTTGGATATAATATAATTAAATTACAATGATATTATAATAGATATGTCGGATTATGATACAATATATATAATTATCAAGATAATTATATTATAATTAACCTCTTTGAAGTTTTATCGAAAAAATTGGATTAGATATTTTAATTGTTATCCAATTTATTAAGTTTAAGTAATTTAGTAATTAAGTAATTGACATCAACTAGTCCCCCTTCATTTGAGTTTTAAGTAATTTATTAAAAATTTAAGAATAGGATTAGCTTCTGAAAATATAACTGGACTTAATACTCATTAGACACTTAAGATTCGATTACAGTTAAGCGCATACAAAACCTCAATCATCAAGGTTATCAAACATTCTGTAAATTCATACCTGTCTCGCTATTTTCATTCGTCTCAGCTCAACCATGAACCGCACATCAAATTAGTGTACAGTCCGACCGTTATATTAACGTAACGAATCGAGCGTATTCAGGGAAATACCTTTGTCGACCCTGACATAACGGAAGACGCTCTGGGTATCCCCTTGACCATCGAAAGCACGTAGTTCTGCTCGACCATGTAAAACATGAAAAGACACTCGTAGATGTATAAAATGCGCAATGCCGTACAACGCGAGATCGTGAAACGAGATTAGACGACTACACTTACCGTACGAACATACGAAAATGAATTATTTCTGATCGCGTGTCGATTTTGCAATATCCGATGCGAATTAATGAGCGTAAAGCAGGTCGATTTCGAACCATTCTCCGCGAGACAGAACTTTGCTTTTCGCGAGCATTATTACGAGTCGCCTTGCCCAAAGCAAAATCGTTATACCATGTATTGAATCACGCTCGTGGCCACGCGAGCCGGATTAATTAGCGTACAACACTAATTACCGTCGTTACAGAACATTCAACGGCCGTGAAAGTGTCAGGTGACCGTACCGGATTTCTTTACGTGTTGAAAAAGAGCATCGTTTAGCGATGCACACGAGTCGAATGATTTTATACACGTCGCGTGTACATCTGCTATCTTATTATGCGGAGACATAGAATTTAAAATTATACTTAATTATCTTAATTGTCTTAATAATCTTGATCAGATTAATCAAGATCGAAAATTGCTGTTTTAAAAGAAATATCTCTACTGATTGCATTTGGAATTGTAATTAAACTATGTTTAAAGATTGCTATTTTCAATCGTTTAGAGTACATTCTCAATTTCAAAAGATATCTTTCATCGCCTTTTTACCTCAAGTGCACGTGAAATTGTAATTAAAAACAGTTATAATGTTGATCACGATTTAGATAACAATTGAAAAAAATATGAAATCGAAGAATCGCCGTTTGGAAGCTAGAGAAGTAAATTCCATCTCTTTTTTTATGTCTTTTTCTGCATTTGTCCTTTTAGGGATCAAGTGTTAAAATGTTAAATGTTCGCTGAATTCCGCGGTACAAAACGGGACTCGTAATGACCGCATAGTTAGCGCCGCGAAACTTTGCGCGGCCACGTGCTCGTTAGGAGATACACACGCGTACGTGCGCGTGTTACATGCGCGAACATCGCACCCTTATTACACGAACATCATAACTGGAAATGGATATACGCTTATCCCTCTAACATGTACGCGCCAACACCAATAAACGCTTGTAAGTCGGTGGCTGACCACGAGTGCATACTACTCGTTTGTAATTACGTGTACATTCTATAATTCACGTGCAGTACGAGCGATCGTTGCCGCATGACGCCTTATCTTTCGGTTAAATTGTCTTGGATAGTACAATGAAACATGTCATTTTAGACATAGTATAATTATTAATATCTTTTCCTTATTATATGGTTGCATTCAATATAATAAAGATCCAAATATAAAAGCATTAATCAAAATTTATAAAAGAGAAATTAATTCTCACAAGAATGTAAAATTAAATACAATTTCAAATTAGAAAAGTGATCTCTCATCATAATTTTAGAATCATAATTTTAGATATTAGATCGTAGTAATTAATTTTCTCTTTGCACTGAATTTTTCAATATCATAGAATTATTATTAATTTGATTGATATCTCAGTGTTCTTTATAAAAATTAATTCTCGATTAGTAAAAAATTGATAAGTGCAAGAAGCAACAGAGAATGCAAGACAAAATGTATAAATATATTAACTCTGATGAGAAATTTATTAGTAAATTATAGCTTTGTTCTTTTTATCTTTCTATACATTCTAGCATATCTTGATCGTAATTTAATCCATATCGACGTAATTTGATTAGATCTATACTGAATGCCATTTTGGCTTACTTTGACCTATTCTGACATACTTCGACGCAGTTTGATTTATCTCAACTGTAATTCTGGCAAACACACCCGGCATACTCGTGCCGCAGAACTCTGAGAACGCGCAAGCACGTAACGAAATCTCGTGCGAACCGCGCGCGAATTTATGTGGGGCTGCAGAAGGCCGACGAATAGTCGGAGTGAAAACATGTATAAATTTCACATGGCGCGGGTGTGTGTGCCGCATACATTACGCGTACATCGCATCGCATGGATGCCACGCCCCTGTTACAGGAGGATCGTAATCTATCCGGGGTTGTGGCGGTTAGTATGGTTATCATCGCATAACGTACACACTTATAAAGACTCGCGTAATACGTATGCGACCGACCGCGGAACGGAGATCGACCGGCGTGTAGGAGTCTGCGAGTGTATCTCGTTTGTAATTAGCGCTCCGAACACATCCAGAGAACGAGTTCGCGTGGGTGCGCAACGTGGTGGTGTAGGTGCGTTACGGGTGTATGTGCTCATTGGCGTATTAAACGTGCACGTAATACGGTAATATTTGCGCGTTTCGACGCAATTAAGCGTGCTGTTCGGTTCTCACGAGTCCTTTTCCTCTTTCCCGCGCGCAATATTCGTGATCGGTAGGACCTAACTGCTACGCCGTATGCGTACACTGAAATATCGAGCAAAACGGCCGCTCTTGACTCGGGTGAATGTCGATTATTACTGTCGAAGAAAGGCAACCTTCGTTGGGTTCGCGGGTGGTCGCAGGAGCATGACATACGGCGCGATAATTCTCCTGTTTCGCTTTCGAAGGGATTTTGTGTAATTTTAATGTTCCTGCCTTCAAGATTTATATTCGACTAATTTTTACTCTTCTAGTTTATCATTAGTGATTGTAATGACGTACTTCGTTTTATTCCTTTATCCTATATTATATTCCTTCAGAATAATTTAGGTTTCGTTAAAGACAAAAGTTCAAATTCTTAAATGAACAAAGGCTTTTTTCTACTATTCTTACCGACTTCTGAGAATATAAGATTGAAAAAAAATTTTTTTTTTATAAATAATTTAGGATTAGCTTTTTGTAAAAACTTTGGCCTGTAACACTATACTTATACGAACACGAATATTATCTTCGTCGTTCTGTCCAACACCATTCGCTTCACTTCTGTCGACGTTAGACTAAACGTGCTTACGTTTGTCGTTACGAGGCCAAATATCGGGTTGCTGGTTTCGTTCTCGCTTCTCTTCTATCACTATTTGTATCATTTTTTATTCGTGGTAGAAAATATAAAGGCCTACTTAGATGAAAAGGTTTTTTCTAGTATCATTCTATTGCGTTATATTATATTTATATGAAGACATTGCTGATTTTTACAATACGATTCTTAAAGAAAAAAGCTTAATATACTTTCTATTATTAAATTATAAAAATTTTATGATCACTAAAATTTGCGTAAAAGTTTTAAGATAACATATGGAGTATATCGATGTCATATAGTCTTGAATGACTAGATAAGAAATTACATCACCAATCGTATATAAACTATTTTTGCATAACGGTTTGAGTATCATTCTAAGTAGGCCTTAAGGTGTGTTGCTGTTACTCTTATCGGATCACTAACGATGCTGACGACGCTCGATGGCGACGGCCAGCAACAATGTTGCGACTTGAAACCAAAGACGATCTCGACAGCGACTCAACACGAACGAAAATCATCGAGTGCACACGTTCCGTAGCCTCAGTTCTGCTTCTCTTCTCGAGCGTAGTGGTTCGGTCCTCGCGCCAGCTTTCTTCATTCCAATATTTCACCATCGATTATATTGGTAATCGCGATTGGGGAGTTATTTCGGCTGTCTTATCAATCACTTCCCGGATTAGTTGGTGATAGTAGGAGCCATCATCAGATTTCAAGGGTATCTATTTTTATTTTGTTGAAAAAAGCTTTTATTTCATGAATCTATTGCACTTTCTATCGTATTACAGTACTGTTATTGATTAATTTTCTTTTTCTCAATTAATCGTTAACAGGCTCAAGCTTCGTTCTTGGTAATTACCTGTTCGTTAGTGCGACAATGAAAGTGCGGTATAATTTCTATATCTGCACAAGTATCGTTTCTGCCGTCGTGATCATCAGAAGTCGTTCATGTGATCTATCAAGCTTCCAACAAAAGAGAATCATTCGTCACAATGGATAAAAGTCACAATGGATATTCGCAAGTTTTTTCAGATATGGGAAGTCCTCTTTTAATTATTCTATTTTGGTAAATTTTACAAGAAACCAACATTAATTAGGATTTATTTATAGTTATTTATTTATTACTTGATAGCTATATTTTTTAGATTCTTTGTAGTCTTAATAATTTCTTATGTTTTCTTTTTTTCCTGTCACTTTTCTGTCTGTTTGCGGAATATTATTGCTTCACACCAGCTTTATAAATCTTTATAAACTGAATAATACTTTTGATATTCTTACTCGTCTCTATTTTACTTCGTCATCCTATCGTTGGAAAAATCAACTTCTATCTTGGGTTCTCGCATGACTCTTAGAACTAACGAGCGTTATGGAATAATCAGTTATCAGAATGCATCAGCTATAACGTTTCACATTGAGCCATGCGGTAAAATACGTTTGCAAGTAATTTTTCTTCTATTTGCACGTTATTAAAATTCTTACATGATCGTGGTAAAAACGCGATTGGCCTAGGGTTTTATTGAGCGTAACATCCATACCTCTTCGCGCAATTTAAGTGCAAGATAGATTTTTCTCTCTAAAGGCCGTTTTTTCTCTAAAAAGACATCACGATACATTATATCGATATTATTACATCAATATTACGATCGATAATATACGAAGAAGCAATAAAGAATGATCAAAGTATCTACGCACGTTGCATACAAATGTTGGAAGTTGTAACACGTGCGTTTAGTCATATTTAATGGTGATAACGGCTCTGCTAAACATCGATTCAATGATTTTATTTCCTTCGATTCATGGATTATCTCATCGCACTGCGATGGGATGATCCATGAATCGAATCACAGCATGCAGTGCGATTAGTAGCTTTCACTTCCACGTTCTAAGATTTTATATCCTTTTATGAGCAAATATGATGTAAAATATATTGCTGTATGCATATATTTTTTTAACATTTATCATCTTTAAGAATAGAGATTAGATTATCATTATTGATGGAAAATTTAATAAATTGTTTTTATATAATCCAGTTTTAAATTGTTAATGGAAATAACGATAAGATTTGCTTGCTAGTATACTTATATATATATATATTGCTAATATATCTTGTATATATATATTCTGTATGTTTAATATTTTATGAGGGTTTACAATATTGCATTATGTGTAACGCGAACTGAATGCACGTACATTCTTGTTCTCTTTCGCCGCTTTTTGTTCTGTATTGTCGCAAGGTGAACGAACGAAATGGTTTCTAAGAAGCTGATCGGATCGTTCGTGATTGAATGTCGGATCGGAAGAAACGATCGTAAGCCATGCCGCGCGATGGTACCGGGCAAAAATATTGAGACGAAAAGTCGAGAAGTCGTGAAGCAGAACATTGTCATTTATAAATCATTCGATAGCACGGTCTTTCCGAATGGGAATTGTTTCGCGTTCCTCGACAGAGCTTGCTAACTTCCATCGGTTTTATCTTTCGTCGCTTTATTCCTTATGCACCGTATCGAATATCTTCCTTTTACTATCGAATCACTAAATATTTACGACAGATCGTGCGCTGTATACTTTCGTTTTCGGAGTCATTGAGTGCTCTATCAAATAAACCATTGTCGTTACTGTCGTCTTTGACACGCACGTAATGTAGGTTAAAGCAATGTGTCGAAAGCACACTTGCATATTTGTCGGCTCGTCAAGTCAAGTACGCGACATATATTTTCTTTTATCTTTTGCGTACGTGCAAGAGCAATATTTTTACGATGCCTGTGTCGGTGCTCGATAGGATATGACCTTATCTCCACATATGAGTGCGACTCATTGTGCGCTGTCAGGAAGGAAATTGCATCACGTTCGTGTCTGCATTTCCAAAGCGCGAAGACTGGGACTCGCGACAGGTTTCAAATTCAAACATCGCATCATAAAAAAACACAAGTTTTTTAAAAGACTTGTACAAGCTTTCAAGCAATAAAAACACCTTCGTCTAGTATGAAAATTATGAGTGCCTCTCGCTTTGTTTCAAGGAGAAACTCTTCTCATTTCCGCTGATGTGTAAAATTTGTGTTCTTCTAATTTACGGTCGTTAATCGGCGCATAACTTTTAATGTTTGCGTAAGAAATTGGAGTTGGTCGATTTGAAGTCTCTAAGCGATATTCAATCGCGAGAAACTCTTTTGCGGTAACTTACGAATACTCGGTACGATCGCGTGCATACGAAACGTCTGAATTACACGCGTGATTTCTACCGAAAAGAAAGTGATTCCATTATCGAGACGCGAATGATCCTTTCTCCACCGACAGAGAAAAAGCGGAAGAACTATTACTATTTTATGAAAATTTACTCTCGCCACTTCTCGTCGATGTCAGCTGAGCGCGAACGTCAATTTGCTCGGTAGAAAGACGATCGTGCGACTGCGCACTTTATAGTATTTTGTGAAAGGAACTCCAAGGATCGCTCCTTTCAGTTTCCACGACGACGCGACGTACGAAATTCTTAAGCGCATACAAATGACCTCGCCTATACATATTCATGCTTTCCAGACGCGCAACTACTGATCAAAATAATTACTTTGTCTACAGAGTGCGAAAGATTTTATTCGTTGACGTGATCGTGGTATGGAATTTTCTTACCGCAAACTCTTAACGCACGTTCATCTGTATCCTCAGGATATGAGATATTCAAGTGGATAGTTGCAGGGGCAAAAGTCATATAACGTTCTCACGAAAGTCGGATTATCTCATAGATAAATGACTATTTCCAGTCTATCGTATATGCAGCACTGCGATAGTGTTCGGAAACGAGCACCGTATCATTCATTGAACTTGCAACTAGATAATCTTTAAACGCTATAAATATGACATACGCTCTCTATCTACCTGCTTTTGATAGAGAGAACGCTCTTTTGCAGTTGTGTTTTATCAATCGTGACGATTCCGATGTGACGATAGGATGGCTGGAGCTCGCGCGCGCGTTTGCATATCAGGCCAAGCATACCGGCCACACTTATTACTGGAGATTGCACGTTACATCTTATATAGTGGTACATGCAGCAACGCATACACAGAGAGATATACGTTAAGTAAACCACAGTCTCTGCCGCATATGACTGCAAATCTAATTAGTTGCACTTTCAAATTGAGTCAATTATGCATTTTCCCATGGCCTAATCGTGTCGCTCCGTTACGTTAGCCTTGTAACATTTTTGCAACATTAGTCAATTGATAGTAAACAGATGGCAAAGACGAACGGAGGTCGGTGTTATAAAAATCAAAGACGAAGTTCGTTCGATTACAAATACAATTTTATTGACATGTTAACGGTAAAATAAGACAATAAAAGTATTGTGAGCTTGTAGATCGTAGAAGCTTGATAAACTCGCATAATATACAGTTGTTATCCGTTTCACTAAATTTATTTTAAAGATAACGCGCGTTTTACATCTTTTCTTCTTTCATACTGCTTAAAAGTTTCTCTCAATAAACAAATTTTATCTCTCTTTTTTCGGCACCATGTATCGCAATAAAGTCTCGTTTTTGTTCAGAGAACTCGCTATTTTACAGAACACAAATCACTTGTGTGATTCTTGCTTTCTCCCTTTTTGTACTCCGATTTCATCCTGTCGGCAGTGCGTCTCACTTTTATCAGCACTAGCGGCTTGCTTTATCGCTAACAATTTCTCGCTGGGAAGCATTGCTAACATCTTTTTCTTGAACCTACATGTGGAACCTTCTTTGTTTTTAACATCATTTCAGTTTTATTATTTCAATTTTTTCTTATATAGGAATCTCTCCACAGACGACATTTATGTAAAACCGCTTTCTACTTTTTCTTTCTTTACATGCTATGCTTTTTCCTCACGCCAAGCTTTGTTTCGATTCTACAAAGTGTACAAAATCTGCTATTTGTAATTTCATAAAATGTTTTATAGAAGAAAAAAAATGGTTTCCAATTCTCATATTGTTTTTTATTTCATTTTCGCGGTCGAATACGGAGCTGTGGAAAGGTGCATCCCAAGAGTGTTCCCGACGTTTTCTCGAATTTTTTTTCGACGTAGGAATCACCGCGACGGCGCATATCACCAGTTTTATCACGATGTCCAGGAATGCGAAGGTTTCTCCTCTTTTGTGGAGAATCTTCCGCTGTCTCGATGTTTTCCTGACCTGGTGTGATGTGCCGTAGTGGTTTTTTCTGCGTCGTCTGTCCGTCATCCGTCATAATTCGAGAGAAGATATTCTCCGTGTCGAAGATTGCGATATCATAAAGATATAGTGGTACAGCCACGAAGATAGCCATTAAGGACTATTGAAAGGCGTCTTTATAGCGTTAGTTAATAATCCATTCTACATTCAAGGAATAAAGCTGAGTATAGATGAATGGCAACTAAGATAAATCGATAGATCACATCATATTTTCTGTTTGTATCAGCATAGTATTCAGACGAATAACATGTATTGATTGTATTAATTTTGATGGACCGATTTTCTCCTAACAATTAAGATTTTACTTCTATTTAATCCTTAATAGGATTGTAATTTATTCGATATAATTATTTATTTATTGGTACTATTAATTAATGGGACTTTGATCGTTTTTAGTAATTATAACGCGATGTAATATAGCAGTGTGATTCAATGCGTGTTACAATATATTTATTTTATGTAGCATTAAAATTGTTAATCCGACAGTGCACATCTGTATGGACGATTGTAATAATCTTATCGGTCATAACCGATTACACAAGGATTGTTGAACGTTGATTAAATCGCTTGAACCCCAGCGAACTTGAACAAACTCGTTTTGAGCGTGGAATCCGCTTATGTCTCATTTCGTCCCGGTTTCGTCCGCATCTCTCGTTTATTTCTCGAAGATACACGCGGCAGCTCGCGTGACTTCCGGCGCGTGTACCCGATCGTGTAATCCGTGAAAGATAATTAACACGCGTTCGTTACGCCTCCTCTCTTTCTCTCTCCCCGTCGATTCAATCTGATTCGCGCCATCAAAGAAGCGCGCGTGTTCGGTCCGTTTGGTGCGTAATAAATGATCATGCGGGACCGCAAGGCGTGCTTTTCCGATATAGTAGCCCTTCGTCGACGCAAGCACGCTTTAATAACGCAATATCGTTCTCCGGAATTTTTTGATTATCATCCTAAGGTGAAACGAGTTTATTAATGGCATGGTTGCACGTAGCAATACTTTTTTTATCGTTGTTGATTTATGATGAGAATCGAAAAAACACACGTATGTTGTATGTTATTTATTGGCATATTACATGTTTTCTAGAAAAAAATATAACATGTTGAAGAAAACAGATAAGTGAAATGTATACTTAATTCCGCTCTCTTATTTTTCTATAAGTAAACAAAATAAGAGGGGATAAATTAGGCTGTATTTTAAGAAAATAAGATTGTATGCTCGTTTTGATAATGCATATTGTTAACATACTTCAAAGAAGTATGCGATTATGATTGCCCATCATTATACTTACAAGAGTACTGTGTAAGTCAAATAAGTCACATTATAGATCATCATGGTCAAGGTCGGCCGTCTTGAATCTTGGTAGAAAATCGCCTGCTTGTGTTAAAACCAATGTGTCAGATACTCGTTCTAACCGGAGATACCCGTTGAAACATCTAATTACTTTCACGTCACAAAAACGGCCTACATCTCCGATCGCCACGGAAACGCATGGTTTATCGACGAAAGTCGATTATTCCGACTTTGCGTTTGCTGATCTAAAACAGGTTGGCTAGCATTAGACACGCTTCGAAGCCCGTAATTATTAACACGCTGACGGTAAGCCAACTGTATCATTTGATATGCATCGTCACTGTCAGTGTTTAACTTTTACCGCAGAAAATTGCACTGACAATCTGTGACATACACATACCGATAGTTAGACTTTTTTCTTTCGAAAATTCAACTTCAACATTTTTAATTGAAGATTAAACGATCTGGTAATGAATATGTATCATATATGAAAACTGTATCAACTTTATTATTAAATTATTAAAATATTAAAATTATTATAGTTATTATAATTATTATAATTTTCTTTCTGATTGTTTATCAAAAATGGTCATAACTTTCGAAATATTATGTTATATTATTATATTAAAATTATGATAATATTCTTATCAATTATTTAGAATATTAATATGTATTATATTAATTATATTAATATATAATTAATACAACTGTTGTAATTTTATACAAAGTATCATGCTGTTTCGTCGAAAATATGTCTTCCAACTAAAATATCATCGTGTAGTGAAAAAGTACGTTTCCGGCCAGGTTCTATTTGTTTTTTTTATTTTCGTCTCGAGTGTAACACACATGCGGAGGAGAAAAAAATAAGTGACTCCGGTGAGTCTGCTCGTGCAGGAATATACACACAGGGTGACTCGGTGATTTACGAGCGGCGATTTCTCGTACTCGGCCTCTTCTCTCGCGTCTCGATCCGTCCGATAGATTCGAGTCCGGAACAAGGGAGAGTACTCGATAGATCGAGACGCGATTAACGCGATGGCGAAGTCAATTTCGACCCACGAGAGTATCCAGACTGATTGTAAAAGTCTCCATCGCGTGCGCACTGTTACGGATGTAACGTCGACGTATCTTATTTCATTACACATCATGTCCAGTATTGAATTATCTTTCGAACAATCGCGCATATATCATACGGTCGAATGTAGGTGTTCTCGTATATATTCTCGTAATAATGTACAATAATCGCGTCGAAGATGCCAAGTTCAACATTTCAATACAATTAACATTTCATACAATTCGGATTGCAATATTGAACCTTACAATTGTAATAATAATTGTATTTAAAATTTTACACAAAGCTGAAATTATTATCTATACTTGACATTTAAAATCAGGAGATAAAGAAAACAAAAAGAAAAAATTATGTTTAAAATCTATAGAGCGATGGCTATAAGTGCTAGAGAAAAAGAGAGAGAAAGAACGGGTAGACGGATTTACGATAACACACGTGGACGGGATGCAATATGTAGCGTTAATAAACGAGTTTCATTTTACAGATATACGTGACAACCGTGAAAAGTCGTGCAATTAAACATTTCGACTATCACAAAGGAAGACGATTTTCATTCACGTGCGACTTTCACTCGAGTCAAGTCAAGTCGAGCCAATGTGAAAATTGATATAACGCGATGTTCTCAGCCTCGTAAAACTTTAACACCTCCTCGCTCGCCAAGAGTATGTCTTTTCCTTTGACGGAAGTCAAGTACTTTTTATTTATCAGCCAATTCGCCGGTTTTACATCCACCTATACACGAGGGAAATACGAACACAAATCTCGCCCAAGAGCGATCTTCTCTCTGCATTTTGGACCTTACAGCCCCAGACTTTCTCGACTACGGCATAATGCAAGCATCATTTTCGTTCTTATTATCATTATTTAGGATCCGCAACCGTATTGAACGGATATCGCTCGACATAAAACTGTTTCATAAAAAACGCCAATAACACGATTCTTTTTTGCATTTATTATTTTTCTTCTTCGCGAGACTTTCCTCCTCGTGCTCGTTACGCGAAATTAGCTTGTTTGCAAGCGATCGTGTCGAGCGTAGGTGGTGGTGTATGAGACGGTGACATGACCAACAGAAAAACGCAGCAACGAGTAAGTGCTCTCCCTTCACGAAACGTAGTCTGAGTTACGCTAATTAGTCGCGTCTCGTGCGAGTAAAAAGTTTTACAATTATGTGTGTTTTGTCGGGTTCTTATCTCATAATTTGTTCTCAAGATATCATTAAGACTATATATGTAGAATATAAAACTTGCATTTTATTATTTACTTTAGTAATACAGATGATATTTTCTGTGTCTTAATATCTTATAATAATAATATCTTATAATAACTTTCAAGTGTAATTATTGAAAAGATAATAAGTCTTGCATTGTTACAGAGGTAAGGTTGGTCAATGATAGAAATGTAAGACATATACTTCGAACGGAGAACGATACTTCTATTATTCTGTTATGTTTTACGTAGTCTTTTGTACAGAAATATGCATTGCGCTCGAGCGCTCGAAGATAAGTGTTCGCTTTTTCTATCTTTCTGGGTTACCGTTGTTTGTTATTGCATACAGTTTACGTTAGTTGTTAGGCGCGGAATGCTGCGAGCGATTTACTAGCTACTTGGCAACACGCGACTAGAAAGTTGCCCGTGCTTTGATCGTCTAACATATAAATCGAGCATTGTTCGTATAACTGCTTACCGGTCGCGCCGCGCCGTTTTCTTTCTAATTACATTCGAATTCCATATTCGAAAAAGAGAGAGAGAGAGAGAGAGAGGGAGAATGAAGAGGAAAACATTTAGATGTTATATTCTTAGTGATATATGAATCGTTCGAATGTTGGAATGCGTTATAATTCTTGAATGTGAATTTGTAACAGTAAAAGTTGTATGCGTGTTATTCCGTTTGTGATTTAGGTCCGTATATATATAGTTTCGTTTGTGTCAAAAAAATCAGTTAAAACACTTTCGTACAGTTTAAATAATAACATTTTGTAACATAAAAAATTTTACGACAACAACAAAGTTATCATACGGCAAATAAATAATTATTTGTCCATTTGTACTGAATGAATCGTTTAATTTTTGAAATGATAGTATGATGCGTTTTTGTTTTGTTTCTCTTCTTTACCCAACCTCTGAAATTTACTTCTCAAATCAAAATATAACTATTGAATTGCTTGTATTTTAATTTTAAAATACAACATTCCATTCCAAGTACCTTAACTGGTACGCTTTTCAAATGAGATTCTAGTAACGATAAATATATTAGAGCGCCTTAGGGCGCGATCAGCCGTGCATTATGTAGCATAGACAATCGGAAGTCGCACTTCCGACAGACATAAATGAAAATTCGATACCATGATAGATTTTGAAATAGTACCTTTTTGCGTGATAAATAAATGTTTTGTTATTTATTTCCTGCGCTAGATAAAAAACAGATAATAAACTGCGGCAGAGCCATTGAAGCAATGCACTCCGTATCGTGAATATACAATCCGAATGTAATTTGAATAAATCGTATGTACATACATGAATACTTAAAAGTCGACAAATTTGTGTGGAAATCTATTGAAGAAAAAATGAACAGCGCCGACTTGCACTTTCGCTTTTTATCTAATTGTAAGTAGAAAGTGGAAATGAGCGATATAAAAAAGAAATTAGTTTCAATCTCCGCTCCTAAGATATTTAGCGCGCTGAAAGTTAATTGGTTTGCCACGATAATATCTCAAGAGTTGTCTTTGTGCGAAAAAAAGATTATATGAATCGTCTTCCGTATCGATTTGTATTGTTAAATCGCTCTGTGAATACACGAGGAATGATAATAATGGTCCACGTCGGCGGGATGAATACAGAGACGGAGGGAATCTGATTTCTCCGATCTGAGAGGAAGAGACCGGTCGAGAAGGAGAGGTAAAAGGACGAGAGGTGTATAAGATGGAATGGGTTCTTTTGCCCTGCAAAGACTTTTGCCCTGCCTAAGGGGCTGGGATGTAAAAGACAGAGTCATATTAGACTGATGGACGGACGGTGGAGTTATTAATTCTGCCTTTAATGAATTTCCATGCCGTTTTGCGTTTAGCCTCTGGTCTTAAAAGGCATCAGGTCCTCTAAATGCTAATTCAACTGGATCCAATACCGATTAATTGCTCGCTTATCGATTCGTCGTCCGTTTTTCGTAACGTAAAATAATACAGTCCATCAGCTCTCGCTTTTATTTAGGTGATTTAGCTGTCTGTCGCTCGTGTGCAAACTCGTAATTGAATTTCTCCCATTTTGTTTATTTCAGAAGCTACTTTGCAAGCCTGTATGTTTATCAATTTCGTCTTGACATTTGCATTATGTATCATGCATTTGTAACCACAATTACATTGTCTTTAAATAGCTCATAGTTTGAATTTGACACGTAGAAGACCGTGGCCAATTATTGTTTTTAAAATGATACATGAAAATTCGTTTTATCGCATCATCGAGAAGGAATGATAATTGGTACGTCACAGAAATGGCATAAATAATTGTAAAATATGTTGAAAGGTGTTACGGGTATAATTATTACGGGTTTAATTATTAATCGTTTACAAAAGTTTTCGGTATGACTTCACGTTTGTTCTACGCATTGTAGCTAATATATTTCTGAATTAATAATATTGTACGTTGTATTAGAAATTCTACGATTTATCTCGTATATATTTAAATGTATTAAAATGTCATATTGTAGTACATTAATATAATTTACAATATAAAATTTAACATTAATATAATTTACAATATAACATTTATATTCCTAAAATTTAACGTAAGAAGATCTATAGAATGTATAAATTTAAATTTGTAAAAACTCTCTTTCACAATCATAATCATACATATCAATTTTCTAAGTATTTCAAGATACGAAGAGGGATTTGCACTATGGGTAAATAATTTTAGAATGGGAGCTCTGAAGCGCGTTCTCGATCATCGTGTGACAGACAAATGTACAGGAAAAACAAATATATTCCTAGTAGACACATCAATATCTCGATAACCGACAGCTAGGATTTTCCAACGCGGTTAATCGCCGGCTTACATCTTCGTTAGGCCCGCTTTATCATCCGCGAGCTTGATTAAGGTTCTTTATCAGGCAACGTCATTACTCCGTTTACTAGACTAGCGGCCGAAGAAAACGGCTCGGTGTGTATTTAACGTGGAATATAAATTACCTTATCGGCCTGCGTCGTTCTTCTCTCCCCCTTTTAACTTTGAATAAACAGGCGCGTATGTACGCGCCTCGCGAGAGCGCATTCAGCGATACGAGAGCGCGCGAGCAACTTGTTATCTCGCGAAACACGCGTATACGACGAACGCGAGCTCAAGATCCGTGACCGTGATCCCGTGGCGATTATCCATAGGATCCACCACGGATACCTCTTGCGAATGTAAGAGAGGAAGAGGGAGAGAGCATCGATCGTAGATCACCGGATCACCTGCGTTCGCGGTCATTAGGCTAATGCGGGGTTATATGGGCTCCTCGGTGCTTATTTCCGCCTAATCAATCGTCACTGCTGACGTCATCCGATGCAGCAGCATTTCTTCTTGTTGCTGCATCGCATACAGACGCGATGAATCGATTTATTTCTACATACCGACGATTTGTTACGCAGAACGGTAAAAATCACGCGTTTTATAGTATCTGTACTTAGAGTCGCAAGGTTATTCTTTAAGAGTTGTATTACAGTTAAATACAATGTCGTGTAATTTATATTTTATGCATTAATAATAAATATGTATTGATTTCCAATTTTGCAATTGTACTGATGCAATTTTAATTAATATTTCTTCGTAATTGCTTCAAAATTAGTTAAATTTGTTTTAACTGTTATAGTTCTAAATAAATCTTACATATTGTGTAACTTTTCTTGTTCTTGGTATTGGCTTAATTAATTTTATACTTGCGAGGCTATAAATTATCAGGAATAGCAATCTGATTTATGCGGATGTACGCTGGCAAAATGATAACTTGAGCTATTAGTCGTTGTTCGTAGCTAATCGGCGGAAGCACAATGCAGGACGTTAAGGATGTGCGGGATAGTACACTTCTTGGTCGTTAAGGCCGCACGAGGAAGAGGTTCTACCATTATCCTTCCCTGAGTATGTATGGGCAGAAAGAATGCCAATGCATCCTAATGAATGTCGATTCGCCGCGAAGATATTAAAGATATGTGTACACGAGCCTCTGTGCCCGACAGTATGGTGCGTGGCCGCGACTATGTATCCCAAGTCAATAGCGTAAGTGGAAGTCTTGAAATTAATCTAAAATCACTTATATTTTCCATAACTGCGATGAAAATCGTTGTAGAAAAATTAATTGTCACACATGTCATACAGAGAATATAAATAAGTAGTTTTCAGATTTATAAAAGACGCATCATGTATTATATTTATTTTGTGCGTCAGTTTCAAAATTCCGTATCAGATAAATTAGTGAACATTGATGGCGTAATGTTTGATCAATGAATTCTTATCTACATCGTTGGTTCGATAAGAAGGAACGAGGCAGAGCAGATATATCTTGTTTTTTCGCAGTGAGATCGGTTGTTATTTGTAGTTAAAGAAGCTTTCCTTCGTCTACGCCATTGATCCTAGAGGATCTGCGCGTAGTGTCGAAAGAAACTGTCGTGTGTAAAGCGTATACGCAGGGTGCGTCAAACGGTACCGCAGGAATTTGCGGAATTCCAAGGTTCTTACACAAGCTGCGGTGCTGCGACGCTACCGCGACGGCGGTATCGATCGATCGACCGATCATTGTACGAACGAGTCTCTCGGAAACTTCCCAATTACGCAGCGAGGAAGCGCCGCTCGTTCAGAAGAGAGAAAAGAATCGGGAAGCGCGGATACACAATGGTCGGAAATGCATGGTACAGCATACGTGTCAACGTCGAGATTTATGCGCTCTCGTATGTCGAGTACGACACTCATCATACCAAAGATTTTAATGCGCTTTTTATACTCCGATGAGCAAGCTACGTATTTCCACTTATATTCCTATGAAAATAGTAGAAAATTTCTAAAAAATAGGTATTTTTAAACTGTGGTTTTTCAAGCTTAATTTTTCCTTTCTTTTTGTAGCACACAATTTCAATTTTTAACTTATTAACGTTTATTAAGATTTGTGATTGAGTAAATTTATTCGTAAATGGAAAACAAGATGGAGATTCTTCTTTTATATTTTATATTTATGCATGAATATTTTAGTTAAACTTGCTTCGATGGCAGAATTAATTTCATTCATGTTCTACTTTGAAATGCTTTCGTTACTCCCTGTAGCAAATCTAAATTTGAGGGAGATAAAAAGTGATATTGTCGACAACTTTTATCTTACGCAATTCATGTAGGCAAATCGTATGCGCTTATATTTAAAAATACGCTCGACTAGCTTGGGCACACCCAACATCTAAAAAGCAAATTACATATTTAATAATACATTAATCCATACATACTTAATACACGAATTGCTTATACGATATCGATGCTTACGTTGAATATGATTTTCATATTAGACAAAAGAAATTTACGAACATGAATGACCTATGAAAAAAACCTAGGAAGAATGAATCTTAATCCATATCCGGCTTTGGATCACAACACCGGGCGGTACTGCCTTTTTGAAGATGTTAAAACTATTTCTTATGAGTGAGTTTGTATTACGTAAAAGTACAGGCAGCATCATTGCGTGCACGAATCGACATAAAGCAGCACGCATATCCAAGTATATAATGCTAATCTCTCCACGTTGTTCTCCTTTTCTCTTTTTCTCTCTCTCCTTTCTATTTACGCGCCTGTCTCGTAGTGGGTTAACGAAGAAAGTATGTGGTGTAACCCACTCGAACTTGCCGGCGAAGCATGGACCGCGTATAAAGTGTAGGCAGAGTGATCCGGTAGCCCACGTGTTCTATCGACGATTAATCCGCCCCGAGATAGGAAATCACGCCGAACTGATTTAAATCCCTTGCTTCAACCGCATTATTGAGCAATAATGTGAGTCTTATGTGAACACTGTTATTTTCTCTTAATAGAATTTTAATGAGTTTTGAAAAAAGATATTTATATTTGTAACATACCAATAATAATTTCCTCAAATGGAAATTCAAAATATTTTTGATTGCAAAATATTTTTTTTACTAAAAATGTAGCTGCAATAGAAAAAAATCTAGAGAAAATATAGAAATATATTATTATACTAATTTTTAATGCATATAACTTTTGAAGTAGCTTTTTATAAATTCCAATCTTCTAAATTATATTCTTACAGAAAAACTTTTGGGTAATATTATTGAATATCGAATCCAGATGGAGAGATTAACAAGGAATTTTTGGTAACAATAATTGATTACTATCGGTACGCAGAGTGGCACTGACTAGATTTGAAGTATTACGATAGTAAGTTGAGATCAATAGGTTCTGTTACGTTAAAGTACAGCTAAAGTATAGTTTTGAATCAAAGATAACGACGACAGAGTAGTTCGCTTCGGGCGATAGTTTCTCGTTATAATCTCATCGATCAGTGCGAAAATCGCACGGATCGAGGAAATCCGCGATATTTTACGGAGAGGATTTTGAGAATCACAAAATCGATGAGATCCGTTGGGAGGATTATGAGATCGCGTATAAGAAGAATCACGCGCGTAAGTGTGTGTGGGATTCTCGTAAAATGGACCGAAGAGAAGAAAGGTTTCTGCCACGCACTCCTCGTAAATGATCTCGCACTTTTTTCTTCCTTTCTCCATGCTATTGTCTCTCGTGAGAGAATTCATAATTTAACATTCTCATAAAATGCATGCCACTTCGCTTTTTTCGGAACGCCCGTTAATATTTTAAGATCCTACTCGTAAACTTTTTCGTCAGTACGAGTCCATTAAAGACTATAATTATGTCTTCCATTTATCAGTCAGTCGTGTTTATATATTCTATATTATATAACCATATAGATGTCAAAACAGTATAATTATTTTATGTATTACTTCATCATTCACAGACATCCGTGAAAGAAAAAAATTTTCACATACCTATTTTCCGAAAAATAGGTATGTGAAAATATTTTATTATGATTTTATTTTTGACAGTAGAACGATAAACTTAACATGGTAGCGTAATTTTGTTGATGATAGACTGAAAAATTTTATAACATAATACGGGTGATCCCGTAGTTAGCGTTGATTATGCAATCACAATGAAATATCGGAAGACATTACGAAAGATCGCAGCAGCTTGTTTACTCGAAGTACGCGAGATGAATCTTCGCGGAAGGCACTATACGCGCGTGGAAGTATCACTTATTCGCGTCTTTCCTACAACATCACTGATTGCAGGAATTTCCCTCTTCCTGCCGATACGCCTTGTACGCGACACGGATTAATTAAAATTATGAGATGCAATTAGTGATCGTTACGTGTCGACGTATTATTCGGTGAAAGTGTTGAGAACCTCGACTTATCCTCGTGCGCGCGCGAACGATCGGTCGGCTCCATTAATCTCGCGAGCTATTTTCTTTTTTTCTCTCCGCTCGTCGGTCGAGCTTATCTCGCGCGGATCTACCTTCCGATACGCGCACGCGTAATAATGCAGATACGAACTATGAAACTATCGGCAGATATCGTAAACGCCTCCCTCGTGCACCCCACTGCATACAACGCGTTGAAACGTCGTGTATAAATTATTAATGGGTAAAAATATCGTGCATGTCAAAGTCAAAGATGTTCGATGGGACGATGAGTTGCACGTTCGCGATTAGTGAAGAACGTACCAAAGTGATAATATCCGATTGAAAAAAATTACTTTACGTCGCGTATCATTATTTTGTCCTAGTTTCTGAAATTTCTAAGTTTTTACTTGTAAACACGAGAAGATTAATTTTTAATTTAAGAAGATTAAATGCTTTTGCAATTTAAAAAAATGAGTTATATCAATATCTTGAACAGTTGTCGTTATTTTTATAATCGCCATTTTAATAATTCTTATGTAGAATATTTTGTATTATATTTTGAAGCATCGTGTATCTTAATTTACGATACCAGCCAGACGCATGACGACCTTCTTTGTTTAAGCTTGTTGGGGACTGATGGCAAGTTGCACCGTCGTTAACTTGGAAATCATATATTATACTTAATATCGCATTACGATCACCGTGGTATTACCATTCGCGATTTAAGCAGTGGCCTCTCGCGCACACTTAACAACAGGTTACGACTATCAGCGAAATAATTTGACCGGTCCCCTTTCACTCGTTCGCTCCAAATTAGTAAATCTACAAGACGAATGTTGCAAACGGATTATCGTTTCGTGCAATTGGTATCAGCTTTACGAATGGCGTGTGACGAAACGTGATTAATAAAAAAAAATAAATTATTGAGAGTGGCTCGAGGAATGAGGTTTTAATCGCACGATATGTACCAACGCGATCTTGGGTTCACCTCGATTTCGCGCACCTTATCCCGATGTCGTCTGGCAATTAGCGAATTCTTATGGGGTATTAAGACCTTCGCTTGTGTTTAATTTTACAATCAATTTATCGGGGTTTGACCGTTGATCGAATAGATTCCGATGTTTAACAGCACATGCACACGCATGTCGCGTAATAATCTCGCACGGTAATTAGGATATTCGTGGGAACCTCTTCATTAAAGGTGCATTAAAAGACGTGGCGCGCGGAAAGACGCGCCTTCGGAAACGCGTTAGCGGAAACCGGTCTCCGAACTCGCGCGCGAGCGGCGCGATATCGCGCAATTTCTATGGATTAAGGGGAAATAACGCGCCTGTATTCCTATTTATAGCCAGTTCCGAGCTGCACACTCTACCCTGTGCTTTTCTTTGGCCTTCCCGGCTGAGGCCCAAGCGCATGTGTGGATGCGCCTTTAAAAGGACACGCACGAGTGTGTGGTGCAGCTCACGTCCAGCGGCGTAGGAAACTATATAACGAGGCGAAATCTACGAGATGCGTAAAATCTGTTTCGTCGTAAAACTCTCCGCAGGGATTACTACGTGTCTCGTCTCGGTTTTTGATCAAAACGTGCACGACATGCACGCGCATAAACGCGAACGGACCGGATATCGCTCATGTGTTGCTGTTAAGTGCTGTTGTTACGAGTATTTCAAGGTCTCGCGTGATTGAGGCGATTTCGAAAAGTGTAGACATAAATCAAAAACAAGCTACAATTATTAGATAATTCCGATCGTACACGTGCCGGTCGTGCAGATCCGCTAATGATAATGAAGGCACTACATACAATAATAAACAATTCTCCAATGTAAATTGCAGGAAACGCCGGGCTCTCTTATTTCGCGCTTCACGTTTCCATCTATATACGTAGTGGTTCTAAGGGAAGATGAGTACATCGGAATCTCGCGCCGACGACCAAGGAAAAACTACCTAGCATGTATGTGCAAGGTTGCAGAACAGTCATTACGCCTATGTACATGATAACTAGATGATTAATTTATTATCGCCTTCCTACGGGGTTCACCCAGTTATCCGATGTGCTCGATAGGTCAGTGCGAGGGCCGTGCACAGCTCGGCACGGTTCGGCTCGGCGGGGGAAAGTATCGATTTTGCATCGCACGAGCAACGCGGTTGCACGCTCGAACGTCTCTATTCGCTCGCTCTGTAAGCACCGCGCGGACGTTATTGTACGTCACGTATATAATAGTCGGTCAGATTAAATCTCCCCGCGCCACGGATAAGCACGCCCGCGTTTTACACGCTACCGTTGTCATTATAGCCGCCGTTGTTGTCGTTTATCGGCAAAGATGCGCGATGTACCGTGATCGCAGAGGCGAATAATGCGGGGTTGCAGGTTTATATACCATGTCCAGTTATCGCTTTGCTTAGTAATGATGTGTATTAATATTTCAAAGATCGATAAGTTCGCAAACCATTAACAATGGCGGTACATATGAAATGATGAAAAGTGTTGTAACGCGAAGGCAGTTGAATCGATTATAATTTAGGTCAATCCACTTTTGCAGTAACGACGTTAAGTCATGAAATTATCGCTTGCGTACGGTTTATTAATTATTGAAACACTTGCGAGCGTTTATCGTCTATTATAAATTCTGTTAGAATTAATAATAGAATTTCGATTATTATCTATAATTAAATTATTTCAATGCAGTTTTAATAAAAGCACAGGTGTTGACTGACGCGTTACCGTAAACTTTGACATCGTAAGCGGATTGATGAACTCGCTAGTCATGTATTATGCTAATTTAAAATTGAAGTCATTACTCGACGTTGCCTTGTGTGCACGGATGGCTATTGTTATGCGGCGTGCTCGTATCGGGCACCGCAATAATAATAACGGCGATAATAACAATCTGCAAGTGTTGGAATAACGGGGATTTTGTGGACCTACATGATGGAGTTTCGAATGCATCTTTGAGAACCAACCTCTCCTCATCTTCCTTCAATTTGGCAGCATAAAGACAACTTTATAAATATTATATCAGTCTTGTCCTTTTTTCTGTAGCATACAAACAAAGCACGAGAAATAGTTTACCAATTTTTAAAGCAGTCTTCGTTACAGCTATAATTTCTTTTTTATATAAATGACGAAATATTATCTCTTTATTTTTTCACTTTTTTAATATAACGTATCATAGAATCATTAATTGTAATACAATTTTTTCATTACATAAAAGAGAAGGTTTCGCGTCTCATAAAGATTTCATAAGCATTTCGTCGAGTGCGTATTGTTCTGTCTGTTGCGTGCGCGTTTAATTCTACCGTCTAGAAAGTGAGCCCGTCGATTCCCATAAGTATCGTTAGTCGTAATCTAAGACCATCCAACTAGGCATGTGATATGAAAACTTGACACCGAGTATGCACGCTTCTAAGACTCTTATCTTCTTATCATCCGACACTATTATGCCTGTCTCGCATGGCGGTTCTTTATCCCTCTTTGATTTTATAATATTACGCCGTTATCGCGCAAGTTTAATAGTCTAGAGAAGTCTGCGACGATAATGGTCGTGTAACATTACTTACAAGCTAATTTTCTCAAGAGTGTCTCTTTATACGTATATCATTTACGTTAGTAGATGTAAGTGGAATTTTACACGCAGTCGCACTTTTTTATTTGACGCATTGATTTTGTCGGAAAGGAACGGTAAATCTCCGAAGCTGCCATAAAGTGCTTCAAGGCCTGATCTCTAACGATCTACGATCGTGCGAATGGAAACCTAAACTACCACGTGTCGAAAGAAATAATAACGGAGAGCTAAAAAGCTAGGATATCGAGCGATTCACACGCTTCTTACTATTGTTTCGACGAGATGAAATTATTTAATAATATGTACACATTCACGCGATATTGCAGTAACATATTTTACAACAAGGCACGCCGGTGATTGGTTTATTTCCTTGTCGAACGATAAGAAGATTAATGTGTGCCGCGGCTAAATTATAGCGTACTAATTCGCGGCTGCAAAGGAGCGATAGCATCGTGCAGCCTGAACTTAAGATTTTCGAGACTGGAAAAATAAACGACACTAATTCCAGTTGCCAGAACGGGACCGATGGTTCTTCCCTACGAATTACGATTTCCTGCACGATTCCCGAATGTTTCCCGGAAAAAAGTCGGCCGGTGTGGTCTTGTTCGGCACGCACTGCACTCTATAAGGGAAGACAAAGGGCTCGGAGAAGTCTAATATTCTTTTCTAACACTTTTGTTTCTTTGAAAAAACAAATAGCTGACATAAGTCGTGGTTAATATATTAATACAGGGTTAATACATAATTTAATACCAATCTCTGACAGATAAAGATCTTGATTACTAAAAGTTGCTCACACTTGTTTTTATCTAAGAATTCCTTAAGTTAATTTCTTGACAAAAAATTTTGAAAATACTTTTTACTATTCTTTAAGAATATCTTTTCATTTTATACTTCAGTAGAACAAGATTTCTCGGTACAAGTGTTTCGTATTAGTTTAAATCACATCGGAGTCAGAATCTGAATCTCATTTTTATGCTTCTCTGTTTTGTAGTAATGTACGTTCTCCCTTCCTCCCTCCGCCCCCTCCGACTGTGGCGAATGTAGCGCGCTCGTTTGTTGAATTGCAGTTTATTTATGCGATCCTCAATGATCTCGTAGAGATAATCTCGCAGGAAAGCACGCCGTGAGACTATTTCCCTGCGGAAATATCTTCACGTTAACAACCCCGGGTAGCATAGAGTCTCAGGGTCCACACGGAATCGTCGCCTCACCGCAGCGTGGAGAGGTCAGCGTCGTCTTTTCTGCGATTTTATTGACGGCGAGGCGTGGAGTAGCGCGCTTTTCTCGCACGAGGGATTCCAGTTTTACCATGACCACGTTCTCTCGCCGTTCTAAAATTTACGATAATTCTGATCTTCTAAGTTTTTTATTCCTTTTTTCCCCCCTTCACTCGATGAGCACCGCGTTTGCGTGCGCGGTGCCGGAAGCATATCGCGCCGATAGATCTAACGGTGAATTAGCGCGGATGAAAGAGATTTTTCTTTCTCGTTGCAGATGCTGTGGTCGGCGGATCACCTTCTTCTGCATCCGAGCGATGAGATCGCGCTCCGATTATGGTGAGTAAATCCTCTCCCTTTATACAGCCTTGTGAGATAAATTATTTATAACGCACGCTGCGCGCCGTCGGTGGTATCGATTTATCGAGACAGTAGGATCGATAGTTTTTCTACGAATTTGCGCCGACGAAAATGTAACGGCATCTCGTTTTTACTATCAATTGGTATTTTCTTTGTTGATCGATTTTGCTGCATTGCGCATGACGAATTTACTATTCTTCGAATATATCAATAAATTAAATTTAAGTTTATTGATATATTCCATGTGCTATATGAATTCACATATTCGAATTTCGCGTCTGGGAAACGAAAAATTAAATTACACAAGTTAATTTATAGCTTTACTCAATTATATACACAGAATATCTCTTACGTACTTCAGATAAGAACGTTCTTGTCTCTTAGATTTTTTTTTTTTTTTTTTGATACATTGCTATTTCTAGAGGACATTTTCTTATTTCACTTTAGACTTACTTTTCTTCTCGAGATAGGTACGATGAAGCATGACACGAATTATTGCACGATATATCCAATACAAGGCGCTCAAGGAACTCTCATTGTCACTTGACGACCGATATGGAAATCGCACTCTATACATTATGGAGTATCACCACCCACTTAAAACCGGCCTGCGTTGCGTTATGTGCCCGGTGTTGCTTTGTAATTGATAGTAACGCAACTATTTCTTCTTTTTTTCATTGGAAACCGGGACAGCCCACGGTGGGTCATATCATTTGCCTTGGATTACGCGATTGCTCATTAACGCGCGCTCGCATTGTGCAAACCTTCACCCACGACACCGTTAAATATTAATTATAACCCGTTGAATGATCATGCTAGTTCTTTTTAGGTATCGAGTTTTAGGTATCACTAGTTTTAGGTATCACCAATATGCGATTCCACTCCATTAACTGTCTTTAAAAAATTAGATTTGTTCACGGATTGTACAATCGGAGAAATTTTGTCCTATTCAAGAACATCGAAGTGTAATTTAAGCGTCGAGAATAATACACCGCTGTAAATGTAAATGTGCGAATGTCCGCAGAAAGATAACGCGAACGTATCGCTTGTCGTAGTCTTCGTCGTCGTTCGATTCGCCCTGAGGTTGACTGATCTCGATTTACCGTTACTACTTGGCGGAGACGAGGAAGAGAAGACTTGGACGGTCGCTCTAATTTTCCGGTACGCTCTCGCCTAATTAGCCCTTTCGCTGGGAAGGGCGTGCACCGTAGGAACTTCTTTACAAGAATAATGATGTAAATGACTAACTACCTTTCATAATTTCCTTCGCGTTTCCTTGCGTTTTTCTCTTTTATCTTAGCTGATATTACGTAAAAACGTAACTCACTTGCTAACTCACCAAGTGAGCCTGTTTTGAATAAATTAGGTTTAAAGCGTTGTGTTTTATGTTGCCCTTAACACGATGTATATAACACTTTTCTTTTTATTTTGTTACTTTCTGCATTGTCCATGTAAAAAGCAGCGAATATGTCGTGCAATGTTCCATAAAAATAACCGTTTTATAGTACGATTATGTTTCCCACTAACACAGGAAACATTTTAATGGGGATGTTTGAACGTTTCGAAACAGATGGGATATTGTATTATATATTATTTTCTGACTTTTTCACGACATACATTACTATCTTTTTAAACACGAAAGGCCGCTCGATCATATAACCGATCGAAACTCACTACATTATATATGTGTCCACGTACAAATAGAGACTGCATACGTAAAAAAAATTTGTTAATATAACAACTATTTTTCTGACTAATCTTTTATCAAGGACGATTCATTTTTTATTTCATATTTTAGTTATTTTATAATATTTTTTTACGGTTTGTATCAAAGAGTGATACACGCCTTTGAATACGGTCGACGAGTAAGTAATCGTGAAAAACGGCTGTGTTTCGCGCGTTCCTAAGTGAAATATTAAGCATTACGCGGCGCTCATCTGAGTAGAAAGCACGCAAACGTAACTCGTACACAGCCTGCTGTACCAGCTTCGAACGAACAGGCCGAAGAACAGTATCCGCGATGTTAGTAAAGGTACGTTCACCTCCTTCCGCTCGAGACACGTGTTTAAGATCACACGCCAGTCCTATTAAGCCGGTCAATCATTACCGTGTGTTGATTGCACTGATTGCTTTTCGGTCGACAGGTTCTATCATGGTCTGCCTGCGTCATGGTGTTATGAAGATTATAGTTCATAACGGCCTTCATTATAATTTAAAGGATTAAATATTTAACCTTAACCCGAAACCATCCTTTGAGAATTAATGATAATTTGTACAAGATGTTCAGTTATGTGGTAAATACATGTGTTTTTTTAAACTGTAAATTAAATTAGAATTAACTATATTTTTTTACATCTAAAGGAATAGAATAATGTAATTTGGAAAATTTTTCTAATATATTATATTTATTGTAATATATTTTTCTTTATAATGTATATTATAATTTATTTTATTTTGTAATACATATATAATACATATTTTCTAATATAATTTCTGTATGCTGTAATTTAACAATTAAAATTGAACAAAATATCAAAAAATTGATTTTTGCGTTTATGTTCGAAAGCTCGACATTAAATTGGAACGTTGACAGCGATTGTGCATCGCAGGATTTTTATCGATGCTAATACGACACCAGTGTGTCTAACATGTTGGCGTACGTAGAATGTGCGAACGGATAACCACACGCGTGTTGCACGTGGACACGCGCGCGTGCATAATAACGCGTGTACTTGCGCGATACTTGCATTCTCTCGCGTGTGAGTCAGACAAATGGAATTTCGTGACACGCGATACCGAACTGCGTCGGTTTATTAACAAGTCATCCAGGACCGGGTAACTCTCCTTGTAACGTTCGCCGCCGTTGAGCGTTAGAAGTCTCTCCGGCGTTTCGAATGCACGCATCGATGCGTGAAGAGGTGCATGCGAGAGCTCGAAGCGACAAGAATCGAGCGACGATTCATTTTCCACGATGCCAACAGTTCAACGACTGTATGTCCTACATGAATATCGGACTGGAAAGAAATCTGAGATGCGAGTAATGAAGTATGATTGAACTTGCTTTCATATACAGATACTGATTTGACAATAACTTTAATAACAGTAGCTCATCGCAAACAAGAAAGGCAATAAAGAAAAATAAGTAGGAAAAATGGTAACACTATAATATCTTTTGTTAAAAGTTTTTTCGAAAAAAGGATTAAAGGAAAGAGAATTAAACAAGAAAAAGTTAAATAGAAGATTAACATCTCTTAAATAGAGATGTTAATATAAAACGGTGAATATGAAATTGTTGCAAAATGATGGTAATTTATTTAATAATTATTATAAATAATTAAAAAATTATTTATTCATTGAAAATTATGTAAATATAAATTTACATTTAAAATTTACATTTAAGTAATAATCTCGTTAATCAGGTCTTTTTATATGAATTTATAATCGTTACCTTTCGTTGAATACAGTGCACTTTTAAATATGTGATTATTTTATGACAATGTTTTAAAGCTACTCTTTTAAAAATTAAAATAAGAAATTAAATAAATATAAAAGTCTACGACGCGTCCGTGCAGGTCTGAATAGATGTTGACCCCTTAGAATTTCGCGAGTGTAGACAGTTATAACAGCGCTCGAAGGAATTCAAGGTACAAAAAATTCGATACTAGAACATCCCCCGTGGCCATGACAGCGACGTTGCTTCGTGCACGGCTTCAATCTGCTGCCGTTGAGATGCCAAGAACATTCTGTCGTGACCTGTCAGGTTTGCATGCCAATGTTCTCGCTCTTGGCATGAGTTGTAACGTCGTGCATATAGCAACGGGTGCATGCGGATCTGGATAAAGCAGCATTTCAAATGCGTCGTTATTAGCGCTGAAAGAAAAGTTGAACGAAATTTAACGTAAACAGAGTGCAACATCCGCATTGTGTATTGTTTATTAATTTCTTTGATGTTATATTGAAATTTATTGAATTGTGATTATGAAGACGTGTGTAAAGAGAATCATATTAATGTAATATATAGAGAAATAAATACACACATAATTTGTAGAGAATTTAATTATACAGAAATATAAATATATTTATACCTATATATTTCTTTTTTGCTTTTGTAGTAATACTAATTTAATTATTGCGCGCACAAATATTCTCGTTTATTTTTGCAATTGCTAAATGAAGATTGTCATATAGATTTTTATTGGTTTTTATTTGAACTTATCTATATCTATATAAATGAGGAAATTATTTTAAAAATTGCAATTAAATTTTACATTCTATCCGGGAACGCATATTTGCGAGAAAAGAATATCAGCGAAACAGACAGACAGAGAAAGAGGGAGAGACAGAAAAAGAGAAATGGATAAAATAAAGGAATGAAGGGAAGCGTGGAGCAGAGAGAAAAAGCGGGAGGACGATACGGGAGGCATGTCTGCCGCCAGCGTCGTAGCGTGTATCGCATTTAATTAGCCACCATATGCGGCAATTAATTAAGAATTTCTCACGTTATTGATGGTTTCACCTGGGGTGTCCATTAGTCGCTTCAACGACGCGCCGTTTTCGAACTGAGAGCTATATTCGTTGGCGCAGCCAGGCGCACGCTTTTCCACTAATCTATCCCCAGGATGATATACGAGTCGGCCATAACACTAGCAATTAACGTTCTCACTCTACCCGCTTTTGTTCTCCAATAACTAGTTTTTTTCGCATAAAGATTTTTATTAAATCGCAGGAATTAAAAGAAGATAACGAATGCATGTTTTCTTTCAGTTATGAGTTACCTTAGTTTTATTACATCCATTATTATACTAATTACAATACGTACACTTAGGAATTTTTTCACTTTTATTAATATAGAAACTGGATAGGAAAAGAATGACGACAGGAAGTGATACCTAGAACGAATTTGATTTATTTTAACAATTATTTTAATACAATAAGATACAATAATTTGTTAAGTTATAATTATAATAATAATTTAAAATATAAATATGTTCGATTTTTTTTTGAGAACTACAATTCGTGCGTTTTTGGAAGATGTAATACAGAGCAACGTATAACAATAACTTCCCACACATTGTGAAAAGTTGCAACGAACCGTAATGCAACGCGTGGAAACGAATTCTTTTCAATGCTACTTTTACTTATTTTAGTGCCACTTTCAGTTTTCAAGTCAAACGATGTGCGATTATTATTAGTTATTACGTCAAACATTTTAACATAATAACTAATAATTATTTAGACAATTTTTTTTTATAAAATCGGGCGCTAAGATCATATCGGTACGTTAGAGTCTCTCATTCCCTTGAATACGGAAGACTTTCATCAGGCGTTGTTGTTTCTCGTTGATGCATATTTTTCATGTTTATTACATAATCCAGAATAATCTATTATCGCCGAGAAAGCGAGACGCGCCGCGCACGTTACTTTTCATATTATAATTTCGATATCGTCCGTCCAATTTCCGTCACACTCATTTCCTCCTTCTCACATTAATGCTGGTACTTTCGACATGTCTGGGTTCTGATGGAAATGCCGTTGTCTCGGAAACGCGTCTCTCGCGCGCTTGGAACCAGCGCGCAGGGACGACGTTTTTGTTTGTATGCATTCCATGTGTTGCAGTACGTGACATAATCGGCACGACACACGTGTACACCGGGTACCATTATTCGCGAACAATAGGACAGGCCGCGCGGAGGATGTTCAACTGGAAAATCTACCAGTAGTTCTGATACTTGACAGTTCATTAAATCCGATTCGAGAAGCCTCCTATTTCGATGTTTCGAATTCTTTACGATGGCTAATATAATGTAATTTTTTTCGCGAAAAATATGATAAATGTTTTGCATATTGTTATTTCTTTAAAGCATTTTAAGCATAAAATTATATAAATTTAATTATATAAAAGCATAAAAGCATTTAAAGCATAAATTTACATTAATCAATTTTTGAAGCTGTATTTATTAATGATAAACTATAAATCAATTAATGACATTATTTATATCTTGTATGCTAAAAAATTAAAAAATATGTATGAGAAAAAGTTTTAGGGTATAGTGTATGAATTTATCGAGATATTTTAATTGAAATATTTTTCTTTGGAACAATTTTAATTTTTAACTTAAGTTGAATAAGTAACATTTTTATTTGTGAAAGAAAAATATAGAAAATCTTCAAACATTTTTCCATATTCGATTCAAATCAATGATCTAGATCTACAGTAAGCTTAAACAGAGCTTGAACAAATCCTTACGTGAGATTTTCCAGCGTGCAATTTAGCACAATTACAGTGTAATCCCTGCTTCTTGCGGGATCTCGGTCAAACTTTGAAACGCGGAAAGTGGGCCAGATATTGGAAATTCGCTCTCTTACCCTCTCACCGATGTAATATGCATTCGCGCGTATCCATCGTTTTACTTTCGCTAACCGTCGAGGAGGTAAATAAATCTATATGGAAGAGAGAAGAAGGAGGAGGAAAAGAGCGGTCCTTACACCTTCGTGAACCGATCCTCTTGATTGCACCGATCGGCTTCTCTCGTACGTCGCTGTCGGATCAACCTGAGGCGACCGTCGAGCATAGTCGTTTGAAATAGGTGACTGCGCTCTCGATGAAAGAGCGTAAGAGAAAGAAATACGAGAGAGAAAAGGAGAGGACCAACCTGAAGTGAAGAAGCGATTGTAGGGGTGAGGCAAGCGGATAGCTAGAGAAAGAGAAGAGAGGGGGAGGAGAAAGGGAAGGATACGCGAAGCTGTGGCGTGACACGTCTTGATCGGTAGAAAGAATCTCGTCCTGCAACCCGGAAATGCCGTGACTAACAACTCGGTATCACGAAGGTGGAAGGAAAAGCCTGGGGACCCGTTCGTTCGTGGGGTGGTGGATATTTCTCCTCCTGGAGTTCAGGCGGGTCATCAACCATCGGCCGTCACGGCGGGCCGGGGGATCGCGCATTATTACGACCACATCTAATTGAAACTCTATGGCTCTCGGCTCGGCTCGGCTCGACTCGACTCGCTCTGACTCTGCCCTGGTCGCCCTCCCCCACATTAAGGCGGGTAGAGTAAACTTGTTAATAAATCTCAGGCATTGAGGTGTTCTTAATGAGAATTCAGTTTGGACACCGGCCTGAGCTCTGGATGGATTAGGCTCTCGGTCTGATCTTTCGGCGAACCATTTTTGTCGAACGACCTTGCGCCTTCTTTGTCCGGCACCGGAAATCCAGACATGATGAAATGTAAGAATGAGACATTACTGAAATAAGATCTATATTTATATTGAGAAAAGAAAAAAGGGAAAAGGATTTGCTTTTTTTATTTATTTTTTGTAGTTTTTGTCACAATTTTTTAAAGTATTTTTGATTAATGAATGCAGTGACAAATTTATTATATAGAGCAAAATTTATTATATAGAGCAAGAAAAATAAATATTAGACTCCAAACAACGTTAAATAATATACGAACACATATCTTCCTAAGCAGTCACATTTTATGAAAAATAAATGATAAATGTGTGCAATAAAAGTTTAATTATCTTAATTGCAGAAAAAAATTCTCTTAAATAGATTTGGATTAGTGTAGAATCATCAACCACAAAACATATAGTCTCCTAAAAGTATAAATTTGTTTGACCCAGGGAAGGTTAATAATGTCATTGTGATATTTGCGTTAATATAAAACTTGGCGCCTTTATAACATTTTTTTCATACTTATAGAGTTGAAAAAGTAGAGTTGAAAAGTAGAGTTGAAAAGATGTTTTAAGCTCTTGTTTTATTTTTTTGCATCATAAATATTGCATGAAATTCAATAACGTCAGGTTATCGAATAATTTTATCAATTTTATTTCATCGTTTTCTTCGCCTTATTTCTAGGAATTCTGAGGTTAATCATGACGACATTTTACACGAGCAGATAATTAAGTCGACTGCGTAGATGGCTGTACACTAAAATCTGGTATGGCAAGTAGTGCATCCCACAGACTGATCCACATCAGTCCGATCCAGTCATTTGGAACTTAGTAAACCCACGGATCCGAACTGAATACGAATATTTACATACTACGAGCATTTACATACGTTTATATCATATATATTCACATACACACATTTTTCTGAACGATAGTGCAATAAATATTTCAGGAAATAAGATAGATACTAATCTAATTTAATTATATATAAATATATAAGATGGAACAAGATATCAAAAACTAAAGTTTATTTGATATTTGTAGAGTGGGTGGGTCTATTCTAAGTCTATCTTTCACAACACGTTCAGAAAAGACATATGTTATGAAAAAAGTTTGCCGCTCCTTAATTTTTTGTCTCCATCTCAATCTTGTATATTTAATTTTTTTAAATATATTCAAGATTTCCTCATTACATTTGTCAAATATGTAGACATGTGTGTAGATATTCGTAATTAATCATGATTGTTGACAACGATCATTGCCATAATTATATTGTAATAAGTTTAACAAGCGTAGATGAAATATATATATATATACCTTTAGATTTCGACATTACATAATAGAATGTGATACAACCAGTTCTGTGACAACAGGATTAGTTCTCTCGTCGACATTCAAAATTTTTGTGAATAGATTTATGGATCTCTCATGTCCCTCGCACCCAGAGCTCGTCAGCCGTGCGACGAAAAGCCGTTTTGTCATTCCCGTACTTAAAACGTGGGGTAGAAGTTCTATGCGTAAATGGAATGCCGCGAAATTTATATGACGGAGATGAGTTCACGACGGGTTAATAATATGGAGTGGCATCCCTTATTTCTATCCGCCTCTTTCTCTCTGTTTTCTCTTCGTCGTCTTCCTCATCCCTGGTAGGATCAATAGTCTGGTCCAGAGCAGGGCCGGCCGTAAAATCCGCGTTGTCGGGCGACGAAAGTAGTTTCCAATTTTTATTTGCTCCTCTGATATTAACGTTTGGAAATGAGAATGTTAATGTATCTTAGTCAAGTAAAAAAGGGAGTATAAAGTTTCTGTGCAATGTTATCTATGTGATATTTTACTTTTTTGGAGAACTTTAAAAAATTAATCTAGATTCATTTTTCTCAACTTTAAAATTAATTTTCTTGAATTTTTGAAAAAGCGAGTTGTAGCAAGATTGTAGTTAATCTTTCAAATGTTGCTATATCCGGTATTTTCTTTCTTGTAAATTGTAAAATAACATCGGTTGTAATTTTAAGACTTTTGACAATGTATCTCTTTAATTCAAGCATACAATAATATCAAGTCTTATCTTTATGTTAAATTTTTATTTCAATTATTTATTAGACATTAATGATTTTCGAATGCTCAGTACTGAATGCGCCTAATAATTAAAGGCTCGAGAAGAAGCTAAGTGGTGATCCGTGGCCCATCGGAACACTATAGTATTACATATCGCAAAGGACAATCCAAAGGTGAACGGCTGAGATTGAACCCGGGTCACTGAGCCGATGGTTTTGTACTCACGCGAGCCTCTTTTGCATTATTCTATTTTATGTTAATTTATTGCGGTTGTTATGTAATTTGCAATATTTTCGCATCACCGTCTATCTCATTAGGAAGCTTACTCGATACCAGACTGGATCGTCGTGCCTATCTGCACGCTACGATGACCGTTAATTAGTAACACGGAAACAAGCTACTGAGTGAAATTGCATTAAGCACTTCATGCGTGGAGATATAATGTCTGCGCGCGCCGTATGCACCCGTGCTCCTATTTCACGTGCGCGTTTTTATACGCACAGTAACAGTGGAAAACTTAGCTAATAGCTAGTTAGTTTATTAAGGGGAAATTCGACGTGGTATATCGGGCAAGCATATATGGTATCAAGCAGCGGTAGCGATAAATTCCACGTTTGTACTTTAATTGAAAATTGTCTTGTTAGGAAAGATTTTTTACCAAACATTGCTTCGTCAAAGCTATTCGCATTAAATCTAAATAATTTTTTAGTATAACTAATATAAAAACGAAGCAATAATAAGAATAATTTAATTCTACATGCACATGTATATAAATTATATTTAGAGTCAATTGCGATCCCCTGCTTTCATTCTGTTTATGCGCAAATGTAAGATATATATGAATGTATATTTGTTTAAATATTTCTTATAAGTATGAGAGACAAGAAAGCTGAGTACGCGCGAGTGGTATATTTTACGAGCCGTCTCTGGTTGCCTCTCTTCTTGCAGAATTCATCGCTAGCTCTTTTGAGTCATGACTGCACAGTTTTGCCACATCCGTAATATTACCACCGGGACGCGACTGCAGAAATAGGATCGCGTTCAGCCCCCGAACTTCCGCCACGTCGGCACGCTTCCGGTTTCTCCGTCACAGTAACTCCTGCTGCTGGAAAGGGCGCGGTCCGATCTGCTAGCTTTTATACATGTAACTTTATCCTATGGAATATAAATATATTGATCTTAAAGAAACTTAAGACAATTTTAAAATATTTTAGCTAATATAATATTTCAACTAATTATACAAAATTAGTTCGCATTTTAATTATATTTCAAACGGATAATAAAAGGTAAAGTCTAATCTTTCTTTACTATCGATATTCGAATTTTAAAGAAGATATTACAAGGTGTTGAAAAGAAAAACGCCTCGAGAGAACTTCATAAGCATTTGATCTTTTTTTCCTTTTAAGTAAGCATCGTAACAAGTATCGACAAAAAGCCCTTTCCATCAAAAATCGTTCATTTTGCATCGATCCCATGATCGTTACGCCACTTACTATCCTTCTCGATTATCTTGCGATCCATCGAACGGCGATTTTTCTTTTTTCCTACTTTGGGCCGAACGTCGAGAAGGAAACTTTGATACGAAAACCCCGTCTTGGGGACTCGAGCGCAATGATATGGAAGATTAGCTGAGGAGAGTAGGCTGAGATGATTTTTTTTAGGTCAGTGGTCTTTCGTTAAACGAAGTTGCAAGCAATGTTGACATTATTGAAGTATCGCCATTCTGTTTCTCTTTCAATATGGAGCTATTGTTGCTTTTTAAAGTTTAATGAACTATGCAGGGCTGTCAAACAAAGCATACAGGTCATTTGCGAGATCATTAACGCTGCGTGAATATTTTGAGGGGATAATTTACGCAAAAATTCTGCACATAAAACTGGGCTAATATAATCTCTTAAGTCTGAAAATGTTATTAAAAAATTTTTTAATCATATTCTAATAATTAACACAAGTTTTATTTTTTATATAGAAAATATTACTAGAAAAGGGCTTTATGCATTTTGATTCTAACATTTAAAATGTGTGGTAAAATAGCAAAGTGCAGAGGTCTCATAGGGAAAAGCGCGATGGTGAAGAGTGGTGCGCAGATGAAAGAGATGAGGGATCAAAGTGTAGCCGGCCATGAAATAAAACATTGACGATCAAACGAGACGAATAGGCCGAAAAAAGGGAGAGTGAACGGGAGAGAAAGATTGTGAAAGCGCGCACAACAAGAGACTGATAGGAGGTTGTAGGAGGGATGGACTTTGTGGGTTGCGGAATAAGAAACGATTACTTGTCTTTGTATAAGGATCCCTGCGTGGGCCACAGCATTTCGATTCAAGAAAACGATGTAGATACATATATTTTTTTTTAACATAAATGCAAAATTAAAATCTTACGATGAGGCGAACAACATCAATTTATCACGAGGATCGTTGTATTATTTGACTCGCGCATATTTTTTACGCGCTTACATTGTGTACGAGATACACGCGCGTGTGTGCTCTTTCATCGCGCTATGATGGATCGCCGAGATGGACGATGAGGCGACACTTTAAATTTCTGGCCAAACCACTCTCCCCTTCTCGCATGCCTGACTCTTCTGAATTTCAAGGCCGATAGGACAAGATCCTGCGATCTCGTGCCTATCAATGCAATTGGTATCCGTTATTTTTAAATGCTTGTCATGATATATGCTACAGACTATGTTACCAAAGCACGATTAGCACAAATATTTTTTAATTTTTTAAATTTAAAAATACCTTTGTTCGTTTCAATTTTTTGTTTAAAAATTTGTTTTGATTTCAATGGTAAATTTTTAATAATAAATTGAATTTTGTTCTTTTTTTAATTAATGAATGCTGCAATGAATGAAACATTTTCAAACACATGTACATAACTAATATTTTTTCTATCTAAATGTTTTTTATTTAAAAATTAATTTAATATTAATGCTCAAAGAATACATGAATGAATTAATTCGCTTTCATAGGAAAACTGTATCGAGGTGTGAATATAATACTGCATTTCTCTACTATTTGCCTACTTTGATCTCGTTTAACTTTTCGCTATGCGAGCAAGGTGATAAAATAGCTTTAACAATGAAGTGGTATTATCTCTGAGATTCGGCCGGCTGGATCAGGCGGGGTCACAGCTCCATTGTATCGGTGAACGTTTCTAACTTGGTGAAGCCACTGAACTCAGGGCCGTATCGAAACTCGATACGTGACGTCGAGCATTCTTTCCTGCATGATCTTAGCGTATACATGTCAATACATAAATATTATAATTAATTATTATCTCTAAACAAACACGCCATATTTTAAAAGTAGAATCCGTCGTTTGACGATATCATTCTGCAAAACGTAATTGACGACATCAAAAGGTCTTGTTCGACTTATCGTAAAAGAGTATAATTCGATCTGAGCAATAAATTAGCCGCGAAGAGTCAGACATAGAACGTAAAGTTTCTCCGCGCTTGACCGACGATTCGGTCATCCCTAGCCTTATTTCATGTAATTTTTTACAGCGGTATTTTTTCGAACTGCAAATCAGAAAGTAATAATATGTATACACGAGGCGGCGGCAGTCTCGGTAACGGTCGATACATACCTGATCGAAGCGGAGGAACGGGATATAACGATGGGGCGACGGTGCAACGGCAGCAGCGACGACCGCAACCAACATTTCTCTCTCTCTTTCTCTCACTCTCATCTCTCGGTCTCTGTCTTAGTCTTTCTCCTAGCCTCTCCCCTTCGTCCTGCGATGTGCGGAGCGTGCAGCATCGAGAGTGGCTGTATCGGGCACCCCGCTGCCACACTGACTCTGATATACTCACAAGATATCCGGGCAAGATTTAGTGTATCCTTTTGCTAGCTGCCCCGCAGAAAATCTTTGCCGGGAATCTCCCTTACAACCGATCGAAATGTTTCTCCTGTCCTTGAAATGAATACCACGGGTGGGAAAACAAGGTGAGCACCGTACAAACGCAAAACTTTCCTCCCTTCTCCTCCACTCTTTTCTTACCATCACTTTACAACTTTTTCGTTTACTTTGTCTTATATTTCTGTGTCTTCTTGGTCATCACTGCAGTTACACAGCCACCCCCAAGATGTGCCAGAACATCCACTCCTTATCGGTTTGTTGAAACCAGCGTCTCGAAACTTTAATTCGATTTTATATGGTCCTTTGAAAAAAAGGACTATATAAAAACGCAAAAACTTATTAAGAAGAATGACCAAAAAGGTATTAAGATGTATAATTAAAAATGTGAGTTGCAAATTATTGGATGATCTAATTGCGTTACAACTAAATTTCTGTATTTACAAGAATTACAGATGCAACTCTTTTATGTAAATTATAATTCCCGTGACATGAAAATTCACGGGATTATACGAAACCCAAAGTCCGAAGTCTTGACGTTCTTCAGTCTTGTATTCAGTGAGATGTAAATTTATTCGAGAAAAGTCAAGTGATTAAATACTCGGATATTAGACATTAATTGTATTTAACAAGACGTTTCTTTAATCTCTCCAGTTTCCTGCAGTCTACCCGAGCTGCATATAAAGAGAGACGAGAACTGAGACAGGGACCGAGCGATGAGAGAAGGGTTGGAGAGAAATTTCGGTTTTTCATCGCGAGTAGAACCACCTGCTAGCGCGAATATCCGCATAAATTCTCGGCTCTTCAGCCGATAAATCGTACGCGAGTCTTTCTTCGTGGTTGTAAAACGTCGCGCCAGCATTGCTGGCGTTATATTCCGGCCCTCCACCGGAACTTCTGTCTTTCCCCTCGCCACTCCCATCTCATCTCATTTCTTCCGTTCTATCTTTTGCCGTTCTTCTCCTCCTCCTTTTCATCTATTCGAAGACACGTTGCCAGACGCCGGACTTGTCCCTGCGTTTTGTTTTTCACAAGAGTACGTGGCCGTCTTTTCCTGTCACATTTTCTCTCTTCCCTCGCGTCTCCTTTCATCCGCTCTCGCGCACTCCATCCGTTTTTCCTCTTAAAATAATCAGTTGAGTTGATGGAAATGAAATTGCACTAGTGTCACGAAATACGTTTGTTTTATTTATGACAAGATAAGAGATTTATTTCGTCTTAGGAAATTATATGAAATACATGTATGCAATATGATGATTCTTTAAATCTTGACCATAATTGATTTTAGTAACTGCAATAAATTTGAAGTAAGTAATTGAAAGTAGTATATGTTAGTTTAATTTACTTTTTCATGAACTCTAACATAGCATTAATCTTGAATGCTAGTAAAATGATATGATGTTGCAATAATATCGATACTCGTTGATACATTTTCCGCGCTGCATCCATCTTTTCGTTAGACAACTGTATCGGCTTGTGGGTCTGTTTAAAGCCCCGAAGACAATTCCAGCGGGCGTTTCTTTAGCCTGCTGGTGTATCGACAGTACGGCTTCGGTATTTTCTTGCTTTTCTTTTTCCCCTGTCTCTGCCAACCGCGCGATTCTTTTTAACTTGGCGCGTCTGCACTCAAACCGCGCGAGAAACTGCTTTTTTTTTATCTTAGCGCCCGCAGCTATGGTTTTAAATGCAAATTTCGGACCCGCCGGACGGCAAGCGTTAACCATCGAGAGTTTCACTGGACATGGACGGATCGGTGTGGCGATCGGATTTGCGTAAGAATAGTGAGATATGCACAGAGACGAACAGCCAGACGAACTGATTCGCGGTTGCATGAACTCACTCCCGTAAATGAATCTCGTTGCAATTACGAGACGTACCTGAGAGCCACGTAATGACGATCACATTTAACATCTCCCTGCGCTTGCCGCAAAGCGATATGATTTCTCCAATTATTTTTATACGTTTCTCATTTGGTTATGGATTCGAATGCATTAAAGTACATGATATTTCATATGTACAAGGTCGAGTGTTGAATTTCAATCAAAGTACAAGGTTATCGTAATCATGTGGTATTCGCGAAACTAAATTTTTACTTAGACTGCATGAATTACATTACTAGTTAATTGAGTCATGTAATTATTATATGACCGTAATGACGAATTCTGAAATAATATTATTTCGAAATGCTGTGATTATGTTTATGCAAGTTGATGAAACGGGTCGTCGGCTTTTGCGCGCGTTATCATCTCTCCTTCATATATCACGTTCGGAAAGAGGGTGTCCCGAGGAGCGTCACAACACCCGTTACAAGCGTTATAAAGAATCACGGAATTCAGCATCACAGGGTGGTCCCGATACGCGGTCGTTTGTGCCCAAGCCCGAAAAGGGCCGCGCCACTATACGATGATGTAAAAAAAAGATGAGGAAGCAGAGAAGAGGACGTGAATGCCAAAAACGAACAAGAATCACTGCTGCGTTATAGGCGCGGAGGGAAGTGGAAGAAGAGAAGAGAAAGACGGAGGACTCGGATGAGAGCGAGAGTGAGCACTGTGGCGGTGTTCGTGCATGTTGTGTAAAGTAGAAGGCCGGGAGTTCGGCAAAAGCTAAGGGAAATGAACAAGAGAGAGAGAGAGAGAGACGGAGAGGAACCGGAGGAACGAGGAGATAAAAGGAGGACGAAGACCGGACTGAAAGCGAGCCGCTGACATCGCGGAATGATGAATGCATTTGGGAAAGGAGCCGCATAAATCCTCCAGGATAATGCTGCAGCCCGTGGTCCGGCTGGGGTAGTTCGGCCGAACATAGCCTTGAATTTACGCGGGCGTTGTAGTTGATAAGAGAAGCTAAACTCGCGGGCTAAGAGGATGGTTAATTCCTTTAGGACATGATCTATAAATCATTAATTTATCACGTTCATATAATGTTTCGCGAAGCTAAGACCATATGCAATATCAGATTCTATCAACATCAATTATATATATATTTTCAACTTCTATAGTAAAACTAAATTATATTTTATTTTTTATCAAAGCATTTTGTGGGCGAAAAATTTGGCGGTTATTACTTCACGAAACACGTTCAAGATGCAATTGCCTTATCATAATAGTCATGTCTTATTTAAGACCTAGCTGATTGATCCGCTTAAACGCGGAAAAGGGAAATACCGATCACGATTCAGTTTAGTTGGATGTGTTTCGTTTGCCCGGTGGTCAAGCACGGGTGCGGCGGGATACGTTCGTCGAGAGGCGTGGGAAGCCGTAGCGAAAGGTTATGCTATCGCGGAAATACTTCACCATCTTAGGGAGCCGGTCCCGCCGATTTCGCCGGATCGCGCACGCCGGTATTTATCGTAATAGGTAGCCGTGTGTGCACACTACTCAGTCATCGTGTAATATACGCGCTTGTTGAGATGATGATATGATAAAGTAGAGTACGCGTATTTTTGAAGATAGTTCAAAAGAGTTCTCGTGTGTGGTAGCATTTAATAGAAATCAACGATCGTTTCGAAAGAATTTAATAGTCGTGCACAGTCATGAATCCAGAATGAAATACCACATCAAAAATATTTGAAATATGATGTTTGTAATATATGTGACATAACACAACGTATAATGCCATCAATAATGTAACAATGCATTATCTGCTGTCGTGTGAATATAATACATATTAAAAAATCTGAAATATTGATATTTATGTGCAATATATAACACAATATCCGTTATTTAGGACATATGCAATCGTATAATAATCGCTGTTTTTAGAATTTTTCATTTATATAATGTTAATTTGTCAGGTAATTTTTGCATATATTTGAAAAAGCGTCGATATTAAACTGCTTGTAGTGGCTTACAAGGAGTGATACTTGCTTGCACATGAAAAACTAAGCTCATAAAATTTTTTTGAAGATGAGCATTTTTGCGAGCCAAGATACGACGAATACCCGACATTTAAAATGGTCCTTATACCTCGGTTAAGGATATAACCTGAAAGGCTTGGTCAATTGCCAAGTACGTGATAGGAATAAGGTCGAAACCCTCTTTCAAGCTTGCGTCTGTTCACCGTTGCCAAAAATTCACTAACTGAAAAGCATTTTTAATCTCGCGACATAATCGATTTATTTACATTATATGAGAGACGATTTTAATCAGCGTAAAAATTTCGATACCAACAAATAAATTTTTTCCAAGAGTATAATATTTTCCTGCGGGAAAACGAGATTTCTAATTATCTGTCCAAGTATTTGAGTCATTTCTTCATTGTACTAATAATGCGAATTTGTAACACAATAATGTAACATGTCTCGGTCTAGATACGGAGACGCGTGGCTAATAGAACTGTCTCATGGTCTTATTGAGCAAATCATACGCGAAGTTACCAGTCAAGAGGAACTATTCAAAATCATGAAGCGGGATTTATTGTCCCGAAAACTCTACTTTTTCAATATAAATTAAGAAATATAAAATTTTCCAACTCCACGAGCAATATTGATGAACAATAAATAAAAGCCCAAGTACGGAGAAAGAGTTCATGTGCCTTCTTTTCGTGTTTAAAATATTAAATTTTTTATGTCATTTTTACAATACGCTAAATAAAGAAAAATTTTTATAATTATATACATATATGTTAAAATTTTAAAACTTCCGAGAAGAATTTTACTTTAAAAGAAAAGGAAAAGGCGTAGCATACGTTCCTCGGGAATTTTGCTGCGGCAAATCCCGCGTTTTGCGCGAGACTTGGAAAAGAGACACACAGAAAACAAATGGAATTGCATACATGGCGCGAGCGAGGGCTTATTGCGTAAAATGAATCACAAGTGGTCAGGCAGGCTCGCGCGAACGTGCAACCGGTCAAAGGAACCCCCCGATTCTATTGCGATTCTCGACCGGTTGACGATGGAATTTCTGTTCAGTTGTCGTGTTTTTCATCTTTCTGTATACATGTCTAATCCGTTGTTGCTTTTGTCTATTTTGTTCCCAATTTTCTTTTTTCCCGCAATTTCCTCGTGCGTGTATTTAGGTAAAAACTTGGAGATCAATATTGGATGTATAGAGGTACAAGTTTCTATAAGGACATAGAAATGAGGTGAAGAATATTAAAGTGATTACTCTCTCTAAGATATATTATTCTTTAGTTTTATCTCATATATAATTACTTTACAGTTATTTCGTATGATGATATATCATAATACAATATATCATAATCTTATTACTAAATGTATAATATGTTGTCTTCTTCAGTTTTCAATACTTTAATACTTTAGTATTTTAATAAACCTGTATTTTTTGTAAAAAAAAAAGTTAGTGATAGCAATTAATCGATACATGTTTTAAATTTCAAAATTGTTCGTTTAAACATCAATGTCGAAAAAGTAGAGATGATGTGTAAATTCCTTTTCTATGAATTCTCACGAAATGAATATTTTATCTGCTCATATGTATTCCACATATTCCACAATACACAGGCAGACTACGAAATATATTTCCCATTTTGGTTAAATTGAATTTTAAGGGGCGAGGTAATTTTGTCAGACATCGGGACGGTTACGAGGAACGAAGTATGAGTATTCGTGAGGGGTTTCCTCGATTCCATGTTACTCTGGAACTCCGGTAAGAGAAAGTGCCGCGCCCCCTCCGGGAACGTCAGTCCGAGTTCTTCGGATCGAGCCTCGATTTGCCTCGAAGTCAATTCTCGGTCGGTGTGTGACGCAATCTCTTACATTGTCTGTGTCGCAAGAGAGCGCAGAGTTTCGGCTGTAACCACCATAAATCTCGATTTGTACGCCGATACTTATCGCGGGAGATTCGTCTTAATGACAAATAGTAAAGAACCTTTTGATAGAGCAGTCGCGGTTTAACGAGCCTCTTGTCAAAATTTTATGTTTTAATCGGTGATTATAGATACCAATTGCAAAATTAATATAAGGAAAATATTATTTGTTTCTTAATTTTAATTTAGTCTCAATTGCATATAAATCTTATGATAATTTTTTCGTACATATGTGTGATTCTTATCTTATAGATTTCGATAAAATTCTCGCTATAATCAAATTCAAATCTCGCTATAAACTTTAATTTGAATTACATTCCTAAGTCTGATTATAATTTTCTCTCCTTAGATCGTTTTGAACAAATTCCGCGTTGACAATTACTAAGAAAACTATAAAAACTTCGTCATAAAGTTTCTCGACTCGTTTACAATAAAGTTATTATCGGGAGTTATCCAGAATGTTATCCTACCTAAATCAGGCCCCAGCTGACTCTCTCTCAGTTATGGTAGAACGGACCCCGCATCTGGCTGATTTAAAGCGGCCATAATTTATCAATTTAGTGGGGTATTTTTCATCCAATGCTCTGTTCGTCTGTCCGGGCTTCATAGGAACCACCACGATAGGACGACGAGAGACGTGCATAAGGCGATATACCATATACATATACCGGACGTGCCTCCCCATTGCGCGCGAGGTAGGCAGCAGAACGACGCGATATTTACAGTCCCCGCTTACCCACATCCACACAATTGCGGTTTTACTCCTTTATCCCGTCCCCTCTCGTCTGTCCCCGGTACCTTTCCTTCCTGCACCGCTTAACACCCACGCACGAACACATGCCAAAGAGAGACGTGTAAACGTTACACCGGCTCTATACGAAGCCGTCGCAGCTGCTTCGCCTTTCTTAGAGAGAGAGCACCCGGAGGATTTCGTGATTCAGGTTTTCCTTCGGGACACGATAGATAGACGGCGGCGGCAGATAGACGAGAACGTATGCCAGCGCAGGAAGTGCAAACGCTTGCATCATCGTCTAGACAACGGATATTGGAATAACCGCCGGAGATATATATTAACACTATAAAACAGCCGGCAAACAGACTGTACATGCCATAATACTCTTCGCAAACAACGGAATTTCATGGTATGTTTTTCGCGGAAGTCTCTGCCATGGTTCGAAAGCAGTGAGAAATGAAACGTGAAGAAAGCTTTGTTAAATAACGCGTTGTGCCTGTAAAATGGCAACTTTGTTTAAAAGAAGATTAAGATTTTATGTAATACCCTTACTTCTATGAAAAAATTTGGATATCTCGACTGGCATGAGAAGGTAGTAATTAATTTATGTTTAAAATCAAATAGCGCTTCAGTCTTCTCCGCGTGCCAATTTACAGTATCGCGAGATTCGAGTTTCTAGGATTTATCATTGAAAGGGTTCTACCGTATGAGTACCACCTCCACATACGGTCGTTAACGACTTCTCGCAAACCTCGATAGATAAAGGGGCGGAGTTGTAGGTGGAAAAGTGTAGGTAGCCGCGGTAGGTGACTAAACATACTCTGGACTTAGATGGTACGACCTTCCTGTCTCACGGTTGACTTCCTGGCTCTTTCTTCCTTGTATCAGGAAGTGGGAAATACAAACTCAAGCCGAGACGGCGAAGAATATCGCTGCGCGGTACCGTGGGATTATTTATTCGTTTAAACAGATGCAAATGCGAGGTGAAAAGCCTCACGTAACGGTGAATGCAGTCATCGATACTTGCAAGTAATAAAAAGATGATTACATCGAAACGCCATTATTTTTTAAAAAGATATGTATTAAAATTGTTACAAATTTATATATATTTGTATTTTTGTGAAATGTCATTGATAAGTTATCAAATAATATTATTATGCGGGTTATATATATAATATATTAATAACGTTTATATTATTTATGTATCTTTATTTTTTGCGTTGAAATTGTTTTCACACGTGTGATAGGAAAATCGAAAAGTTAATGATATAGTCAAGAGAGTTTTATATTCGCTGACGGAGATTCTTGGTGGGCGTATAAAAGATGCGATACATGCATCGTGATCAATCGATCAAACATCAAATAAACGTCAGGCACTCGTCTTTCACCTAGACCCCTGGTCTGCGGAACCTCGTTCCTCGTGCTATCCCTTTAAATTAATTGATGATGCTCGGAAAGCGGAAACAGGTCAACTTTGAAATTTTCTGAACTTTATTTCCGTTAATAATTTTCCAAGTTCAAAACGCGTACATTTTTTACTTTCTCACACATTAATTCGCCTTATAATGCTTATAAAAATTATAAAAATTACATATTATCGGCACTGTCATCTAGCCTGTTTGTTTTTGCCCTTTATTTAGAGACTGTGTTATTGAAAAACAGCACGAACATTACCCTCATATTTATTGGCTTATAAAAATATTCCACTAGTCATAGACAATTTAATACTTTAAGATTATATTTTTTATTGTATCTGTAACAATCCGTTGCCAATTGTTTGAATAGATGTATCTGTTTCATAATCCATCATTACGACTAAAGGAATAGACCTGTTTCACACCACGCTATACATTATTTAAAAATTACATAAACACTACATATAAATTTTATATTTATATTATTTTTTTCTTATCTGAGGAATATCCAATATTAAGTTACATATTTTTCTTATTGAAAAAGTTACTAAAAGACATTTTATTAAATAAAATAGATTTTACTTTTCAATTTCGTAATTGAATTTGTAGATTAACATCTCGAATATCATTTGTAATTTCTTTGAGTTATACAATGGGGATTCCATGGATCGTATAAAAAAATACTTTACTCTAAAACTTCCTATCCCCTGATTGAATTACAATTAAATCTGTAATGTGGAGTGCTGATAAAAATGGGGGTGGCTGTTCTGTCCTCGATGCTAAATTGTTCCGGTTTAACAGCATCGGTCGTCGAGAGGGACGACTGATGAGATTCATCGAGGGAACGTCACATCCTCTGCAAATTAAAAGCCGGAGAGAGGGCGACCGATCTGGAATGGAGGTCAATCGACGAGTGAACTAAATTGGAGTCGATCTAATCTGAATGAACCTTGCGCTTGTTAGTTTTTCACTCTCTTCCCCTGCAGTGTGCGACGAAAAAGTTGTCAGGCATGAGTGCTTACATCCGCGCGACGATGTTGAGGAAGTCACGCGAAATCTCCTGTTTTTCTACAGAAAGTCTTGTTTGACTTCTTGAAAGCTTAGTCATTAACAAACTTAAAAATCATGTAAAATTTCTTGACGCAGAATTATACAAGTAGAGTGAAAATCATATAAATTAATCGACAATCATCTCAAGTTGCAATCTAACAATTGTCTCGTTATGAAAAGTTGACAAATGAATTTATATCAGGATTTATATGTATATTATTTTTACAATAAACAATATATATATTGTTTTCGTTGGAATTTCAGTTGCGCAAGATAAATTTGATAAGTTTCTAATAGTTGAAGAGTGCGAAGTTCGTAGTCGATATATTTGTCGTTGCGATAATTATATCTCATAAACGATAAAAACACATTTCATCGTATATAAATGTGATTATCAGATAATAATAATCGCACGATCGTCCAATAATGGACAGTCACGCGTGAATCATGTCCTCGCGCTATCCGTAATCATAAAGAAAACGGCAGTAGGGCTCTCATCTTTTCTTGCCTTATCGAACAAAGCGTTATCACGGCGCTTTGACGGCTCGATCAAGTCACGATAAATCACCAAACGACAGGATTCCCCTTTTTTTTACGTTTGCGAACCGTTCATTACTCTCTGCTTCGGATGTGCGAGGACTTTATAAGGCGACGGTGCAACAACGGCGATCCGTCTTGCAACCTCGCAGAAAATGGAGTTGCGATCAGAAAAGGTTTACTATTACTGTTCCTAATAAAGTTCGTTACGTCATAAAATATGTCTGTAACAATCAAAGCAAAAGTTTTCTGTGAGACTTCGAAGCTTTTTAAAAGATCATTTATTTATAAGGAAGACGATACGTAACAATGTGGGTGTACCGATATCGCGATGAAGGTATCGATCGAACTGTCTTAAAACAACGATGTGAAATACCGTACGCCATTTTCGGTATGTTTGCCGGCGAGAATGGACGAACAGATAAACATACTTCACGGGATAATCGATAGAATACCGTATTAAGAATATCATGTCGTCATTTACCCTTCTACTTACGATCTTTATTCCACCATATTATTATAAGTAAAATGTGTGAAAGTACTGATGCATTTCTCTCTTTATGACGCAACCTGTAATAATTTCGGTGGATAAGTACATCGAATATAGAGTGCAACATAGTTGGGTATATGTTGAAAAAAGGTTGAATGATAGATATGTCACATAGTACAATTTAATTTATCAAAATGTTATATTTTTTAAAAATTATCATAATAATCTTATCTTTGCATTACAAAGAGAAAACTTGTACTTAATATATGTATTTTTTTATCTACAATGTATCATACATTTCATTAGTTCTATCTTTAAGGACTTTCTCTAGAAGCAAGATATGTTTATATACCATTGGCATGTCCTTCAAGGCGTCCGCTTTCATCTTGACCTTCCACCCTTGACGTTTTACCCCCGATCGCGACTAATCGCTTGCCCACCCGCGATTCTCGATACATAGTCGCTCTCGCATACGTCTGCAGGTCACCACCACTATTATACCAGCACCAACACAAGCGGAAATAACAACGAACGAGGGTGGTGTCCAACTCTCTCGGAGGCCGCTAAGGCGGGGGGAAAAGAGAGGGGCGGAAAGAGCACTCGGTCGATCTCTCGTCGTTGCCAAGCGACCAACATCCACCACCAGACTCACCCCTCGCGCCTAACCCTGGAGCATAATTCCTGAAAACTGGCGCCATAGCGCCATCTACGTTACGAGGGATGCTTTACCCTCTCGGGGGTGCCCCCTCGAACCCCGCCGTAGTCGCGCGATGCACCCCGCGACGCTCGGTTCCACATTCGGAGGCGCCGCCGGTTGTGTCGCATGTTTCGCTTTCGTCGAGCATTGTTCTACCTCGATGGTACGTTCAGCGGTCAGAGGGTGGCGGTGAGTCCCAACGAGAACCACCCTCCCTGTCGAGGATCTCGTCCTGGCGACGACACTCACGAATCACCTCAAACTGGGAATACGCGACGAGCGATATTGGGGGTCGTATCGTCGCCATATTGCTGAGGTACGACCACCTCGAAGCGCGTTTCGCAACGCAGTGCAGTGCAACGATATAGTGATGCAATACGGTTGATGCAATATGGTGGTGGTGCCTCGTATGTTCCGGGATTGTTTTTTCCGGGACAGTGACTACCGGTGGCAATATCGCGCGATAACCCCAGCACCGTGGAGAGTCGCCCGTTCGTTTTCTCTCACGCTCGCAATTGCGAGGGTCGTTGAACCAGAGGTATGTCACTAGACATGTAGACGGTATTGACACGTGCTTTTGGACAATTTCGAACGATCTCTAATTGTTGTCAGATCTCTAATTGTTCTCAATTTAGTTATCTAAATTGGATCTCCAATTCAATGTTCAAGGGGTTGCTTCGAACGCTAAAAGGGATTGAAGAGATAGAGAAATTTGTGCACCTTTATAGATGTTACTCGAAATGAGTATATCATTCATTCTTGTTTAATATATAATAGATGTGAAATTGTTTTGGGAGTAGAAAATTTAAATATTTACAAACAATTACGATTTTGTCAATATACGTCTGTTACAACTATGTAATGCATCTTATACAAAATTGAAAGATGCATTTCGTCGATTACAACGAGCTACAAATTATTATGAAACGTTGACGATGGTTTTTGTTTTCCCGTTACAAATTACAATTTTGCCACATCGTATAGTTAATCGTACACGACTGTCGTTATCTTATTCAATATAGAAAATGAACACATTAGTAATGCTTAAACGATTTTATCATTACATTCTACGATAGAAGTCAGGGAGGAAATAATGATTGCCCTTATCTTGATAATGATACTTGATTATACTTGATACTTGATAATGATACTTTTCATATATAAATCGGTATTCGAGCTCTCGACATTATTAAAGAAATATTTGAAGCGCTCGGCAATAAAGTCATGAAACAATAACAACGTGTAGGATTAACATGTATAGGATCTTTTTCTCGGCTAACAAAAGAATCGAGACAAATACTCAATAATACTCGTCGTATCTATATCGATGTCACGTTTTTAGATTTAATTTATGCAACCTTTTAAGCTTGACACGCTGTCCTCTTAACCTTTCGACCGCCCAATAAATGATGGAATTATTTTTCGCTATTTCTGTCGTGATCCACCTACACCTTTATGTTTTTCTCTAATGCATCGTCACCTCCAAGTCGCTGGTAACAAGCGACGGCCTTCGACATTTTTAGCAATTAGTCTACTTCGCAGAAAAGCATCCGGTCGAGTCTTAAAGTAAAATAAGGGCGTGCTATTCTGGATAACTTCCGAGGCGTGTGACAAATTAATTGATTCACGAAGACATGCTTTGAAAATAATATGTCAATTCTTTTAATTATTTTACTTCTGATATTCCATCCAGATTTCATTTTATGTCATATTTTTTAATTATTTTTATTTCCGATGTTTTATGTTCAATAAACTATTATACTTTTATGTATATTTGGATATTTCTATAAAAATAAATTATTTTTCTAAAATTACTTTTGAGAAGCAAAAGAAGCTTTAATGATATTTACATACAAAGTTTAATACAAATCTGTTCCGTAATAAAACGTATTAAAATTTAAATGTCATCACGATAGACAAACGAGTGTAAATCAAAGGCAAAAGAATTACTTATGTAATCTCTGCTGTGCCAAATCTCTACGATTTTCTGACGTGGCGACGTGAATAAATCGCAGCGGCGAAACTTCCTGTCCTGGGTATACGAGATGAAAAGGACTATTTGTACAGGTGAATTCCCGCGGGAGCGTGTTTTTCAGGTAACGAGGAAGAGAAAAGAGGGAATCAGCCTTCTTTTTGTTCTTTAGTTGCGACATCGATTCTTTTTTTACATTTTTCTCTTTTCCTCGTTTCTATTATCTATGAATGCAACGTGATTTGTTATGCGCTTATAGGTCTATTGTATTGTATCCAACAAATTTATTTAATATTATTGTATTATCTTCATATTACGCCTCCACAGACTTTAAATTGTGAAGATATTCTTACACTCGATTATTGAAGTTTCTCCACAAGTATATGAGCTGTAACAATCGAACTTCGCGAGAAAACTTTTTCAATCTGAAAGTTTCATGCATGGATCTTATTCTTATGTAAGTGTTGTTGCACAAAGTGACGTTTTATCGACGGCTCGTTTATGTTTATTCAATTGATAAATTATTAAAACATTAAAACTTTGAATCTAACTTTGACAAATTAATTTTAATTGCATATTTTTATTTTTTGGGAATTTTTATTTCTTAGTCTTTTATTTTTTTGATTGATACACTTTATCTTTTGCCGAGAATTAATCTCGATGTACGAGAAAAGTATATTTTATTTCGTGGTATATTATTTATGTTTCGAGACGTATACGATCTTATAAATTTCTTCAACACGTCGATAACGAGAAAATCGTTGGAGGAGCGGTGGGTGTTGCGAAACTACCCATGCCGCACCTAACTTCGCGAATTATTGGGCAGGAAACATCTTTTACTGCCGCAGCAAAGAGGACGGTCGGTGACAGAAAAGTTCTTATAGAGAGACAATATCATAATCGATTGCAAAAGATAGAGGATATATGTAATATTATATCCATATTGTATATAGGCCTAATACATCTACTAATCTCGACATCCACAAAATTTATCGTGATTGCCTAGTATCATATATGCTGTAACTGCAATCATAAATACAATAATAAAACACGCAAAACAGAAATTAAAGAGCTCGCGTGATGTTAAAAGATAATTTATAGATTAGAAAAAAGCTAGAATCATTTTAAGAATCGTCAGTAACAACATCAAGATCGAAATGTTCGCTGCTTCATCCTTTCTTAGCGAGCATTTAATTCTAAATGCGTTAAGTGTTTCTCGTCTCATTTTATTTCATTGATATCAAATGCGATTTTCAGTAGATAAAGCTCTGCTTTAGACGACCAGTGGTTAAATCTGTCACTCCAAAGAGAGCTGAGAATCGAGTCGGTATCTCTATCTGATTTTCACCCGGTAATTTACAGAGTATGTCGTTCAAATTACATGAGGGATGCTGATGGCATAAATGACAATGAGGCATATTAAAAAAAAAGGACATCGAACGTTTGCAGAATAAAAACTGGGCACAGCTTGAACGATCCTCGACTATGCTATTATGTTGCTGTTATGCTATGCTATTATATTGCTATTATGTATACCTATATTATTAACGTTACGATAAACGTGTAATGGGATACTATAGGATTGGGAGAAATAATACAAGACAATTAAACCAGACGTCGTTATCATGTAACATACTGTGAATTAAATGTTAGTTTAATTTTATCTTTGGAGAGTACCCTTCGAGATATCACTGACAAAAGTATGCATATCGCACATTGCTTTTCGCATCGCTGTTTCATATAATGGAATTCACCCGCATGCTGATCGGGAAGATATTAATTTCGTCGACATATTTCATGCGTCTGCTGTATAGTTCGGTGCGACGGTTCACGCGGAGTAAGATTAAAATTGGGATTAATCAGGCGAGATTACCAGCCATCCCCTGTACTTTTCTGCGTATCGCAGTCGTGCGATAAGGGGACATTGTAAAGGCGCGCGCATGGTCGTTGAATTATACTATTTGGCGCGATTCACTTTCCGCGGCGTCGTAGCGTATGTCGTTGAAAAATAATCCTCGTACACCACCTCTCTGCCAAGGCCTTCGCGTACACCGCCGTTCCCTTTATGCGCGCGCGAGCGTATAATGCGTGTTGCGGGTCCCGCGGAGCGGCCCGGAGCGGAGCGGAGCGGAGAGAGAAGATGCTCTCGAAAAAGTGCGGCAACAAAGTTGCACGGTGCGCACACCCACGTCCACGAGATCCAGAATGTCAGGGTCGTACCTTAACCCCGCGCTGTCCTTCGTTGCCTTCGTGTACCCACCTTCCCTCTTTTTTGTCGCCGGGTTGCATTTCCACCGGTGCAGTTACGGATTTTTTTAATTGCTACTCTCCTACCTCTTTTTCTCTCTCTTTCTCTGATTCTCTCCCTCACTCTCCCTCGCGGGATCACCGTTAAGCACGACACACTGTTAACCACAGCGCGAATTAAGGTACGGTCACTTAAAAGCAAACCCGTAAACCGACACCCACGCAGCGGGTACCTGTTATATACGCACTTACGTGCATTCAGGGGCGGATCGAAAAGTGGAATCGAAAAGCTCTACTTAGGATCGAAGCTTTACTTTCATGGTTGCGAATCTCGCTGAAATCCTTTCGAGACTTTACCTATGTACTTATATGATGTATTATAATGAAAGGTATGTGAAAAATTTGTTCAAATTTTCAAAAACTCGAGATTAAATAAAAGGAAACTTAATTCCATGAATTATCCAAATCATTTATTTAACACTTTCGTTTAACATTTTTCATCTTGCAAGAGAAGACATGTTTATAAAAAAGGTTTACTACATTAATGAGATTAAGTTGAATATTGTCCTTAATTTAATCTGTAAAGTACAAATAAGTTATATCATTATTCTAAGAAAAATATCAAAGACACCACAATTCTTAATCGTGATGTTATCTCATCGTCGAGAATAAATTAATAAAATTTGTTTCTGTCTCTATATATTATCTATGTATTTATAAAAGATCGCTCTGAAGCGTAAGTCCTCATACAATCGATACGAACCGATGCGGTCCTGGACATGCAAGTACAAGCCAGACAGAAAAATCCGAAAGGCTCTCTTCTACCGATGAGTGCCACGAATAAGGGCCACATAAAGACGGGTCATAAAACTATGATTTACGTCTTGTCATTGATGCGTTTGCTGTCCGCCCGTCCGTCGGTCAGTCCACCCATGGGTCCGTCTATCCATCCGTCCATCGTACGTTCGTCTATACGCACCCAGCCCTCCCCCCTTTCTTCTTCCTCGGTTCATCATCGTTCCCTCTTATTATCTTTTTTATAGCCTCCCTTCTTGTTCTTCTTCTACTACTTCTTCTGCTTCGTCCTCTTCGTTTCTACCGGTTTCGCCGGATAGCCCTATCGGACTGGCGATGATCGATTCGTCGCTTAGAAAAAGTAGCGTGTCGTTATCATCGCACTATTATAATCCACTGTGAAATATCGCGTATGATAGGTGCGTGGTGATGAGCGACTCGACGAAAGCGAAAATTGCACGCAGCATTTTCCCGTCACATGTCACTGTATAATTAAACTATTCTCAAAAGTTTTATTGTCTGTACCATATTGCAGCCATTAATTAAATTTTTTTAATTATCATAGAGGAAGATTATATAAATGTGTATGTATGTAATATAAGATACCTTGAAGTAAACAATAAAAAATATATCTACATGTTATCTGTAAGATTAGAAATTTTTACGAAAAATCGAGAAAACTCGTGTAGAAATCACAAATGAATTTATGACTTTATTAATTTTGTGTTAGCTCGCCACGGCAAGTGTGAGATCTTGTAGATCTCGCGCAGTTCTTTGTATCTCTTCATGCATTTCTCCTCGAAACATGAGTTATATATACACGTATACATGTGTATGTACGGTCAGTAGGTTATTTAAAGTTTTAACGCAGTCCGCACTCTCCCGACATGAGGGTTACGTTTAATGATGTCTGCGGTTTCCCATCAAATTTCTCCTCATAGCACCTGACATCTCACACTCAGGATTCCTTCGTTTCTCATTCGTTTTGTGGAATCCTTTTACCCTGATTTTCTTTTTTTCTTATATATAAAGAAACACTTAAAGCAATCTTCATCATCTCTCCGAAGAATTTTGAAATAATTTTCTTGCACCATTAGTGTTTACGTTTGCTTTCTGCAATACATAAAAATAATATTTGTACACATATATGCAAAACAACACACACACACACACACACAATACCAAATAATTATATTTTATATGTGCAACCTAAAAAAGTGCGAGATTATTTTCTCAAGAGTCAAATATATCTAAGTTATGAATGGAATAAGTAATAGAAAATTTTATTTTATTTTTAACTAATTTACTATAATATTAACTTTATCTTCAGTATTAAACAAAAGCACGGACCGAATATGGTCTATTCTATTCTAGTTTGTTGTTTTAAACAAAAGTGACGATTAAATTTTTGTTAGAGTGCGAACTTCGAAATTTCCGAAAAGAAAAAGAAATAGAATAATCTCGAAAATACCTGGTGCATTATAAAGTTTCTATGTTACTCCATTATCGAAGATGACGCAAGTGCTGTGCCTTAATCGCGAGATTACATGGCTTGCAGTGCAAAAGCTCTGTCCAGGAAATGCAAACGCGAAATAAAAGTCTGCCGTAGCGGCGGTGCGTTGAAAACTTTCAAGTGAAAGCGATCAAGCGCGTTGCTTGTTAAGACATCAGTTATCATCGGCTGTAGATGATTAATCCGACAGGTTGGAGGCGGAATTATAAAACGGCGTTATCGCGCGTGCGGAGAATGCGTTCAAGAGCGGTGACGACGACGGCGGCGTGCGTAAATACACGAGATAAAGACGAATACGTTCGGCCTCCACTTCGCGACGACGTATCATGCTAGGCATGGTTCATCACGATGATGAGGAAGGACAGAAGTCCATTTATCAGAGACTTGTTCATAGAAATCTTTCCGAGTGCCGAACGATGACTCAAAGGATATCTCGAGATTATTAAAGATCGTTTTATTTTATCTTTTGAGTTTGCGAAGTTTGTAGATGTTCAGATTCTGTGGATGTTCTCGGTTCTGAAAGCGTCAAAGCGGCAAACGGTGCAACGAGATAAATATAAAGCCAGAAGTTAATTAATTAATATAAACGCTTGTCATGATAGTAAACGCGGCTTGAAAATACGTAGCCAGGAATCACGGGATGCCTGGAAGGTGGAAAAAGTTTTCCTGCAATGTTGCTTCATAACTACATATCCATGGTCGGATTAAGGCATTATAAGAAGCTTGTGTAGAAGTGTAGGATAGAAGAATTCTCAAAGAATAGTATATTTATATCGCTTACATTTTATAACTCTCTTATTCAATATTTAAAGCTTTCTCTCAAAGCTTTTTCTTGCTAAACTGCTTACGTTATAAATCGTTGCTTTTGTAACAAATGGTCGCACGCATTCTTTTTTATTCAAATATAAGGATATAATTGATATGCACATACGTTAACTTTACAGATCTAAAGACAAGATTAATTCTCTCAGCGTATATTTTTATCATTCTCAGCGTAAAGCACCGAGAGAATTACCTCGTGTACAGAGGCCCGGCCCTGCACACATACGTCGAGTCGCGACGCGAAGGTGAGCACGCGGTTAATTTGCATAATCAATTCAAAACGATGAGTCTCGCGCCTCGAATGGATCGGTCATTCTTTTCCCGACGGCCCCCGGTATGGAAGAAAAGCCATTCCTGGCGTTATATAAATTACGGTCGTCTCACCCAAGAGAGGTGCACGCTCTTATGATTGTTGGGACGGCGTTGTGGTAGCGAGTAGCAACTGGTGCTCTTGAATCCCTCCGTAGTAGCTTCGCTTCGATTTGGATCTCTGATTACGCATCGTGAAACCGATGTGCGCCAAAAATAAAAAAGCATTGGTGACAGAGAAAGAGAGAAAAAGAGAAGAAAAAAGAGAGGAGAAAAGTGAAGGAGGAAAAACCATACATGTCGCACGCATCGTGAGACATAAAACCTTTTACGAGCTTTAAAAATCACCGTGGTACAACGTCTCTCGGCGCCGTTTCTTTATTTCCATTGCGGTAACCCCGTCCTTCCTTTACCGTTATATCTTGCTGTAGTCATAAACAAGCGAATCTTTCGCCATTTTAATTTCTTCGTCGTCTTCTCCGACCGAAATGCCTTCACTCTTCTCACATACTATCCGCCCTCTCGGACGTCCATCGTTTCTTCGTCGTCTCTTGCCGTCCGTTGTCATCCTCCATCGTGTTTCTCATGTATGTAGCGTTTATGGCGCTTACATGCTCGTTAGCGAATTCACGTTTTGCCAGACGCTCCCGATAGATGATTATTTTCTTTTCATCATCGTGATAATTACATCGTTTAAAATCGTGTATATTTTGCGAAGGTTGTTCTAAAGAATTCAGTCAGTCGAAAGGGAATAAAACCATTCCACATCGATAAATAATTCACGATCTTGCGAAGCAAAAAATTAAGCGTTGCAAAAATTTGGGGAGTCTTGATTTATATTAGCTAAAAATTATATAAGATAAAGTCATTAAATTTGTCTGTAAACTTCTACGCGAATTTACGATTATGTAACTTTTTAACACATCATCTACTTCGACAAGGTTTGAATACGATGATGGAAGCGTAAAAGAGAATGTGTGTATTTTCACGAATTTGATTACATAACTTTTTAACACTCTACCTATTTCGGCAACGTTTCAATAGAATGAGGATGAATAAGAGATGAGAAAAAATAAATAATATATTCCTTTTTATTGTATTTCAATTCATTTCATTAATAGAACGTACATCTCAACAAAATTATCTATTGTGATTATAATTACAGTACAGTACAAAACATGTACAAGACATCTTTTTTTTTTATGTAAATATTAATGACTGGGTGATATTTTTTCTGTCGTAGATGTGAGCTACTGAAGGTGGGATTCTCAGGAACCGCGAGGTCCTCGCAATGGAGGCGGGACCCAAACAGCAGCAGTCGTCGCAACAGCAACAGCCCCAACAACAGCAGCAGTCGCCTCAACAGCAACAGCAGCAAGAGAGCACATCCGGCAGTGCGATTCAGTCTCAGGCAACCATCGGTCCTCAAGGTGGCCCGCAGGGTCAAGGTCAGCAGAATGCGGAGGACGCGCTCGCGATGGCGGAGAACACCCCCGTCAGCGAAGGTGTGCTCCTCGCTCGAATCCACGTGCCCGAGCTCTACGTCAGCAAATGTCTGCAGTTCCCGAAGGATCAGCTGGTTTGGGACGTGAAGCAGCAATGTCTGGCGTCCTTGCCCAAGGTATGAACGACGTTTCGATATAGGGGAGGAGTTTCTTACGTATATTCCTGGATATCCCGAGGGAAGCCTTGAAAACAGCCTGCGGAGCTCGAGTTATATCGATGTTCTTAACGACGATCGAACGATTCACTCCCGGACTAAAATTTATCTCCCGGCTGCTCGATAGCGCGAGACAGACAGACGGACGGACAGGCAGGCAGGTTGCGCGGTGGAAGATGAAGGGCAGAAATTGAAAACGGAACGCATTATTCTCTTTCGCGGCAATAAATCCCGCGCGTGTACTTCTCCCGCGTGTTATTTCTGGTCGGACGATCCTTACGTCGGAAATTTATGAAGCCTGTGGCGGATTCTCGTTTTGCCGTCTCCATCAGACGTGCGCGAGAGAGCGCGCTTGCTTGCTTGCTTACTTACTTGCACCGAGTCCTTCGCACGATAATTACACGTATTTCGTTGAGAAGTTCTCTCGCGATCAAAAACGCTGGTAATATAATTCGTAGCCCCGATTTAGCGCAAGTTGGTGCGCGTGAGAGAGACGGACGGTGCACGGAAAAGGATAGAAGCGATAAGAAGTGGAATACGGGAGGGGGTGTGTTGGTTTTCTTACGACCCTCTCATTTCCGTGCGCGTATATTCCGATGTAGTGTTGCATTTTGTTGAGAAAATTCGTCTGCGATCTTTTTCTCTTTTTTCTCACTTCTTTCGAGAGTAGTAAAATATAATTCGTACCTGCGCCACCCGAGGCGATTTGTTCTCGCTGGAAATTGTGGTCGCGTGTATATTTCACTGAGGATCGCCGAGTATCGATTAATCGCCGATTACGGTCGAACCCCATCGGATCTGTCATTTATCACCGTACATCCGCTTCTCTCGCGCGCGCACCGCCATGCCAGATCCCAAGGACTCCATCAGGCTTTTTTCGAAGGACGTTCCCTCCGTCCGTCCTCTCTCTTCTCTTTCTTTTCCCTCTTCTCTCCTCGGTCTTTCTCAGTCTCTCTATTTCCGATGCTCCACTCCTTTCCTCTCCTCTCTTCTTCTCTCTCCCTTTTCCGCCCTCTTCGTCGTCGCGAAACCGCTCGTAGTTCCTCAGGCGGCAAAAAGTATAGCGCACAATGTTGCGTACTGAGAGCAGAGGCAGCAACACGCTTTACATGCCGATTTCGCGAGATTGCAGACAGCGCGAAATTAAGAGCCGCCAGAGCGAGTAATGACGAATTCTCGAGGCGAGGAGAGAGCGAGATTCCAGTCTTTTCTGCTGCTTTCGTGGTGAATCGTCCCACGGGACTGCCGAGAGTCACGAAGAGTATGCCAGATTCAAAGACGGTAATCGGATCGAGTCTTCTATTCTCTTTTTTGTTCGAGAATATTGAAGCTTTTCTTTGTAGGAAAACATTAGGACTCTAAACGTGCTCCATTAATTCATGTCAGGAGTTGCTTATATTATACGTATTTTTTAAAATCATAATTTTCATCGAAGAATAGCACAATAGTGCTACACATACTCTTTTTTTTAAGAATTTAGGATAATTAATCTTGTGAAATTGAGAATTATATTTTATCTTTCATGATTTTTTAAAACGCGGTTTTTTAACCATGCCGAATCCTCAATTCGTAATCTTATTTTCTGTTGATTACTGGATTTCCTTTTACCTTGGACTTCAAAGAAATCACATTTCGATTTGGTCGACGACACTGCACGATCCGATACTCATCGCCTTTGAATCACATCGTGTACTCGCTTTTGTCGTGCTTTCATTCGACTCTCAAGAACTTTGACGACCGCACAAGAGCACATGTTAGACGCACTTTGTTGCTAAAGCGTGTCGAGAATAGACACGCGCACACGCGCGAGTGTCCCCGTTAGGCGAAATAGACACTAGAATATCGATATTGTGTGGCTTTTCGCTTTCTGTGAAGTCGTCACGCTGCCATACGTCCCCCCTTTCTCTCCTCTCCTTCTTCCTTTTCCTCTCCCTCTTTCCTTTTTCTCTATGTATTTTTTTTATCTTTCTTGCTCTCTGTCTCACGCAAGAATTTTCACGCGTGTCATCTTTCTGCCCTACATGCTTGCCTTCCGGGACACAGGAGGTACAGCACAGAGCCCCCGATATATCCCCCCGTTAAATCCTTCACTAAAAATGATTAGTTGCTTGACATTTTTGTTTTTCTTGCTTTACTTCGTTTTCATTTTCATTGCAATCTCATCGATCTATCGAGTCTGCGAATGACTTCTTTAATTCTTTCACGTTCCATCAAATCGATTTATAAATTTTTTTGTAATAGCAGAGATATACAGTCTAGGTATCAGGTACGTGAAGGAGACTTAAAGCGATTTAAATACACGGTACCAGTACACGGTTCATCGATTGTATTATATACGACGATGTCTTGCATGAAAATATAAAAAGTGAACATGTACTGGTACCGGTTCAATCCTGTCCCAGTATTTTCCTAGAGTTTGATTTTTACTTAATGTTTTACTTTTAGTTCTATCTATTCATTGAAATATTTATGCGCTGCATTCAGGATGAATTTGTCGATAATCTTCTGAACCACTTAAATAATTAAATATTAGTGTATTAATAAATGATATTATATTATGATTATTGTCTATAATCTTATAATTATTGTAAGAAAAGAGGAAGAGGTTTGTCATGCGATTATATCCAACTCATCCTGGGACAGCACAGATATGTACATGCACCTGTTTTATTCATACATTTATTATTAATGTGTATAGATATATATATCTGTTTCGCGATGCGCGTGATCGCGAATGATCGTGTATTTTCTGACCTGTGGTGTTGTTGTTGTTGTTGTTTTTGCTTTTGCCTCACCCTGCACGGGGGCGAAATACACTCTACACCCGCCACCAACCACCAACCGCCACACCTGTGCTACTATCGTCTCGTGTTGTGGGGCCTTATCTACGAACGCGCGTGCCACCCCTTCGTACGAACGAACGAATAAACGATATCACAAATGCTACGCGAAAAAAACGCGCCTTTCTCGGGCCCTTCATCACCCTCCACTTCCGGTTGTGTTACGGATAAACCGCCAACACCACACTTCTCCATCCCTTTCGAGCGTCTCGCAGGTGGCCACTTGGTACAGGGTACGTCTTCACTATTACTAATAGCATGCGACCACGCTTTTCGTTCCTTGTCGATCAGTTTTACTCCCCCTTTTGTATTTGCCGTTTCGCGCCGATTTGCATGGCGAATTGAGAGTATCCTGCGACGATTTAAAAGAGAATGATACTTTTTTCATAATATACTCATTGTTATTCACGTAGAAACAATATAATTTTTTAATTTTTAAGATGTTCAATATAATTGATTTAATTAATAATGATATGTTTCTTATAAACCATTAGCTTTCCTTTAGATATTATTCGTGTCATATTTCCTTACAAATTGATTTATATTGTTTTGTACATACCTGTAACATCAAGTTATTAACTTTTGCTTTAGTAACTTGCAGAGAAAGTTGCAGTAAAGCGCTGTCACGTTGCACATTTGTTATACAATCCGGTTATAGTAATAGACTTACATAAAGTGATTAGTTTTATTCATTTGCTAACAAGCTACGATTACGTAGCGATAGTTTTCAATTTTCCTGCCTGCTTTCTTTGTATCTGCCATTTAATATTTATACATTAAACATTTGTGGATTAAACAATGAAACAGTATTTGATTTCTTTAAAGCTAAAGGACTATAAGAAAGATACATCTCTTTTTTGTATACAATTTTTGTACATAATATAGGATTATATATATATTTCTCCTATTTTTCTTATATCATTTCTTACATTTGTGTGAATCTCTCGAAGCGAATACTATGATTTACCTGTGATACAGAATGGGGAGATCAGGCGGAATAGTTTTAGTTGCTCATATGGTATAGCCTTCATGAAGTATCGACTAGCATGCTTGTACGATAATTTATCAAGGCAGTTAGCAACATGGTTGTCCTTAACTATTATATTAGTTTTTGCATGATAATATAATAGTTTATAGCACGATTGTTGCTCTAATATTATTACACGTGATGCGGACAGTTAAACTGAACAGTAAATTTTGAGAAGACCAGAGTTTGAATATTATTTATAAAAACTATATAACAATTACATATGTGTTTCTCTCTACAATCTTCTCTTACGATTTATTCTAATTGTTCTTATCATGTCTCAGTTCTCTTCATACAGTTTCAGAATGCATGCATTCAAAATGCGTACATTTATTTCTGCTCGTGTTCGAAAACGTCAGCGAAAACAATCGTAAAACATGTGATTGCATGCACGGTTTGTGACACAAATCGAGTTGCTACGTGCTACATGTGCAATCTGCAGTTACGATATTGATATTTTTATAATTTACAGAACGGTACTCGACAAATTTACACTTTCCGTGTTTACGCGAAATAATAGAAATTGTATACTCGGAACATTTAACCGTTCGATTTGTAAATCACGTTTGCAACTGTGGTTCACTCAGGTGTAACATTTCAGCGAGACCGCGAATTTTCCCAGGTACGTCGCTGCGTACAATTTCAGTATTAATAGCATAAGGAGATTCATTTTGGCGTGTCGAAATGCACTATAATACGCATTTTAGCACGCGCGACATTATAATACGGCGCGTTTTGCATCATAATGTATTTTGATGTAATACGAAAGCTCGAAAGGATATCCGCGATTCTCGTCGGGCGAGTGTCCTCGATCGAGGTCGCGCGCTATGCTGTCGACCTCCTCCAGCGAGACCATCCCGACCATCGCGATGCAGCATTGCCTGCTAATGTTGCTGCTGTGTCTCTCTGACGTTGCTGTACACGGTGACTTTCGTTTTCGCCGAGAGGTTAACGAAACCGTTGAACCCACATCGATTGGCGCGTTGCGTTCCTGCGGATGGCACGCAGTAGTGCCGATCATCCTTCTGCAGACAAGAACTCCTTTCAAGAATAACTCTGTGAAAATTTATGAGCTAAGATTTATTTATACAGTTTATAATGCCAAGTTTTTTGCAGAATATTCTCTGCAACAAGAAATATTTTTGTACAAAATAAGATGCAGAAATAAATTTTTTTTTTTTAGAGAATTAAATCTATTGTTAAAATTTTTTGATAGGATATACTGTGCAATCTTTCCTTCCTGAAATAAAAGAGTATCTCTTTTCTTTCAAGAATTTTTAGAAGGTTCACAAGAAGGTTTTTTCCTCGACATTTCCTAAATCATATACAACATCCTAAAAGCCTCGCACGAGTTACGTGGAAAATCATTTTTCGAAATTATTTTCATTGTCTGTTCATTCGGCGAGACTATCGATCCGTCGAGGCGACGTGCCGCGTACTTCTTAGGTCTTGAACCAGAGCCTGCCAAGAAATTCGTTACCCTTTTTGTTATCTTCCCACCAGACGTTCTAAATACACCATGTGCCGCTAACGACGCCAGCTCGTTACTCCTTTCGTGTATATCGCTTTCGATCACCTTGGCCTAAGGGGCCCATTCTCGCGTTAAAATTGCTCCACCTCCACCTCCATCTTCTTTCTACAGTTTATTCGTGTTCCGTAGGTACTCTCTCTCTCGTCTTCGTTGATCGAGAACAGGATACGAAATCCTTAACACGATTCGCCAAAAGTTGTTTAAAAAGAACAGGAAGAATAGAAATAACTATAGGCATGAGAAAGACGAACAAGAAAGTTTAACACGTAATTATTTTTGGACGTAACTATCATTCTATGAGATTTATATTTTCGTCTCCCCGTTTAATTAAAAAAAAATGTAATTAATCCATTTTACAATATGATAATGTAAATAAAAATAGTTTTAATAAAAACAATATTTAATAAAAACAATAGTTGATATTTCAATCCAACATAATGCTGATGATTTATGTTAATTCGATCTTAGATATTTCCAAGCTATCAATATGCGTTTCGATAAAATCTTATTATTAGACGACGATAGTTAGCTCCTGGAAGCAATTGCTTCAAGATCGCGAGGTGGTCGCCCGGTGCTTATCGCCACAAATGTGTATGATCTACCGATATCATTGTACCGGAACATACTGAATATTACCGGTATGGCGATAGTATATCGCCGCATATCCCGCAGGAGGATCTCGGCGCGGATAAATTCACCCTGGCCAGAGCGCCAGAGGATCCGTGGCAGGACTCTGTAGGCGTAGACGATCATCGCGATCCACGATTGTGTGAACCAGGATCATCCTTTACTTCCGATAGGATCACGCTCCCCTTTCTCTTTCTCCATTTTCCTCACGGCAGCTTCGGGCTATCTGCCGCGTCGTCACTTTGTAACGCATATTTTTCTCGCGCCTCCATCATGTAATAATGTTTTTTTTTTTATGTTTATCGGTAGATAATTTGTATTGCACAAAAAGGGTCTAAAGTCTATAAGGCGCACGATATAAAAATTCCTGGAAAGTCTAGAAAAAGTATCTTAGTTAAACATTTTTAAGTAACATTTTTAACAAATTTTGAGTCTGATTTTTATCAAAAATAAGATAATCTTTAATCGGTGATTAATACATAGAACGACAAAATTAACATATGGATAAAAAGTAAATGTTTTTTGATTGATCAACCTTTTTAAAACATTCTGAAAAATAAACGTTTTGAGCAGAATTCTTTACACATTTTCTACATTAAGTAGGAGTATATGTTCAGAGTGATAATTAGATCGATTTGCGGATATTTTTGTCCTCACATATGACTCATTGATTCCGTAAACAAGTTCAAGTTGCGGTATGTGATTACGTCCGCACTTTTTTTTTTTACGTGGGGAAATGCTTTACACATACCGCCGGCCTCGGGGAAGGACCGGCGGTTATATGGGATTCCCCAGAGCCAGAACAGCCTTGGGTATATCCACGAAAAAAACCCCATATCTAAAACCCCACGACAAATTCATCTCAATCAAATCAATATTTTGAGGGATTGATTCTTGGAGATTCTGGGGATTCTCATAAAAAATTCCTGGAAATTAACGAATTTCTCGGAAATGTTGATAATTCATGGAGATTCGGAAAATTCTTGGAAATCGACGAATTTCTCGGAAATGGCGAAATCTTGGAAATTTCGGAAAATTCTTGGAATTTTAGATCGAGATACCTCCTCACTCATTATGTTCTCCTGATACTTTTTCGATTTTTGGGGGTTGATTCTGGGAAATTCTGAGAATTTTCGTAAAAATTCTTGGAAATTGACGAATTTCCCGGAAATGACGATAATTCTTGGAAATTTCAAAAAATTCTTGAAATTTTAGATCGGGATACCTCCTCACTCATTATGTTCTCCTGATACTTTTTCGATTTTTGGAGGGTTGATTCTGGGAAATTCTGAGAATTTTCGTAAAAATTCTTGGAAATTGACGAATTTCTCGGAAATGACGATAATTCTTGGAAATTTCGAAAAATTCTTGAAATTTTAGATCGGGATACCTCCTCACTCATTATGTTCTCCTGATACTTTTTCGATTTTTGGAGGGTTGATTCTGGGAAATTCTGAGAATTTTCGTAAAAATTCTTGGAAATTGACGAATTTCTCGGAAATGACGATAATTCTTGGAAATTTCGAAAAATTCTTGAAATTTTAGATCGGGATACCTCCTCACTCATTATGTTCTCCTGATACTTTTTCGATTTTTGGAGGGTTGATTCTGGGAAATTCTGAGAATTTTCGTAAAAATTCTTGGAAATTGACGAATTTCTCGGAAATGACGATAATTCTTGGAAATTTCGGAAAATTCTTGGAATTTTTGGAAAATTCTTGGAAATTGACGAATTTCTCGAAAATGACTTATAATTCTTGGAAATTTCGGAAAATTCTTGTAATTTTAGATCGGGACCTCTTCACTCATTATGTTCCCCTAATATTTTTTCGATTTTTGGGGAGTTGATTCTTGTAGATTTTGGGAATTCTCGTAAAAAATTCTTGGAAATAGACAATTTTTCTGCCGTCAAGATCGACAAATCCTGTGCCGCCCCGATGTCGACACAGAACAAATGCTCGCGAGTTGTCGAGCGAGTACTACGTCGATCTATTTATATCGATCGTATGCCGTGAACCGGGTACAAGAATAGATCGAATGGAGATCGATGGCCAGGTTTCCTCAGCATACGGTTGGAGGACGACCGCGTCGGAATCGATCGAGCTTGATTTTTAGGTGAATATATAATTTGAGAAGCAAGAAAATAAGAACGATTACAATAAAGCGCGAAGTAAAATAAAATATCGAAAAACAGACAAATTTTTTTTAAAAGAAGTTGTAACGAAACCGCTTTAACGAAATCCGAGGAACGGTGTATGATTTTCGGATGAACGATGAAACGCCGGAGCCAATTACACGGTTAGAGATCAAACGATCGTAGGAGTCTCAATCAAAGGTGCGGAATCTCCCTGATGAGGTGGGGAAACTGGATGCGGACACGCGAGAGACATTCGCAGAGACACGTGGGTTTCCTCGAAAAGGGACAGTCTCCTTGGTTGTCCCTTTGGTATCTTGCTCTTTAACCATCATCGTTGGGTAACCCGGTGGAACCCGAAGCGTTGCCGTTTATTTCCCGTAAATGCTGATATTCCTGGCGGGCAAACTCTTCCGAGGATATGCGATTCGCGCGCATCAGATCGGACGAAACTCTATTGTGCCAGCGGCGGATCATCCTCATTCCTGAAACATTTTTGCCACTCATTCAATTTAGCGAGTATTTACCATTCCCATTAAAACGCCCAAAGCGATTTGCTTAAAGAGGAAAGAAACAACACGAGCTTTATTAAGTATACACATTTCTCGCGCACGTCGTTTAACAATTTTACGAGATCGCGATGTAATTTTAGAGCTATTATTTTAATTAATATACACGGTACATGCTACAAACAATTCCCGTTCCATTAAAAGTTTTATATGTATATTTAAGTATGTTGAAAATATTAAAAACTAGGAAATATTCCAATTTTTTAAGAAAAAAAAAATTTTGAGCATTATTAATCCAAAAAAAAACAATCTCTTTCATATGTTCTCTTTCTCTTGTCATTTAATAATTTCCTAAAAATTGTCATATGAGTGATGAACTGAGTTCTTTCTCCAGAGCAAATAATTAGTGATACATTAAAGGAACACGCTGCATTATTTTTCACTTACATTCGTAGCTGTGCGTATAGAGTCGCGTTCTCTTTAGGAAAAAAGGAGAGAGAAAAAGGTTCGTTCCTCGGTTCGTTTTGTGTATAACGTCGCTTCTTTCAGACGAGAGATCTAACCGTGCGGCAGTAGCCAGTAACTGCAACAGCCTTTTACCCGGGGCTCCTCGAGTGCAATCTCGTATTCATGAATTCCTTGTACATAGCCTTCCCCTGCGTTCCTTCTTCATCTACGTCTCCACCTCCGCCTTTACTCGTCTTCCCCGCTGCTACCTGGTCCCCCATCTTTTGTGTACCGTGTGTGCACGGAGAATATCTCACAAGCGTGCAGAACCGGCAACCGAAAGAAATCGCACAACGTCAATCGAGATGCGCACACGAATTATCGAAAATGCAAAGTGTGCCGCTTTTATACATTTCATGTCTCGTTGAGATCGTTATTCGTATTGCTTATAGACAGGGCAATGGATACATCAGCCTGCTAAATCATAATTCTTACGTATACATTTGTATAGTGGATAGGATCTTCCTGAATTCCCAGCATTATTTCTTCGCATTTATTTCTCGAATATAAAATAGCAAATCCTTTAGCAGTAAGCTTTAAATTTAACATTTGTTCTGAAGATTTGATTTGTTCGGAAAATAAAATTCTCTGGAACTTACTGAGCTGTAAAAATTTGTTATCTAGCTAGATGTCAAATAATTAATTAGTGAAATTCCTTTGTATTTAAACTCAACAAGAATCAGTATTTCACAAAAATTAATTTCTCAGTTAAAAAGTATACCATTCGTGTTATCAGATATAAGACGTCAATCGTCTTGCTTGACAACTGTGTAACCTACATAGTTATTGAACAGCGATGATTCTACAGGGACCACTGATCCGCAGTCATTTAGGCTTAGCAAACCGACAGATCCAAGCTTAACACACATACATTTATAAACCACGTATTTATAAATCATGCATTCATATACATGTGTTTTTTGTGAATAGTGTAATGAATAGTTGAAAGAAGTACACAAAATAATAGTACCTAAAAAGAAGAATAAATTGTTGTCTAGATGTCTGTATATTAAATTGGATTCAGACCAATTAACGAACGTAATTAACAAACATGAATAAACAATATCATTTTTATGACATCGCATTCATTAAAATATATATAAATAACATATATATATAATAAAATATATATATAACATCCTTCATTTGTTCGCGCTCGCTTGCTTTGTGTGGATTCAATTTTAAAAAACTTGTTTAGGTTGGTTAAATAATGTTACAGAAATTTAAAAAAATGGATAGTAATGATATGATTAATGAACAATGAAAGTCTTGAAAATTTTATTGAAACTAATCAGTAAATTAATGTTTTGATAAATTATTGTATTATTCATTATAGTGATATTGATTAATTTATAATATTAATTACATTTCATAGATTATACACATACATTATTTTATAATTTATTTGCTTATTGTTTATATTACCTTTTGCATAATGTGGCAATGCATCGCGCGACATATTTCAATATTCCTGCGATGAGGTGGGGTATCGATTTTAGTCTATTTTTATATTCCATGCGATTAAATTGACTGCAAGCGCGTGTAAAGTAACACGCATTATTCATGAAAGAATAATTGTCGCGATATTGGAAGAAACTCTTCAGCTTTTCAAATTGGAAATGTATTGGATATGTATGTGTGTTGCGTTTTTGTGTGTTGTGTTCAACATATATATCTCAAATATATAATTATAGCGAAAGAGAAGAAATTGAAAATTGATGTATACAATACAAATAAAAACATCAGCATGATATTTAAATTTTTTTAATATAGCTTTTGTTGACCATTATTACTGAAATGTGGTTTTCAGATCATCGTGATGTTTCTACAGAACTCAATTATTTCGAGACCTTGATTCGCGTACACATGTCGATCGTGATCCGCTACAAGATTGATCCACTACGTCGCGTCCAAGCCTCTATCGAGACAAATACCCCGTCGCTATAAATAGCCTATACAAATACGATTCTCCAGATGCCGCAACGACATCGAGTCGTACCACAGAAATAAATCTCTCCGCATCAGACCTCGACCCGCGTCCTGCTCTTCGTCATAAGCCGCGAGGAAAGTCGTCATTCGTCATAGAGTCGCCACAATTAATTATGCCAAACGACAATTGATACATCGCGCTTTTTTCCATGCGTTATCTCATATCAACCTCGTGAAAAATAAATCGGAATTCCAGAACAAATTGCTTTCGCGATAAGACATATTGCCATGCAGTTCTCGCTCCGTTTATTATATCTTCATTGTTGAATCCACTAAACAATGTATAAAGAACGCTAAATTTTTCAGTAATTATCTCTTACATTTTGCCGATTTTTGTGTATTTATCGTATTCTTTCTCTGATAAATGTAATGAGTTCTACTCTTTGTCGATAAAAAATTTATTAATGCGAATGTATTCTGCAAGTATCAAGCCTGCTAGAATTAGATTATTATACTACATTTCACTTTTGACAGACTGGAAAAATAATTTTGCTACAAGATTGCCACGGAAACAACACAGCGAGAGTCTGTGGAAGCCGCGCCGACACTCCATGTCGGGGGTAACGAACTTCCCGCTGTTAATTGACAAAAATTCTCTGCCAAACGTTTCACGCCGGCTGCCAATATCCGCCAATTTGCGAGTCACTCGGCTAACTTTCCGCATCCAGCGAAGTGCGGCTTTCGCGCGCAGTTTGTCGGTAATTTCCAGTTTGATTAGTCGACACCTCTTCGCAGAGTGTATACGCGTTCCCAAGTTATGTACGAATTGCCGCTAACGATGTAGTTAACGGTTGATTAAAATCGAAATCCATCCATTTCCACGGAGGCGGTGGGAATTTTGGTCCCTTTACCGGGAACGCCGCCTTTTACCATGCCGTAGCACGGAAACGTATCCGCGGCACGAAACGAGTCTGATAATCGTCCTATAATTCAACCTGAATCGTGCCGAACAGTGTAGTAGCTAGTGGCTACACAGTGGCACAAAAACCTTATCGCGTGCGGTAATTTGTCGGCGGCGATCTTTATTTCGTGTCTGTTACATTGTATAAAGTCCAGGTAGAAGAGATAAAAATATTGAGAGACTATTTATTTATGCCATCAATTTACGTCGTTAAATATTCTTAACTTTTAGATGGTAATTGCAGTATCTTCATTATCTCGATGCAAAAAGGAATAGCTATTAATTCGAGAGTAGAATACGCGAGATTTTACTCTGCATATTTTATTCATGCACCGCCTGAAGAATTAACCCGCGACAAATTTATCGCTGTTGTACAACACGATAAAGTTATGACTTGCAGAAAGTGTAATTTGCCTAATAAAACATGCTTCATAGCTAGTGTTAGTGATCGAAATATCGTTGCCGCCACGTGGAGTCCGTCGGCCTCCGGAATTGATTGCCAATTACCGGTGGAACGACGCTGACTCGATTCTGCGATCTAGAAAATTGAGTTACTTGACGAAACTCGATTCGATGGCGAATATGGCGGCGAGACGAAAATGTGATGTCACGTTAATCATGTCTGTAAGTTTAGTCCTATCGTTTTATTTTTTTTTCGTGTCATAATACGCGAAAAACGCTCGCGGGCATGTTATTTTTATACAGATTAAAAAGAAACATTTTCGAAGCAAAATTGACTCGAAATGGTTGTCGTAACTCGAAGGTAACGAATGCTAATTATAGCGTGTGATGAATTAATGAATATAAAGTATTGTTATAAGATGCGCGAAAGGATTCTCTAAAATCTTTATTCAGAACAGTGAAAGCGCAATACATTGTCTCTGTTCTCAAAGAATGTTAACTTATGACTTCATTAATGACATGTGTTATATTAATTTGTATCATTTTTATTTATATTACTACCATTAATCATTTAAGTAGTCCGAGTATTTAATCTTCTTTCCAATTATATCGACTAATGAACATCTTGAAAAACAACTTTGTAGAATTTATCGCGCATGCAAATGAACATCAGAAAAATTTTAATCGATACGAAAGACGTCCATGTAAAATGTATCGATAAGCACCATAATGGATAAGCACTAATGATCGTTTTACTCGAGATTTCAGCGTCACAGAGTTCTTTTTATTCAGATAATAATAAAAAGGCGATTTTTATATGGTTAAAAAATTAAAACATTCTTTTTGCAATGTGATTCAAGGAAAGGACGCGATAATCGCTGTTAAGCGCCAATAATAGCGGTGACGAAACCGAACCAGTTCTAATAACCAGTTTGACGTGAGACAAAAAGCGATGACGGATTTAAGATTCAATAAAGGTCTAAAGGACCTTTTCGTTGATGATCTTCCCGGAAGAATAGAATCTTCCCTCTCTTTCCACCACTTTTTTTCATTCATTCTTCCGATCGAACGGTTCGCACATTTCTTTGCTGTCTTTTTACTTCATTTTTCAATGATAAATTAGATGTATTCTTACATATAATTTGTGCAGTGTTTTATCGGTGTTTTTTAAATAAATAAATTTATGTGTGTGTGTATAAAAGATATATTTTTTTCATTTAACTTTTTAAGTTGAAATTTGTCTTGCGGATGAAACAAGCGAATTTTTCTTGAAATTCTAATCATAGTTTTAATAATTACTGTACTTTGAAACACTGCAGCTGCTGTATATCGAGTTAAAAGAATGAAATTACATTAATGTCTATATTTTTAAATTGTACAAAGTTATTCATTTGCATTTGCTGTTCAATTTTTTTACTAGAGACATAAATGTGATATTTTATAATGGCTCGTATAAGGATGTATGTATTAGTGTGTTTTTGAAATACAACGCAAAAAACGATCGGTACACTATCAAGATATTCAATTAGGTGCCGACTAATACTAATATTGATAATCATTAAGAAGTCGCTCGTTATATTTTCCGAGAGGTAAATCGTTTATCTTATCGAGATTAGTCATTAACCTTTGTTCAAAAGTTAAATCTACGTGGCTTATGGGCTCGGTATCGCGGGATCTCAATGGTGGTGCGGCATGGTAGTGCGTCGATCGCTTTTGCGATAATGGTCTGAGTCAGCTTGATGGACGCAAAAGAAGATGCTTGAATAAACTTCCAGATAAATATTTGCACTCGCAGAATGCCTTTGCATTGTCGAGCTGTAGGATCATTTCAAATTAAACAACGGTCTTATCGCGCATTGTCAGATCAATCGGCATCTTCAATCTTGGTGATCAATGGTTATACAAAAGTTTTTTCTGCTATTTAAATCTAAGATTACGATAACTGTGTTAATTAATATTATTGTATAATAAGCCATTAATGTCGATAATATAATAAAAAATATCATAGTATTAGTATTGGTATATTATGGCGTATAATGAATCAATTGATAATTTCGATTCGCGAGATTATTGCTAGATTTTAGGAATAATCTAACATCATGCTGATTTTATTCACTTTCAGCTGTGTGTGATCACAGAGCTCGCAGTCGAACGTGTACTCAAATCCCTTTCGCGATGCGCGGTCGTGTAAGCCAGCGGATGTCCAAAGAACCGCTATTAAAGTCTCGATGACTGCTTTTTTCGATGCGCCCCTGCAATTTGATTTCGTATTCCGCCATGGCCGCTCCGTTTCTTCCTCTCTTTTTCTCAGTCACGTAGTCTTTCTCCAGCGCGTAGATCGAAATTTTATGGGTCGTATTTCCTCTTTAACACCGATGCTGTGTCCGGTACTCCGGATGATTCCACTCGCCTTTGTGTCCGTCCTCCACCCTCTCCTCCCTCTGTCTTTTACTTTTCGTTTCCCTCTTTCGCCGCCTACCTTTTTACGGAAAGTGGTCGTAAGTCGTCGTTGCCGTATCGCGCGGATCAATGGGTGTGAATACTGATCTCTCGGAGAAAGTGGAGTAAAATCCGATAGATGAATTAAATTTTCTAGGATGAGAATCAAGGCTTACTTCCGTGAGAAATGGAGAAATGAGCGAAATTAAGTCAGATTTTAATGCCTTTTACTTGGAATATATTAAATCTTTTTGCGATACTTTTTACTAGAACAAATGTGAGCCTCCGGTTTTATTCCGCTTCTCCGCGAGAGATTCCCGCGATTAGAGTTCTCATAAAACTTACTCACGCTGGAGCGTGAAAAAAATTCGGAATGCCGATCCTTGGATTCGCCGTGTGGTTGTCAGCCGCGAAGAGAGAGATTCGCGGAGTCAACGACGAGACGACGATGATCGGTCGCAAGAGCGAGCAGAGACGATCGCTGCACGAAGGCGCGCCCCAAGAAGACGAAAACTCGTTTCGTGCTTCGTTGCGAAGGTTAAAACCGTAACGCTCCTATCCGCCTTGCTCCGCGGCTGTGAGCGAGCGAACGCGAGCGCTGGCCAGGTCGAGCTTAAACATCGGCGAGGCCCCCCCTCGCCAGACCGCAATTACATCCCATAAAGCACGATTGAGACACGGTTCGGCCATTATTCTCCCATACAGGGCCGTACAAAAGGGTCCCGCCATTTAATGCGGTGACCCTCTTTCTCACATACCTCGTCTAGGTCGTGGCACGCGCGCGCGTGTTAGAAGGGAAGAGTGGAAAAATGCGCCCTATGTCAGGGATATTTTTCGCTCATGAATTCTCGAGAGTATCGATGGGATCTCAATGTGGACCGCAGAAATTGCCTTAAGGAACGATCGATGCTATGCGAAGAAACTGTTTCTTCAAAGATGAGATCTGTATCTTCGTTAAAGCGTTTTCTTTAGATATTAATATATTTCTCGCGTAGACTTTACGATAAAATCGGGAAATTCCTTTAGGGGACAGCAGAGGATTGCTTGAATAAGAGAATTTATTTGAAGAAACGATGAGATCTTCGAAACCTTCACCTTTCGAAGGGGTTGGTTCTTTATGATTTCAGAATATCGTCGAAAAACGTTACGAGCGAGACAGAACGATAATGGTAATCAATTTTACTCGATTCTACTTTAATCGTTGATCATTGACTTTTTCCCGTGACCTTGTCTCTCACCCATTCCCTGGATTGGTAATTGAAGAAACTCGAGGCACGTTTCACTATGGTGCGATTATGCCGCCTCTTGGAACTTTATGAAGCAATTACCGCGGCACTAATTAGAGTAGGAACGCCGGTTTGGCAGGACTGCTTCATTTTTATCCAGAATGTCATGAGTAACGGAGGCGAATCGCTCGCGAGCGTTGCTGCCGAATGAACAGTGCTTGCGTCCCTGCGTGTCTCAACTCTCTTTCGGTATCTCTCCATGAAATTATGCGTCTCGTCTTACTCAATTTACGTCAATTAGAAAAGTTGGATTTTACGCATTGATCAATAAATCAAAGAAGGTGCAAATTTCGATTTTTATAGAAACCCCTTGTTTAATTTGTACTATTTTTTGTTTCGTGAATGTACATTACATTACAATATACATCTCCTGACAAAAGATAAGAAATATTATTTTCCGACAAGTAAATTAAACAGATAGAGATGAGAGAAAATTAATAACAAATTAATTATGAATTAAGATTCATTAAAGAATATATGGAAGTTTGTTGCTCTACTGAATTTACCAAAGCTTTTCATTTCTATGTTTATTTATACGTTGCAAATCTCAATTTTAATGACGTTAAAATCTCAATCACGACGAAGCTTTGCACGACGAAGGAAACCACTGACGAGCGTGTCACGGACGCATCATTGAGCCGGCTTAGCGAATAAGAAACGAAATGAGGACGCGCGCGGCGCGTTATATTACTCGTAAATACCTTGAGAAAAGTATATTGAATGCAGACAGAGGAAACCTCTAAAAATGACGGAATACAACTGCTTTTCTATAATCCGGCCTAGAATGTACAATACGTCACACTGCTTATTTCGGTCAAATGCTCACTTTTTAAAAAAATGTCTTCAACGAATGATATTTATAACTGTAGATATAAGTTATTAGAAAAATCTTTTCTAGAAAGAAAAAAAAGATTCTTGCTACCTATACAATCAATAATATCTTTTTCGTAAGACAATTTTAGACCGCGAGTATATTTAGGTCGATGCTCTCTATGACAATATGAGAAAAAAACGTTGAAGTATTAAACGTCTGTCGTTAAATGTTCACATCCGTTTTCTCGCTCGTCAGCTGTTTTTTTTTCTCTTTTATTTTTTTGTGACTTTCCCATGGTCGACCACACCTCCGCCCATCGGTACAACCAAGTACGGAAACTCTCGCTCTTTTCTTTCGTACGAAACCTTTAATTTGGCACGTGTTGTACTCTTGGCTATTGTTGTCATGATTGTCGGGTTGGCTTGGCTGTCTTCCTTCACATCGTCGCCGATCTTTCGCGTGGCATAAGCGGAATATATGGTGATAATGCGCGGTTCTCGGGTGTACGTGGCACGCGTGTTGTTCCTCGGCGTCGCTTTTCGCCTATCTTGAGTCGTTACCCGCTAAATATTATAATATCCGCGAGGAAAGAGCGCTCCGCCGACGTCGTCGAACGTCGTAAATACTATTAATGCAATCGGGAATTGATTTTCCCTGGTTCTCGTTTGATATTCATAGGCAAAGAGTAGTTCGTTGCGTTATTCGTGCTGCTTATATATATATGAATACCAAAGATATTGATTTAAGAGAATTTTGTAGTGAATTCGTGAGAACCATAATCACACGTAATGTGGATATATCTTTTTATAGAGATAAGGGCACCTGCTAAAAATATATTTATACTTCATAATTATAAATCTCAATTATAAATATATCTCCATTTAAAAGGGATATATATAATCTTTTAAATATGAAATTGTATTTTAATAGGTGTTTATCTCTATAAAAAGATGTATCCGCGTTGCTTGTGATTGCACGGTTCTCATGTGGGTTCACTACAAGATTCTATATATATCATGTACATCGTAGATTAAATAGAATTCTATTTAAATAATTATTTTCATAAAATATGAATTTCCAAATAAATTAATATTTCTATCTATCTTATTTGAGGTCGATGGAGTAAGTTACATTGAATCTTTCAAATGGGTATGATATTAATAATATGATGTTTTGCGATATGTACACACTGAGTGCGCCATGTAATATAAATATAGGGAGCGATGCATCGAACCCTTCAATTATCAAATGGCATGATTATTGTAGATGAAAGAATGATTTACAAAATATTTGCAAATCCTATGCCTGAATTTTGTCTCGTGAGATGTCTGTTCGTTATTGTTACTATATGCATGTATCAATCGGAAAAGTGGGGGTGGCGGGTCGCTTTGATCCTCTCTCGCGCGATTTACTTTTGCTTTAATATCAAAATTTCATCGCCTTACAGGAGCTGAAGGAGAGTTTCAATTATGGCCTCTTCTGCCCGCCAGTGAATGGAAAAGCCGGAAAATTCCTGGACGAGGAACGCCGTCTCGGCGATTATCCTTTCAATGGACCCGTTGGGTACTTGGAGGTAAGGAGACGTGCTCTTTTCATTTCTTTTATATTTTTGTCAAGTATTTAATAGTATTCTTCCTATTTGGATCGTTTGCAGTCCAAGAATCAATCGTGCTAATTCCGTTAGCATTTGGTGTTATAACCACGAGAGAAAACAAATATGTAGATATTTATTTCAGTTGGACAATTTAGATCGTTTTAGTAACATATGGTAGTGCACAGCGAAGACTTCCTGTTTTAGTAACGGAAGGGTTAAGTAACTTCCTCGCGTGCGTATTAAGGAGTATCAGCAGTCCACTTCATGCCTGATAGAATCTAATTATGTTTCTAAGTTGAATAGTGACGATAGCAGTATTCTTTAGTAGATAAAAATGTACTAAAAAAAAGATGATAATTTTACATAAAGAAGACTGTAGTTATTAAAAATTGAAATTAGCTTCGAGGATTACTTTCTTAAATGTTTGTGAAGAACGTAGAAAAAATATTTTGCCATTTTATTTATCGGCAATATACCGTAAATGACGCTTGTATTTTTTTACAATGTTACTCGATTAACTTTTTTTGTGAGTCAATTTTAGAAAGATCATATATGTGTGCAATTTCTTTATGTCATCTTCAATTTCAAATTAAAGATCCTACGTAACGATAATCGTTTCCGTAATGTAATAAAAAACAGTCGCGGAAGTACGTATTATGTAATTAATCATCGTGATGATTCTCGCTATACATAAATCACTCGGTGGTCGTGGTGCGACGAATCCACGCGCTCTTGCATGGCTCGACCGGCGATGACTGTTGAAACGGGGTTCGCGAAAAACAAATAATCCGGTCCTTGGTTAACGAGATCTGGATTCTATCCCGCGGTTTTCTTGCGTAACCGGTGCTAGTTCTCATCACCATCCACCTCGTCGAGTTCCTTGCAGTTCGTCGTCGTCGTCGTTGTCTTCTTCTTTTTCTCCTTTTTCTTCTTCTTCTTCTTCTTCTTCTTTAACCGATCCCGATCGGTTCCACCGTGCCAGCTGCACGTCCCCGCTTCGTCGCGGGAGATTCACTTTCAGGGACGGCTGACTCATACAACTTCTTTGAACCGTCTTTAAGCCGCATTCACCTCGCACGAGTTACAAATTACATGGGGCCCCTCGGCGAAAAACTCACGTTTAACGAACGCCTGTCAGCGGAATCCCCACCGGACAATAGGGATCCGTGGTTTTGAAAACCATAAGTCTGTGGATATGTCGCAAAGATCTGAGCCTTAACAATACCCTTACAGCGGGACTACATTCTCTTCGTAAACATAGGTGTTGCAGATTCTTAAGGGATATCACGTTTCATCACGTTTGTTCGTTATTATTTAATTAATGATGACGTTACTGGCTATTATCTTTTGACAAACCGTCGTAAGATTTTATATAATAATATCTTTATACAACGTTTAAATCACACTTAAGTAACGTTCGAAAATAAGATATACAAAAATGATATCAGGAGACGCGGTAGCGTCTCCGGCCATGTTCAAAAATAGAAACTACAAGTAGACGCTACAAGTCTCTTATCCCGCACCCTTAAAGTCGACTTTTTGGGGGTGTAGAACTATTAAAATATAAAAAATTTTGAAATGCCTGTAGCATATTCCGAAAGGTGGTATCGCCACGAGTAAGTTAAGCCAAAAAAGAAAAAAATCGGTCAAGCCGTTCTGGACATATAAACGGTCAAAAAGTGATGTTTTTCACGAAAAATGAAGTAACGTCTTCTTCTCTGTCCGCAATCATATGTACTTCTCTTCTCTCTTACCTTTCACTCACACCTCCCCCAACTTCCACTCACCCACTCCCCCCTCCCCTCCCCTTTCTCACCTCCCTTCCCCTCCCCCCTCTCCCCTCCCCTTCTCAATTTTTTCGTCTTTTTCGCTCTATTTCGCACTTTTTCATCATCTTTCACCCCCTCTCACTCTCTCACACCCTTTCTGGTGTATTTACCATTTATTAAAAATTTTCAAAAACCACTCCTTAGACGTGAAATTTAATTTAATCTAGCTTGTGCTAGACGTCCAATTAGAAAAATTATTTTTTCATATGTACTTCTCTTCTCTCTTACCTTTCACTAACACCTCTCCCAACTTCCACTCACCCACTCCCCCCTCCCTCCCCTTTCCCCTCCCTTCCCCTCCCCCCTCTCCCCTCCCCTTCTCAATTTTTTCGTCTTTTTCGCTCTATTTCGCACTTTTTCATCATCTTTCACCCCCTCTCACTCTCTTACACCCTTTCTGGTGTATTTACCATTTATTAAAAATTTTCAAAAACCACCCCTTAGACGTGAAATTTAATTTAATCTAGCTTGTGCTAGACGTCCAATTAGAAAAATTATTTTTGGATCTATTGCGTGCCCAAACAAAAATACGATAGTTGCAATAGCGCTGAAATCGGGCTTGCTTTAGGCGCCCAATTAAAGAAATTTGGAGTGCTCTGCTTATAAAAGATATCCCAGAGACGATTAATTTGTGTATTAGTTATATATTTAAAAATATTTTATACCAGATGTAGTTTACACCAGACGTAATGATCGTGTTAAAATCGGAGAGACGAATAAAATATATGGTTGCGTGCTCACAAGAATAGCTGATGGAGGAGCTCATTCTTTATTTTCAATATTATTGTATTTTTGACATACAAACGGTTAAACATCTCGGAGAAATAAAGACAGTTAGCGAGTGACTGTGTCAGTGTCAAAATTAAAACGGAATAAAAATCTATTTGAAATTAGGTCATCACTTCAACGATAAAAATAATATAAGTATAAGTATATAACTACGTACAACTATATAATGTAAAAATAATTATTTGAATATATTGATGAAAGAATATTAGCATTTTAATAAATTATGTTATTTATTGAAATTTTATAACTTAATCGATATATTGTGTTACATACGTTACATGTAATTTCAGTTTTACTAATTCAAACTATTAATGATACATTAGTGGTTCTAGTAATCATTTCGTGCATCGACTTTACTAAAAATTGACTCTATTGATAAACTACGTAAATTACACGCGGAATAATAATAGGGAAATACTGTAACTAAAATACAGAAATGTAACAGAAGCGTATATAAAAAGAAGTATATGGAGATTTTCGCACACAAGTGTCTTACAAGAACCCGTAAATTAACCCATAAGAAATGTTAATTAAAGAAATGTTAACGACATAGGTCCCATACTTTTGCGATGTACCGTTTTTGAGATATTGAATTTGAAAATTTTTAATAAGTGGTAAATTAACCCCATAAGAAACCGATAATTAACGACACAGATACAGATATTTAGTAACAAAAAATTTATTCTATTACTGAAATCATGTAAACGATTAATCCGCACATTGTAATTGAAACAAATGCACTTTGCAGTAAGAACTTTATTGTGTTAGTTTTCTTCATTTAAAAGTGCTATAATAAAATCATTTAATTATTAATGACAGTATTCTTCAAATCAAGAAAACTAATACAATTCTGCCTACAAAGTGTGTTTGTTTTAATAATAGTATGCAGATTATTTAACAGTTCAGTTATTTGTATCTTTTACATGATTTTAATATTAGATTAATATTTTTGCTTAGATATTTAATGGACGAAATTGCATATGCATTTCAAGAAACAAAATATATTACAGGGTCAAAAAATATTTCAAATATCATTTTTCAATCACATTATTCATTGCAATAACAAAATAAACTTTTGATGGGTAACGATAACTTTGATCAACAACACTTTTAATACCATTATATAGAAAGCTTAATCCAAAAACAACGTATTTTTTTTTAAATAACGCAATAGTATCAGAAAAATTTTTTGATCTAATGACATATTTTGTTTTCTGAAATACATATATACAATTTTGTCAATAAGGTATTGAGTACAATAACTCGAATAACAATAACAATAAAAGCAGACACATCTATATTATAATGTCATCGACACGCTTAGATACATACACAGGATGGGACAAAAGTGGATATACCCGAATATTTCATAAAAGTTGTATTTTAGAAGAGAATGTTTCAGACGAAAGGGTTTAGAAAGGGTTTAGAAGGATTTATTCACTGTTCTCATCCGTTTAATATTGGGTGGCGTCCCTAAAGTTAGATCAAGATCACATCGATATTTTTAAATGGAACACTCTATTTTTTTATTTTAGAATCTAATAGCTGGTGTTAAGAGCTTCTCAAAACACTATAATAAAGTTATTTCGTAAAATATTCAGTTTTTGGTAGATCTTATCCTAACTTTTATGCACAAAATAATAAGACAAAACTATTGGTGCAAAGAATATAGCTATTTAAAAAAAAAATAAATAATTGCATATTGCAAATAACATTTTTAAACTTTGTGTTTTTTTTTTTTTAATTGATTCATATATCTGTACTCTAAAAGTAGGTGATATCCTCAAAAAATCATAAATGAAAAGGTCAAGCCACAAAAAATAGATCTCAAAAAATGTAAATTTTGCAAATTTAAATGATTATCTAACCAATATAACCATGAAAAGTAAGCATTATATTATGCAAGGCGCCAGTTCAAAGTGAACATACATAAAAGTATATATTATCTAAATTAATTAATAAAATAAATAATATAATAAATTTAATAATATATTACACGAAAAAATGACTGATATGTTATTCAAGGTGCAAATTCAAAATGAACATACATACTTAAGGTGTATATATTATAAGTAAAATTGATTAAAATTTGACTCGAAAGTACATAAGTGATATGTTATTCTAGTGCACAAAATATAAAAGTCGTTTATTGAAGTTTGATTTGAAATTTATACAATCTTGGACAATGAAAATAGTTGTTTTCATAATTCCAGAGTACTAATTTGTTAATGACTCGGAAAAAGAACATGGCGGCCTGCTCTCAAAAAAAAACTTCGATGCGTTTCTCAGTATCCACTTAGGAATAATAATACTTACATTCCGATTTATCCGACACAACTTGCCTCTAACTATTCAATAAGTTAGTAGTACTGTTAAATCAATCACATATGTCACCCTACCCAGAGAGGAGAGGAGAGAGAGAGAGGGGGGAGGGCGGAGAGAGAGAGAGAGAGAATGCTAATATTTAAATTAATCATTATCAAACACTGTTATCAAAAAAACACTGGCCGCCATGTTCTTTTTCCGAGTCATTAACAAATTAGTACTCTGGAATTATGAAAACAACTATTTTCATTGTCCAAGATTGTATAAATTTCAAATCAAACTTCAATAAACGACTTTTTATATTTTTTGTGCACCAGAATAACATATATCACTTAGTATTTTCAATTTGAGTCAAATTTTAATCAATTTTACTTATAATATATGTACACACTAAGTATGTATGTTCATTTTGAATTTGCACCTTGAATAACATATCAGTCATTGTGTAATATATTATTAAATTTAATTATATTATTTATTTTATTAATTAATTTTAGATAATATATACTTTATGTATGTTCACTTTGAACTGGCGCCTGAATTTAGATAATATATACTTTATGTATGTTCACTTTGAACTGGCGCCTTGCATAATATATCAGTTACTTTTCATGGTTATTATGTTATTCTATCTTTTATTATTTGATACAAAAGAAGCGAAATTATTTCCCTATCGAATGAACGAGATTGAGAGTAAGGCTACTTTGAATAAGATTATTTATACATTAAAATATGTCGGGATATTATTATCTATGTTGAATAGGAAATAAATTTCCCGTTCAAATCGCTGCTATTCCGCCATAATGTTAGCCATGTGCCAACAAAACTTCCTTATTACAATAATCGATTCCTACTGTCAATCTCAGACTCGCTCTTTTGTCATGAAAGCCGGAAGAAGTTAATTTCAGGGCCACTTCGATTCAAGCCCGTTCCTTTGATCACCTGACAATCCATTCATTTTGCACGAATTACGTATCACTGGGTAATTGGAGTAGGACGTAAGCGACAAGTCACTTTGGCGAATCTGTGAATGAAAAATTAAAATTGACGGCCGTGTGTTGGCAGTGACTGTCAGCTGAGCGGAGAATAATTAATTATCAATCGAAAGAATTACGTCGGGCAAGTTCGTCGTACATTCAAGAATTTATTCAAGATCAGCATGAATTATGTGTTCTTTCTCGATTTCATCTCGTGGATGCGCCAGCTGAGTGTAAAAACTTACTTTGCTAGTTTCACCGTGGTTGTTTTCTTTATCAATTCGATATATTTACTTCCTGCATCTCTGCAGACTAACAAAGATTTCTAGTGGAATTTCGCAGAGCGACACGAGACAGGAACGCGCATCATACAATTCTTATTTTTTCACCTTCAAACCTCGTTCGATGTTCGCTTCCTGTCAGTCTCAAAGTTGGGATAAGCAGCACCGTTAGTTGCGCATGTTCGTCCGCATTCATAACGCGATATAACCAGCTGATGCGTGCGCGATGTAATCCGCGTGATGATGATGACAGCGCGATGCACTTACGCATCCGGCGTTACTGTATACACTGGCACAGTGGTCTTTATCACGCTATTATTGGTCGCATACAATGCGGCCACGCGGTTACTACGAAAAGAAGTCGCACGTTAGATGACGAGACGTTCTTCGCGACATCGTTTTCACAATGCTGTCTCACGCAAAATTGCATTATCTGCGATTAAATAAAAATAAATTGTGCATACGATTTTGTAAATTGAATTGAACATTATATACATGGAAAATATTAAAAGCAGTCTAATTAAAATTAATGTTGTTAATTTAATAATAATATTAATGTTATTGAATAATACATTCTATGAAACATTTATGTAAAACAAGTAACATTTTAGTCTCAACAAGAGCATGACGTATTTTTATTTCAATATTACAGTTACTGAATTTACAAAATTGAATTTTTAATAGAAAAAGAAGAGAGAGTAAATCAGATTCATCTTGCCGAGGGCGTAGCCATGCTTTACACATCTTATGTCACATCCGGTTTATTGCGTATTCATCGATAACAGAGAATTACGCGTGACGAACGTATTCATAGTAGATTGTAAGAAACGGCAATTATAACCGTCCAGGTGAGACGATCCGGCGTTGAGATACATTTACGCGATAGCCATGCGCGGCGTTCTCTCGCGATGTATTTACATAAGTACTACTAGGAGCTACTGCGAATCTATACCGCGACAAATTGCACGCGACGAACAGGAGACTGAAATATCCGGGTATCTTACTATCGACATTTACGGTTTTATTTGATACGCTGCATTACCGCGTGTAATATAGAAATAATTAACTTGCGTCGAGCAGCGAGCGATAAATTTCACGCTTTTACATCGACGAGACGAAAAGTGACACGCTGCTAATATTCATTTGATCGTTCAAACAGCAACGAATCGTTTAGAAAGCGTATCATTGCCAAATAAATTCCAGCTCAAATACAAGAGGCGGGTGTACAAGATGCTGCATTTGGATGAGAAACAGCTCAAGGCTATGCATACCAGGACGAATTTGCGAAGGTTATTGGATTATGTGCAAAGTAGTCAGGTCGAGAAGATCGCGAAGATGTGCAGTAAGGGGTTGGATCCTAATTTCCATTGTCAAGAAACCGGAGGTAATTCGCATAATTGCAAGAAAATTATTACAAAATTACTTATGAGTGATAAAGTGTGACTTTCAGTTTCATCACAACGAGAAACACATATATTCAAATAACTATTGTGCATTTATTTTACCGAATTGTTATTTTACTAATTTTAATGTTGCTTTAATTTGTGTTTTGTAATTTTAATTTTGTAATATTCTACCATGCAAATAATATTACAAATAAAAATTACAAAATATAAATATTTCCTATGTTTTTACACGAAAAATATCGTAAACTTGTTAAAACAGTCACCAAAAATTTGGGATCTTTTTTATTCTTGATTATAGAGACACCGTTGACTTTGGCAACAACTTTGAAAAAACCTTCTAAAGTCATAATTGCATTGGTCAATGGCGGTGCTCTACTGGACTATCGAACGAAAGAAGGTTTAACTGCGATGCACCGCGCTGTTGAACGGAACAGTTTGGAGGCAGTAAAGACGCTTCTGGAACTGGGTGCTAGTCCAAACTACAAGGATACCAAGGGTTTGACGCCGCTTTATTACAGCGTTATTTACAAGACCGATCCGATGCTCTGCGAGACATTACTTCACGATCACGCGACGATAGGAGCTCAGGATCTCCAGGGCTGGCAGGAAGTTCATCAGGTTTTGCTCATTTCTTTTCTTTTTAATTGAATAGCAAACAGTTTTATATAAAAATATTGAAGTATTAGTAAAATATATATCAGATACTTTTTGATAATATTTCTTAACAATAATATTAGAAATAGATTGAATAGAAATATTAGAAATATCATTGTTTAATGCGGTAAAGCCATTTCTTTGTAAAGCGAGATTCCACTCGTTATGGTTTCATTCATAAATTCTTGCATAAGGAAAAATACTCGAATTAGAACGCGCTGGTTATGAGTTAGCGAAGAATGCGGCTTGAACTCATTGAATGATTTCCGCGCTTAATACGCACCTACTCCACTGTATGCCTGCAGGCATGTCGCAACAATCTGGTGCAGCATCTGGACCACCTGCTTTTCTACGGCGCTGACATGAACGCGCGCAACGCGTCCGGTAACACGCCGTTGCACGTGTGCGCGGTGAATAACACGGACGCCTCGTGCATACGTCAGCTACTCTTCAGGGGCGCACAGAAGGACGCGCTGAACTACGCGAATCAAACGCCGTACCAAGTCGCGGTGATCGCGGGTAACATGGAGCTTGCCGAAGTCATCAAGAACTATCAATCGGAGGAAGTCGGTGAGTTATGAACGTCGCACGAAGTATCAAAAATCTCTCTTACGACGAGGGGAGGACGCGAGAAATTCGCGGAGGCACGAATATTTGGGCTCAGGAAACTCGCTTGAGGTCGAAGCATGATGCTGCAAGAATAAACGACAGACGTTGACGATCTTCTATCTCTCCATTCCCTCGTCCCTTCGCGTTCTTGCCCTCTCTTTCTCCCCCCCCCCCCCCATCTCCCTTTCTTTTTCTCTCTCTCACACACATTGTTCTTGGCGGCTCGTTGCTCACACAACGATGATAACGCCGAGCGGTTGTCCTTCCGGGATCACGAATGGGACGAACGGACTTGGAAGACGGATAACTGTAATCTCGTTACTCGACAAGATTTTTCCATATTCAGTAACCACACCCGCGAAAACTATCAATGTGGTTGTCGGATTCTAATCCTCTCTTCACGAACACGTATCATTTATTAGATAAAACTCGGTATCGAGCATCGAGCGTGATGGATTTCGGTAGCTTTTTTGATATAATCCGATATAATTTTTGATAATCATCTTCGTGATTCGTTCGATAATAATTGAAGTAAATCGTCGGAATCCTAGAAGTAGTGGCTAGTTATCGCGTTATCGTCGATTGTTGCGTATTTCGAGACCGATATTTACAATATCTACAATTTATTTGTTGAAATAAAGTCGCATATGGCCGCGTGCGGCATGATAAGATTTACAAATGTTATCTGATAAGAAACGAGATCGTGGCCTATAAACGTTGCTTTCATATGGCATGATTATAGTTGAGCATGGCATGAGCATGTGCACGTTGCTTTTCCCGTAATACAGAGGTAGGCATCAGTAGGTAGTTTCTCTCGATCGTAGTTACTTAGAGGGTGCTTCTGGAATTGTATATTACACGCGAGGTGCGCTGTGAGAGTGTGATGTACGTGTGTCAATGTACCTCTATCTACCTGTGTCTGTGCTGTGTGACGAATAATGTAAAGATTTACAATTAATAATTTGTCATGGGATTTTTGGTGGTGATGGTCGTGTATGACGTCGAGTACATTTGTGATACGCGGAGAAGTAACGACACCTTTTGATAGATTGCTTTCCAGTAACTAATGGTATTGTATTTTTGGTTCACTGTCGAATTGATCAGTGCTGCCGGATCGGAAAGAAGTCCTCCTTAATGGATGAACTTTAAATAATTTTCATACTTTATATATAGTATTTGATTAATAATGAAACTTGACAAACATATAAATTCTGGATTATGCAATATTCTGTTGCATTTTAAAGAATATTTTATCACATTTTTGTATTTCTGGCTTAGATTTTACTAAAATTTTATTTAAAAATGATTAACTCGGTACTCTAGTGGAAAAATTTTGTTGATGAATGCATAAATTGAATGTACATTAAATCATTTTACATTAAATCAAATATGGCGACGCGTTAGATTATATATTCTTTTTCTGGCAGCATTGAATTTGCAAGAATGTCTTGACTAGTAATGTTTGGTAGTTCGAATTACGTTGTGAATCGACGTGGCCTCCGTCGGAGTCTCCGGAACTTGGAAGAACCTGAAGAAGCACATTCCGACGACTCCACGTCGGCGACGCCGATCGTTTGTGCACATGACGTATTCCGACGAAATTTACCCGTAATCTCGAGCACATTGTATCACACAAAACGGATACAACAAAACGGGGATGGAGTCGTTATCCTTGCGTGTGCTTTCTACCGCTTTTCCATCTATACAGGATGTCTTGGAATTAATGGATGGAAAGTGTTAGCATTGTTTCTATTGAAATTTTTTTTCAAACTTAATATTCTATATTTTATTGTTTAAGCCTTAAATAAAAATTCTATTAAAATATAAAGTCCACTTTGAATTAGCTCACTAATGACATTACAGTAATATATTTTTATCTGGAAAACTAATTACAGGAGTTATATAAGAGAGTTTTTCAATTTAGTTTATAGAAATATAAAAGAAAATTATTAATGTATTTTTCCTGGGTATTTTTTCTAACAACGGTAAATCTCTTACAAGAAATAATGCCGTCCACTTTTCTTTTGTCGGTTCTGAGACATTCTGTATGTGTCGGTACTAAAACGACGAGTGCAATATCTGGTTGTCCAAGGAATTACCCGGAGAGAACCAATAACCATCATCGTCGCTATCACGAAATAACATTGTGCGCGCGTGTGTGCGTGCGTGCTTGTGTGTGTGACACGATGATCGCTTGTAAGATCGCTTTGCAAAAATCCCGCACGACGACCTTCCGTGCCGGAACACCGGAAGATCGATTGTGGAGAACAGAGCCTTCGGAGCTCTTGTCTCGAGTCATAACTCTTCGTTTTAACAAACATGATGTACGATGTACAAACCACGCAACTAACATTCGCGCGTCGATTAAACGCAAATGATGACGCATAAATGCTGTGATACTTACGTGCGCACCGAAGTTTGTTCGATATCTGTTTCGGTCACGAAACATTGTCTTCATCGTGTACTACGCGGCTTTTGATACACGTGATTTATCCTTTTAACCCTAGACAGCGGTATCCAGTATTCGGGATTTTAAAGTGACACGATGTTTTATTAGAATGATCGTCAATTTTAAGAAAAAATGTTATGAATTTTATTTAAATGTAAATATAAATTTTTAATTTTTAATTAGTATAGGAATTATTATATGTATATTTTATCGGAATGAAGAGAAGTTTTACACTGTTTAGGGTTCAGCATTTCTAGCTCGCGTTCTTTCCGAACGACCATGCAATTTTAACCAGTCAATATTAAACGCTGCAATATTAACCAACATGATTTTCACGTTTCGCCCCTGAAGACTCGCGTCAACGCTCGTCTAAGAAGACGGCAGAGTGTACATCGCACGGTTGAGACGCGTCTACTCTCTTGTAAGGCTAAGTAATCTTTTCTTTACTTAACCTTGCAATCCTTGCGATTTTCAGTACCGTTTAAAGGGCCGCCACGCTACAACCCGAAACGACGATCGGTGGCCTTCAGTGGCACCTCTTCAATGATGACGACGAGCTGCTCGGCGAGCAATCTGGGCACCCTCACGAGGATACCGTCCACCGAACAGCACGCGATAGCGTCTAATGCCAGTGGAACCGCTGGTACCCTTACCAGAACCATCTCAGTGGAACAGTACTCGAGTATCACGCGGGTACCTTCCGCCGAACAGTACGCTACCACCACAGCGGCGGCCGTGAGTTTGAATCGAGTACCGTCCATGGAACAACCGTATCCACCACCTCCGTCGTCTGGCGTGCTCATTCGAGTTGCGTCCGAGGAAAAATACGCGCCACCCGGTGCTGTACTGAACAGAGTCTCGTCCGGCGAGCGATACGATGCCACCCTGACCAGAGTACCGTCCTCCGAACAGTACCCGACTACTAACACGCTGATCAGAATACCGTCCACGGAGCAATATCCGACCGCCGCGGTAGGCCTGACCAGAGTACCGTCCACGGAACAATATCCCTCCACCGGTGGTGGGACCGCGATCGTCGGTCAGACGACCGAGTTGAGCCACCACGGAAACTTCGGTAGAGTACCGTCCGTAGAGTCGAGCAGAAACGATTTACCAAGAATACCGTCCGAACAGAACGGCCACCGACTGATGTCGGAGTACCAGAGTCCGAATTCCTTGAGAGATCCTAACGTGAGGTAAGCATAGAAAATCGCGCGCGAGCGCTGTCGATCGTTGGACAAGCGCGATAAAATCGCGTGGTTAAAACGAGAACGGACACATGGGAGGGAAGAAAAAACTCTTCTCTCCCGGGGAGACTCATCAGAGTTCGACAAAGATAATTCTAGCTTCGAATACGGTCGACATTCGCAAGCAGCGACGTTCATTCGGTACGCTCGCGCGGTCACCGATGCTTCACCCTGACCAGGACCGATCCGCGTGTAACTGACGGGAAAAAGAAATGTGTCGTCGCCACGCGAATCTTGGTCTTGGTTGGCGCGAAGCGCGATCGATCGCCGGTGTACCCTAAGAATTGTACGCACCATTTCAAGATTGCCGAGCGCCGCGGAGAATTATTCGAACTTGAGAATGGAGGGCCTGACGAGGCTACAAGAGCACCGGCTCGAGCTACAGCATCGCCTCGATATGCACAGAACACAGATGGAGATGCCGCCGTCGCCATCGCCGAGCAGCAGGAGTTTAGCACCTTTCAGCTCGGCCAGCTCGAGCTTATCCGAAGGCAGCAATCAGCCGTCCGGCGAAGACTCGGCCAGCATCGTCACAGGTACACTATTCTTTTCTAATTCTATCCCCTTCAATCCAATCTCTGCGCCTACGATGGTGAGGGGACCAGAACCAAGAAGTCTGCTCCTCGATGATCCACAAACGAACTGCGGAAACACGAACATCGAGTAAATATCCCGAACCCCACGAGAGAGCCAACTGCCAAAGATATGAAGAAGCGGACGGTTGTTTTTTTATTGAATATATCGTACAAATGACGGACCATCGTCATGTGTATGTATACCATCACCACCAAAAACCGACGGCGGTGCGCGAAGGTGGTCAAACGATACGATGAGAGAGTTAATCGGACGTCCCACGTGGCTTTGATGGTTCGTGCATGTTTCCGTTTTTTGTGTCCCCGAGGATATTAGAGATCCCGTGTTGATGGCTCCTTCTTGCCAATCTAGCGAGCGAGCTGGGCGAGGTCTCGCTCGTGGAGAGACACGTTGCGCTTATTTTCATTAGCGGCCGCCTTTTAGGATGCGACGAATGTGACGCGACTGGCGATTTCTAGAGCTCTTTGCAGTCGTAGAACAGACTCTATAGGCGAATCGAATTGAATTGATTTTTCTGAGGCCGAGTGCTAAAGTTTTGATTTAGCGTTAAGAGTTAGCCGTTTTTCTTTTTCTCTCTTTCTCTTTCTTTCTCTATCTCTCTTAAGGATTTCGATTTTTTGCATGGCGTTTATCGCTCGGTAAGGCGATGCAGGGACGAGACATCATACTGAGTATATCCGACTGTTGTCGATTTCTAGACAAGAGCCTCGGCGACACGGCGTCTGACGTAATCAGCGACAGTTCCGGGGTGGGAACCTCGCAGTCCGACACGACCAATTCATTATCCATTCCCGGTACGACGGTGGTCTGCGTGGAGAACTACAACAGCGGGATCACCGGCCATCTGACTATCAATCAAGGAGACATCCTTGAAGGTACACCACCAGGCAAATCCAGCAAAACGTACTCCTCTCTTGTCCAGCTTCGTTGACTTCGCAATCGACGGCGACGTAACGTCGCTCGCTCGATATCCCGTGATTTTCCGTGTTCCTCATGATTGACATCATCATTAACACCGTGTTCCATAATTTGGGACGACAGTCGTCTCACTTTGTCTTTCTTGATTTCTGTTTTGTAGGTAACGTCCAGAAATATTTTTTTGATAGCAAGCGTGTTTTTGTTTCTTTATTTTTAACAGTCACCGGTGCCACCGACTGCGGCCTCCTGGAAGGGATTTTGCGTGGACAGGGTACCGGTCTATTTCCCGCGCATTGCGTTCAGGAGGTCCGGCTGCGTCACACGAATATACCTCTGGGCCCGCAACCAGCTAGGGATGGACGAAATCGAGTTCTAGGCCGTAGAGAGTCGCAGCACAAGTACTTTGCTACTGCACCCAGATTAAAGAAACCGTGAGTTCCATCGATTACTTTTTAAATCATTTTTTAATTGTACTTAATGAAAGATACAATAATGACTTTAATTCTCACAGTGTTACATCGGAGCCCCGCACTGTTGTTCTTCATCGTTCGAGAAAAGGTTTCGGTTTCGTATTGCGTGGCGCTAAAGCTACTTCGCCACTAATGGAACTTACGCCATCCGCCAAGTACCCGGCATTACAATATTTGGACGATGTCGATCAAGGAGGTGTGGCTGATTTAGCAGGTCTCCGAAAAGGAGATTTTCTTATTCAAGTAAGTTTGCAGATGTAGATATTAATTTACCGCCAAATACAATAGGAATAAGTTATTTTTGTTATTAAATGTTATTGAATTTCCATAGTCTTATATAATTCTTTAAATTGAATTGCATTTTTCTCTTGCGAATGATTCAGATCAATGGCGAGGACGTAACGACGGCCTCCCACGAACATGTGGTCGATCTGATAAGGAAGTCGGGAGAGTTGGTGCGAATGACCGTAGTCTCGCCGGTGATCAGTCTTCCGAATTCTCAATCTGCGGCCGCGTTGCCAACTAGTCAACCGATCCAGAGACAATACGCAACCTTGCCGCGCAAGGGTAATAACAATGTGGTGATCGGTGGTACACTCGGCAGGTCTCCAGCTCCTGTACCACCGCGAAGAGATCCAAAGACCACGCTAAGCGTGGGACGAGCGAGAGCGCGATCGATGGTTGCAGGATTAGGTAACAGATTAGTCTTGTGATATATAACGAACACTGTGAAATATTCATACTGTGTGTTTATGATATTTCTCGCAGAAGGAGGTGGCGAAAGGGACGATCGCGACGAAATCGCGTCGACTGACGCAAAATCGAGCAGTGCGGAATCGATTCACGCGCTGCAGCAGCAATCGATCGGATCGAATACTGGTCAAAATACCCCGGTGCAACCAAGAACAGCCAGCATTCGATCGCGTCCAACCTCCAGCAGAATCACCGCTGCGGAACTTGAAGTAACTATCTCTCATCCGCTTGCGGCACGCGCGCCAGACATGCTCCCCTCTCTCTTTCTTTCGCTCGATCACAGAATCTATCCGTGGCGCTCGTTGTCCTCGAAATGAATGGCATTATGCACGAGACGAGACCGAGGCTTCAGCTTCGTCCTTTAATTTCTCTTCCAGGAACTATTTCAGCGGCAGCAGGGTAGCGCCGGCAGTCAGTACAGCTCGTCCATGATGAGCTCCTCTCACTTTCAGACTACTGGTCAGTCCACCAAGTCGCATCCGTCATCGCCTGCCAAGACCGGCAGGGTGTACGCGAGCGTGGCGGAAATGAAGCGCAAGGGCAAAGTAAGGATGACCTGCCACTCAGTTACGAGCTCGCACTCGCCCTCTCGTTCGCGTTTCTCTTTTTAACATTTATCCTATAGTTACATAACGCCCTTCGATGAAAACTACCCTAGATAATGGCAAACTTATTTGTTTGTTTGTTCATCTCATTTGTTAGTAGTTTGATCAAACTTTTTGACACCCCTTTAGACAATTACTTTTTATTAGTCCTTAGTTTCTAATAGATATGTCTTTTCTCTACTTATTTCCTCGTACTCATCGATAGTGATACAATACTCGACTCGATGATTAAGGATACCCCGTAAGAAAAATACCAGCGTCGAAAGCGTCGTCTGGTGTTCGGTGAACGCCTCCTCACTCTGGGCAGTGGTAATGGTGGTTGTTTTCTTTTGCATGTGTGTTATAGTTTGCGCGTAAACCGGTGCGAGCGCACAACAAGGGGCGATCCTGGTGCGGGCGAGACGACGAGGACTACTACTTATATTACTGATCGAAAATACTTTGTTTCTAGCTCGTCCGTGGCTTGCATGATTTCAGGTGATTAAGCCATTTGCTAAATGAAAAGAAATCTGACGTCCACGAGGGCGTTAAGTACCACCTACAGCTTCGTGTTCACGCCTCAAGTATGAGTAACCAATTGCCGCATTTGCATTTAACCAAGTTTAGTGATTTTCCTCAGCTCCTTAAATTGCTTTTCAGGATTGATTCTATAAGCATGGAAGGCTAACGATCTTCTTCTTCGCAGTATTCGACAGCATTAACATTCAAATGACATTTTGCTGAGTAATGGTAGTTGGTTGGTCACGGTAGCTTGGAGTTCACGCTTAGCAGGAATACGCTTCATCCTCGTATCACATTTCTTCAATGTCCTTTTGCCGTTTGTTTCACTCTATCCTTCGTTTCTTCACGAGTTTTAAATCGCAATTCTGTAAATTTTTCACGCCGAATTTTTCAAGTTAGCAAGGCGACGACATCGGCGTTTGCGAGTCGCAGTGTGTACGCCTCTTGTTCTTACATTTGCAGTCGCAATCGAGAGTACGCTTCTTCGGTGGCTTGAGCGGCAGTTCCGACCTTCACAGGGACTTTCACAGCACGCCGGATCTCAACGTGCAAGCGCAGTCATCATCTCTTCTGGCACCCAAATGTCATAGAAGCCAGGAAGATGTAAACGCTCTAAACGGTAGAAATGGGCTTCCACCACCGAATCATCCACCACCACCTCCACCAGTCGGACAAGTCGTCAAGGTGAATGTCGGCGCCAACGTGCCTGACGTCGTTACGCCAGCCTCAGTCTATGATAACATGGCGCATATTCAGCAAGTCAAAGGTAACATTAGTTTTTTGGACAACTTTACTTAATTGTCTCCTTTGCTCTATTAAAGTAATTTGTCACGGATTCTTTGATTGGAATAAATATATCGTCAATTAAGCATACTTTCATTCTTCCAACATTTTGTTACACTATGGAAAATATTGTTATATTTGTTGTACGTAGAACTCGCAGCAGCCACAGTCGACGGTGGCTACGGAGTGATGTCGAGTTTCCGGCCATCAAATAGCGCAAAGCTGTATGCCTCACCGGAAGATATGAAAACCGTAGGATATCGCTCGCGTAGCCTACCAGCTAATCGTCCGCATCTGAGGAAATCTCATAGTTTACGTAACACGCCGAGCAGCACGACATTCAAGTCAACCGGTAGCCAGCAGGCGCTGAATACTAATGTCAACATGAACAGTAACGGGAATGGTAATTCGATCAACAATCAGTACGCGCAACCGTTGAAAACTACCAGGAGTCACAGTACGGCCGGTATTCGTGAGCGAAAAAAGAAGACTGTTGTAAGTACTAGCTCGTCTGTCACAAACCTCTCATCGATCGCATCCGGCGCAAATGGGACACCTGTTCCACCTTCCTCAGCACCGCCGATTCCTGAGCCAGATTATAGTCTGTCGGAATCGGAAAACGATGAAGGTGAGGACGAGACGGATGAAGATGGTGAATCGGAGATTGCAAAGGAACTAGAGAAGGCGGCGGCGCGAGAAAAACTGGAGGCAACGCGAGAGACATCCGGCAATTCCAATACATCTGGTTCGAGTTCGTCAGGTAGCGGTTCGCTACCGCATTCATTTAGTGTCGAAGAGATTCAGAAAGTGCGTACGCAATTAAAGTCGTCCAAGAGCCATCCGAATGACTTTCTCTTGCAAACACAACAATCACTCGTCGAGGACGGCGACAACAGCTCAAGTGGCGTCAGTTCGGATCAGGATGTGCCGGTGGGTCCACCGATGGGTTTTGACGATACCGCCGTGCGGAATCTGGCCAATCAGGAAAGCAATCAGCACTCGATGCCGGGTGGCACGACTCTTCTGACCGGTGCTAATCCGATTGAAAAGGAGAACAATCAGATCAAACGACCAGGCTACGGTGGTAGCGGTCTGTTGACTAGGCACGCAGTCAGTCTAGCGCAGCTCCCGCCACCGATTGAAGCCGATGCCGAAGAGCAGAATAACGATCTGTTCGTACCGCCGCCGCCGGAATTCAATGCTGGTCCATCTGCCGTCGGCCAAGATCAGGAAGTGGTGTTCGCGCCGCCGCCGCAGTTCTGCGATAATAAACAGCAAACACAGCAGCAACAACAGCAAACCACGACGCAGAATCGCGTCAAGATAATCGGCGCAATTCCCAAGGTTGC
>CABEGB010000808.1:225000-320047 GCA_901521435.1 Crematogaster levior
CGCGACAAAGAAACCCGGTCGAAAATTATACATCTCGATTTCCGTTCCGCCCGCTCTAAATAATATCCACCGCGACTGTCTTCTCCCGATCTTCAGAGTGTGTTGCTGCTTTTCCCTTATACATTTACAAGCCTTGTAACTTCTATCGACACGCTGCTACATCCACGTACAGTGACGATCGGGTCCGATGAAAACTGGAAAACCGCACCGAGCCCTAGCACATTACAAACGTGCAACTCTCTAGTTCCTTCTTTCGTCAACGCCGTGAGATCCTCAAGTTTTATATATGTGTGCTCGTAGAAATCTGCTCTCGACTTTTTCAAGGGCACTCCAGGAAATTCCACGCGAAAGTATCAGTTACTTTCATTTCACCCAGGTAAGTATTAATCAACGAATTAAGTGGATTTTCATTTTTCCTTGACTTTTTATCTTTACCAATTTTTTTTAAAAGCTTAAAAAATGTATACAATTAACATTATGAATGTTTTCTGAGTCTTTCGCGTGGATTTTTTGAGAAAAAGAAATTAAAAAATTTGTTTTCTGAAAACTTTAGATACTACTTTGCATACTACTAGATAATTAATTCAGTGAAGTCTATAACTAAGTCGTGATTAAGTAGACAGGGAGAATCTCACAGGTAAAATTTCTTTCATATTCCATTCATTTGCGCTTTCTTTTCCTAATTTTGCAAAAATACGATGCCCACAGAACTCCTGTACCCTTTTATACTCTCACATTCCTTCCCTTTCACTCTTTCCTTTCTCACGCCTATTTCATTTCTTGTCCTATATTAATTATAGCTAATCTTTCACTCTTTCTCTCTCACGTTCTCGCACCGTTCAAAAGAAGTAAATCTACGGCGTATATTTATGTGTGTATGTGTGTATCTGTGTATTCTGCAAAATTCTTTCAAAAATCGCTATAGGAAAAAAAGAATGAGTGTCGCGTATTTCGCTTCGTTATATTTTTTGTTTTTTTTCCCAATACTAATACAGATCTAATTAACTTTAGAGAACACTTTACGACGTTTCCCTTAAACGTACGCCCGTATTATTTAGTGCATTGCGTAGCATCGCGTGGATTGATTTATATAATTCTACTAAAAAAAAAAACGCACGAAACGCGTAAAAAAAAGAACACCAGAAATCATAGAAATGGGACGATTTCCATTCAGGTCAGACTTCGTGCACTAGAAAAACGTATACAAATCATTTTACATGTGCCCTCCCCCAGTTCTCTTTCAGCCTTCCGTCTCTTTATTATAAAAAATTCGATATTGATTCTACGATTTAGAATTATCAACAGGCCGATATAAACGATGTTAAATACATGAGTCGCTACAGTTACGCGCGTGTGTGGCTAGGCCACATGTATTTTTCAATACAATTCACAAAGGAAAATTTATTCACTGCCATCAATTTAGGCATGCTAAAAAATGCGGCCGCCACGCCACAGTGTAAACATTTAAAATTCTTTTAATGAAATGTAGTCGATTCGTTTTCTTGCGATAATGGATACGGGTGCAACTCTCACCCGCGCGCGCGCGAGATTAGCTACAACAGGGAAATAATGTAGAGGGAATACTCGGAATTAAACCTGTCAATTATATAATTATACAAAAGCGTCCTAACGTTTGCAATGTGAATAAACTTATCGTAATTAGAATCTAAATATTATACCGAGCTCGTCTGAAAAATGACCACGAAATTTAATTCTTTTATTGTATATTTCCGTGATTTTTGTATTGCTGATTCTCTCAAATTTAATTTTACATCGCAAGAAATAGAAAATATAACTGGAAGAACCTTGGAAGAGTGTTTTTCTCTCCATCTCTCTCTCTCTCACTCACTCTACCAATTATCGCGGTTCTTCCATTCCACGAGATCAAGTGCGATCAAGTAACCGAAAGTTCTTTCTATCGTCTCACCTTTCCACTAATATTACGGAAATGATAAAAAAGAACGAGGATTATACTTAATAACTAACGAAACCTCTGCTCAGTTCTTTTTTCTCTCTCTAATAAATTATATCTAAATATTCGCGTATCAACTAAAAAATCTTGAAATACGATCGATCTAATTGGTCGGTTGCAAAGAAAGACATGTTTCGTGAAACGATTATTTGTGCTAGAAACGGTAGATAAGTTTTCACGTACGTAAAAGATTGGTCCCTTGCCTAATCAATACAATCTTGACTGACGACAATTCATTTTACATGAGCAAAGATCATGTGACAGAAAATTGGCAAGGTGAAAAGATGGAAATAACAATCGCAAGGGAAGATGATCGCACCACAAAAGAAGAAAAGTTAGGTAATAAACGTATAAATGATCGAAACACAATGAAATATAAAATGATGATGTCGAAGGGAAGCAAGGATTAAATGTAATATTTCACTTCACTTGAAATTTAACACAAACGCTTAAAATACGTCATAAAGATATTTTTATCTTTCAAACATCTTTTAAGCGACGATCTCGAATTTGTACATTTTGATATATTGACATATTGATATTACTCTAACAATTTTTCTTGAATTCCATTTTTATATCTTATCGTGTTTCGGCCCAAAAGCGGGATCATGAAGAACACATGACGATTCCTTAAGAAATCGTATGGCATGAGGAGTCATCTCGATAAAACTTAGATCAATTCGAAACACGGATAACAGTACTCCTCGTAGACCCCATAGTATCTCTTTTTCCCACTTATGTCCTGTTGTCTCATTGGCAGTGCCTTAAATCACGTGCTCGATGAAATTTGGCAGTGCGCGATACATGAGCGTTTGGAGAGAGTATCGCCGGTCTTAAAGAAAATTAAAAATTAAACAATTATTTTTCTAAACTTAAAAATAAATTACTTTTCCATTTAAATTGATACAGGTTTAGAGCGCAAATAATTAATTGTCCCAAGTTCATGAATATCATTCCAAAAAACTGAATTTAGCTTACAGTATAATTTTCAAATTAACTTACAAAACGTTGTGTTAATAATTTTTTTCTTAGGAACGGCGATATACACTCGAAACATATACAAAACCGAGAATGATGGCTGCAGCTAGGCCATATGTATGTATGTATGTGTGTGTGTGTGTGTGTGTGTGTGTTTGTGCGCGTGCGCGTATAAAGAAAAGAGCTGACGACGATTTTCTTAGAAGCACGATATGAACGAATATATGCTCGTGCAGTAGAGATATACTACGTTAGAGGCGCGCCGTAAGAACGACGGAGCTGGCAGTGCGCGATTCTGGCAGTGACGCGTTTATATTACCCGGTCTTTCAGTTCCCTCAAAAGGAAGGAAAAACTACCGCGTGCCGCCCACGCTGTGCTCGAATACAGAGAAATATACCTTTCTTAGATAGCTTTCGATACTCGTGAGTGACTTGCCTCAGCGGCGACGAGTAAAGCCCGCGGAGAGTTTCGTGTAATATGCCGTTTCGATAATTTCAACTAAGTATTTACATTTATAACTCGCGGTCTCGCGTTCGCAACGCGTCGTGCACACCACGTGCATGGAACACTTCTTCACGTGGGCAGTTTGAGATAAAGATAATTGTTATTCATTAAAATATTGTGTCCCATGGAGCAAACGCGACAACGACGTATTATCGGCCACTTCTCATTACATGTATCCTCGCGCGTCAGCTAGAGATCTATTCGGTTATACACTTACAATCATACTCTATAATAATAGTAAGAATAATCAATTGATTAATTATGTCGTAGAGCTCTTAATTACAATTATATTGGCAGTGTTTCTTAGCTGGTGTGTAATGACGTTCCGTCTTTGTCTGTCTGTGTGTCTCATACGGTCTCCATTTCTCCATTCCTCATTCACTTCTATCTACACATCCATTCCGATTTTCTCTCAGTCAATTTCTCATTCAATTTTCAATCATTCAATACATGACATGACGCATAGTTTTCTCCTTCGCGAGCCTTAATTTACATGAAGTTCTATTCGCTATGCACGTATTTGCGCGCAGTGTTGCTGCTTCCTCGATCGTCTATAAGGAGTATTCGCAGTCACAAAATTTATTTTTATTTATTTATTTATTTTTTTTTTTTAAGACCGTTGAATAAGTTATATATATACGGGAGCAGCAACACGGCGCACGTCATGCTCTTTGTTCACTCCCTTTAGTATTCCTAACAAATCGTGAGAAATGTAACACAGCCTACGTAATTTACCCCTTTTGAGGGTAACAGCTCATCGGTTGCGGTCGCACAGCATGTTTAACTACTCCCGTTTCTCTTCATCTTGGCACTCGATTAAATTTTGTGTTTTTTAATGCAACGAGCGTATGCTAACATGCTGCGCGAGACTCAGCAGAAAGATAAAAATAATGCGATGAAGAAGTACACAAGAATTCGAACACGTTTTAAACGGAAACAAGGCAAGTTCGAAGCCATGCATTTCTCTCTAACAAAAGCAGGGTCGGGCGTGCCTTGAGAATCTCTCTATTTTCCTTAATTTTGTTTTGTACATCACCTCTCCATTCCACGAAGAATGAAGAGAAATAATCCTCAATAGAAATCTCGGTGGCGTACGTGTCGTCAGATTATTCCTTTCGATTTCATGCCGAGCTTTCAAGCCTGGGAGACTGTCAACCCCATACAGGGAAATAACGGCGAATTCGGAGCACTATCACTCAGCACATATGCACACATACACGCACACACGCACGCACACGCACACACGCACGCACACACCTCTCTCACTCTCATACTTTCATTCGTACTGTTGCATCCTCATCTAACAATCTAAACCCTTTCCCGACTTTCTCTCGTCTCTCATACAATCCCGATACAGTCTTCTGCGTCCGCTTCGCGCTGTCCATGATCCTCTTCTTTCTTCTATCTTCTTCTTATCCCTTTTCATGTCATCACATGACGACAGCCAACGCGAGTTTCTACCGAGTTGTAAATCGAGGTAGACGTATCTTCTTTCTTCTTTGCTTTTTTCTTCCCTTCTCTCGAGGGGCATCGTCGGAGATCGCAAAAATACCATCAGTTCCCGGAAGTACCAAGGGGCCGATGTTAGATATTAATTGAGTCCTAAGGCCACCAGAGTGATTATCTCCTTATAAATTGTTAACTACTCCTTAAATATTTTGTCTGTGCACTCCGTCTGTTTCCTTTGGCAAAACCAAAAAAGCTCCTGCTTTCTTTTTTTCGCTTTTTGTCTTTGTCTACCATTACTACCGTTTTCTCCATGCGTCCCTAGGATCTTGACTGGCAGTAGAAGACGGTGCAAAACGTATCCACGGTGAGGCACTTTCGAGGCCCAGACTTAGCGCTTCCAAAGCCGACGAGCGTCGAAATATGCGAGGTACTCGTGGCAGGAGTCCGCGTAAAATCAGTGTGATTAATAGATGTACCCAACGATGAATAACGACGAAGATTTTCATTGCTGAGCAATGTTCTCGTCCACAAAACGGAGGACGAATGATCGTTCCCTTTTGTTCATCCTTCAGCTGTATCCCCTGTTCTTATCTGCTATCGATTCATCCTGAATTTATCTCTCGATTTCCTTTGACATTGCGATTCTTATTTTCTAATCAATCTATAAGGATTGGTCGTTCATCTTTAGATAAATTATCTTCTAAAGCACTCTCTTTTTCGATACGTTCGGGTATTTCAGGTCGCACCGTCGCAGCCTTTGTCTTCACCGACCAGGAAGCGTTATAGACCGTGTTGTGCTCATGTCAGCACTCTATTCTTCTCTGGTTCAGGTGTCGGCGCTCGTTAGGTCAGTTCTGGTATCCGGCCGATCAGCCGACATTATCACGAGTTCTTTACTGGTTTCCGGCGCTGTTTCGCTCGCGTTGCCGGCGGTGTGTGACCGCTTATCGCGGGATAGAGAGCCAAACTCACTTGTTCCGGGTTACTAGCAGCCGCTTTACGAATACCCACGTGTTTCGTACTTTGTACTTCAGATTCTAATACCCATTCGTCCGGTTCTCTGTAAGAAAAGTATAATGACAAGGATGAATCATGAAACTTCCAGATATCATACGTAACTAATTAAAGTTTATTTTTACAATAACTTACATATCTGGAGGATACCACCGCAATAACACCTTCGTCCTTCCGTCCAATTCGACTCTTTTCGCTAAAACCTGAAAGAAAAATTTTATGTAAATCTCAATGTATTACATGTTAGCCGTATATAATGCAATAGTAAATTTTACACTCATAGCTTACGTGACTAGTTAGTGCCATCGAGTTTCCTGGTGTTTCAGCTAATCGCCCTTGTGTCCTCGATGTCGCTAATTCCAGTAGCCTATGCTGGAGACGCTCCATTACTCCCGAGTCAAAATAATCAAAAAGTCTTGCTGTAAAAAAAACCATGAAATGAAATTTCCATAATCATTGTGAAGTTATAATGAACGACACTCACCAGACCAAGGCTGACGCCTATATCTAAGCTTCTTGCCGTTCCTTCTAACAAGCTTGCCACCGTTTTCACAACTACGTCTCCCGTTACCGTTGCTCGTTTCCGGCTGATTGAAGTGACCGTTCACATGCCTCTCGAGGGCGGTCTGTAAATGAATATAAATTAGTTTTTGAATATTTTTCCCGACAAAAATCAATGGTATGCAAGGAAAACACATGCGTTACCTGGGAGCTGAATCTACAACCGCAACCATCGACGATGCATCGAAAGGGTTTGTTACCGCCGTGAGACAGGACGTGTCTTTCCAGCCATCGTCGGGAACACGAGGTCCTACCTTGCACCTTGCATCCTTGCCAATGACAAACAAAATTGTCACCGCCGGTTTGCGTATTGATGTGCGCAGCCTACAAAAAGTACAAATTGTATACAAAAGCTGAATTTTATATTATTATATTATTAATATTATAGTAAGAATTATATTGAATTTTTCAAGTAAAAAGTACAAGATTAATTTTTAAACATTTTCTGCGAAGGCTAAAAATTTACGGTAAAAAATTTCTTATCATGTACCTGTAAATGCTCTAAAAGACCACCCACAGATTCAAAACCGGCTTCGCACTTATCCCAGCGACAAATCCCGCTATCAATAGCTTGCGGTCTGTCCTTCTCAGGCACTCGTGCCGGAAACCGTATGGTAGTGGGTGCTGAGAGGATAGGCGACGGTTTTGATTCGCTGCCTCGGGAGTCCTCCTCATCTACGTCGTCTTCGTCGACTGGCGCCGATTGACCATGTTCATCTTTGCTATCCTCCTTCGAAGATAACCTCGAAATGGAAGAATCATGGCCGCTCTGTGATCTTAACGCACCCAGGATACCTCCACAGCTGTTCGTCAGGTTATTGTTTTCATTCACATGTGGCTTCGTCAAGATTGCTTTGAAGTCCAACGATTCGTTCAGTAGTGGCGAGGCGGCAGTAGCGGGTGAGGAGCTGCCCTTGGTCGAATTAATACTCGCGTCCGAAGTTAATCTGTTAAAAAAATTTAAAAAGGCAAGCCATTAATCAAGAAATGACCTTTACTTACCAATGTTCCATGTCTTTCAGCTACAAAAATTACATGACTGAGTGAATTAACAGTTGCAAAATCCAAGCTATATGGAAAATCTTGAAGACGTTTTAAGATTTCGTCAGACTGAATGAAGTCTGAAAGCCATCTTCGAAATATCTTTAGATAGACCCACACGTTGCCTGGGAAGAAACTCAATGTACATTATATAGCGAATGACTACTACTAAATGACTAATTAACACCTGCCAGACCGTTTTTTGAAGACTTACCGTTCAGGCCGCGTGGGGCGTATGCGCCCCACGCTTTACAATTGTATTGTTTTGTTTCTAGCATATGCCTTACAATGATTAAAATAGTGCAAAAATCATAATTATCAAGGAAAGGGTGTATAGTTTAAGATGCAAATAAACGCAGCAGCAATAGTATTAACATGCCCTTAATTGACTAAATAATAAATTTTTAAAAAAATTCTTCATTTTACATGACAATGGCTTAAACGGAAAGTTCAGCGTGGGGCGCATACGCCCCACGCGGCAGGGAACGTGTTAATTAACTAGTAAATTAATCAGCGTTACTGCGTTAAGGCTTGCTATGGAAGGAATCGAATATCTTTACCTAAGAGATGAGATCTTGGGCAAATTTTTCAGTACATCGTTCGAAATTGGTAGAGTTGGCAGCGACTTCGGCAGCTTCTTGTCTATTTTGCCGTTGGCCCTTGGCACGATGACCACCGGTACCTTTTTTGTGATCGTCGGCGACGTCAACGTTCCTACTTCCCAGGGCTCGTTGATCATGGCACCATGGTTCGTGTTGGGCGACACGGTGCCTAAGTATTTAGCAAGACCGCCCTTGTTCCTCTGCACCATAGGTGGCCTTCGAAATTCCGACGAGCTCTTTGCTACCAGCACCATTTCGTTCGTTTTCTTTATCTGCCAACAAAAACATAACAATAAAACTTCAGTACGTATTATTTATTTAAACATCCTGTGCAGAATATTCGAAAAAGATTGTCCAAAACAATCAAACACACTAACTTATCCTTTTGCAAAAAAGATAAGGAAAATTAAGTAACTTTGTGCTGCTAAAAGTCATTGTGTATTTGAAGAACAATAACAACATCGAAATATATATCGTATACCAGACAAAAAATTCAGCCGTTGAATTTATAGTAAAATTTTCAAAAATTTACTTCGAATAATTTGTCTATTTTTACTTCTCTTCTTGCAATCGCAATATAAGTAGATCTAAATCTAATATTAATTTTATTCTCATAATATAAAATAGACGAGACATATTTAGCGTAAACACAGTGTGGTGTGAACGTAAATTATTGAGAATGTGCCATGTTAAATTGCCAATCGATAGGACGAGAGCAATTTCCGTGAATTAATATCAACCTATTGGAAAAACCTACGTGCAGGTTTGTTAAAAAAAAAAGCTAATTCAATATCCGATAAACGCGTGTTCGCTGATAAGGTGAGTCTGTATCTGAAGTGTTCACGCGAAGTAGAGCTGGTCGATATCTTCAACACTTCCGTTACAACATTAGTTTTAATGGAAAGAAGAAGCACTTTTTTCTGTCCTTTGATTTCTATGTAAATTAAATATAGTTAAACAAACAATGAGGGTTACATACCGAATTTTAAATAATCAGTTATATATATTTTACAATCCTAAAATTAAAATTTTGCCAAAGTTTGGATTAAATGAAGAACGATCGTCCAGTAGTGCTTTTGAAAAAAAAAACCTTGAAATATCTTATTGTTAGATTTCGTAAAACTGTCTTAAAATTCGAGATCTGTCAATGCTTTCGTGTTCGAGTGGCTACCTGCTATAGATACCGGCTGCATTTAAAGTAAACTTTACAAAACTCACATTTCTATTCAGATACAAAGAGACTGTGAGTTAGGTACCTATGGTAATTGAGAACTCATTTTTTACGGAAAGATTTCTCCAGATCTGACCAAGGAACTGTCCCTTCAATATCTTTTTGTTTCTTCATATAAGACTTGTAGTTTTTCTTTGACACATTTATTATTTGTCTCAATCTTGAATAAACCAACCTTCGGCTGTTGTGGCTTAATCTGCGTCTTAAAGTACTCCGTGATCTTGCCCTGGGACTCGTGGTGATGCTGGCCGCCCGCGGTCTTTCCGTTCCCCTTGACGGCCCCCCTGGAGGTGGGATCAGCGGCGCCGGAGCGCGGAAGGGTGCCAGCCTCGGGTTCGCCCCTCAGTCTCTTGAATGCGGTGGTGGAGCAGGCGGTCGCTGCTAACGGTGGGGTCCAGGGCCATTGGGGCCTGGTACCAAGCTGCGATGACGGCGCCAGCTTGGGTAGAGTCGGTAGTGGACTGGCGGATGTACCGCGTATCACAGCTACCCCCTCGTCGCTGCTGGTGCTGCACGGTGAGCCCGGTTCTGTGATATCGCTGGTGCCACTGCTGCTGCATTCTCCGCAAGACACTGCGACGCCACTGCAACACACGAAGAAGATACGTTAGTTTAATATAGTAGACAATCCTCGTGAAAGAAACGCACTCGCAAAATTCATATCAGTTTCCCCAAAGAATGTGTCCCACGTCTCTGTTACATTATTTTTTAATGATACATTTTTTAATTGATATAAGTGGATAAATTATTAGAATAATTTCTATACAAGACAGAAGTTAGAATTAATATTTAGCAATATCGAGGTATCTCTGATATATCAATAGAAGAACAGTCATTCCGACTATCAGTAACAACTATAACTTGTAATAAGCTATAGTTACGTTACACGACTCGATAATGAAGCAAAATCCCCTTAACGTGACACCATCTATTGCATTTAGTACAGCATAATGTGGGGTATCTCGTTACGGTTGTGTGGGCCCGATCATTATGTCGACAAATTCCTTGTACATCGTCGTGCAACGCCCCGTACAAAGCGGTGGTACAATTTATCCGAATGAGAATGGCTCCATCACCTTGTTGCACCTCACCACGTTCCGGTCTCGCACCCCCTTTTTCCCCTCTTACAAGACGAGTTGCCGGTCGATCGCTTTCGGTCCAGAAACAAACAGAACAACAGCTTTCGTAGCAACTAGTAACCACGAGGCACCACGAAGAGAACTGGTTGGAGACGACAAGCGACGGCGGCCACGAGGAAATTGCAAGCTACCGAGTAATGACGTTACCACCAACGCAAACCTAATTACAGGCCTAGACATTGCCAATCAGCCCCATCGTCGCCGTCATTTAGGGATTTCGCGGCTCGGCGATACTGGAGCTCTTTTGGCAATTTTCTTTCTTTTGGTAATTTGCAATCAAATCAAAGTGCATAGAAAACACATGAGTAATGAAAATTGGTGTTTCGAGAAACTTGTCACCAAATTTTTTTGACAGCGATTTTTGCGAAAAAGTTTTCGCCGTGTGTGTAAAGCTGGCATATCATTTTAGAAAAAATTAATTAAAAATCCTGATTTTATTTCTATTTAGTTTATTACTTATTTTTAGTTCTATAAATCTGAATAAAATAAGTACAAAGTTCTAACCATTAACACAAAACATTGCAATTGCAAGAAAATTTTCTGTATTATTAGTAGCTTCTCAAAAAAGTGCGCTAAAAACCATCGACCATGCATCTCTTCTCGCATTCATGAATAGGTCAACTTCGCAAAAAATTTATATTTACGGTCATTTTATCGCGTATCAGCAGTTATAAATTATCCGGCCGGCTATAAAGTGACCGAAAATGAGAAAAAACGATTCCCCACCATTCTCTCGCGTGTCGGATAAGGCCAGCTGATCGTCGATCTTCCTCTCCCAACTTTTGTCTGGTAGATATTTCGGACAACGTCCGTTTCACCGCAAATCATGATGTCCCCGTAGAGAGAAAGAGGCACTGACCTCTCCACTCTATGATAGCGCGCGCCGTTTTACACAACGTAAGTCGGTCTCCGCTGACAAACGCGGAGAGATATAAACATCGTTTATCAACTTGCCTTTCATTCCTTACCTACTAAATTATCTTGATAAATTTCTAACTATTCACATAAAATTCGATTCCTGTACATAATTAAAAACGTACGAGAGGCAACGAGTGGCTTGCTGACGTTGCGTATAATTAAAATTCTTATCTTGGAACACTTGGGGACAACTACATCCTCATTAACTGTTAATAGAATGGTAATAATCCCTAAGTTCTCCAAACACTAGTAGAATAAGATAACAGTTTCAAAAACATTTTAAGAATAGAAACTTTTTACGTGCTTATCTTTCGATCTAATCTAAAAATAGCGTTTTGTCAAATTTTTTTCAAGTAGAAACTTCCGTAACAAACATGACGTTATGATGTATCCATCAAAATGAGCATCCAAGAAGGCATTTAAACAATTATAAGTATATATCGCTCGTTGTAAATAATAAAAACGAACAAGAAAGGTCAATGTATATAAAACGAGCCAAACATAGATGACACAACAAAACTAAATTTAATATCACATTGCAAGATCATAAAGGCATTTAAAATGAAATTAGATTTTAGGCTTTTAGAAAACTTACTTTTGCTGTCTATGTGATTCTCTATGGACAAAGCATAAAATCTGCTAGAGCAAAGGAACAAATAACGGCGTTTCGTTTTCAGTTGCATGATTGTGCGAGTGTACACATGCGAAACTGATTTCATAGCAGCCGCGCGTTACGCCTTTATCGAGTTTTCGTATGCGCCGCGAAAATCGAGACGACCATCGGTGTTGATGCAGACGCTCATGCATTATACATCTCCATGTTAATTGCATAACACACGCGCGCGATAATGACGGGAATAAATGATATTTACAGCAGCGTCGGCGGTCGTGCGATTTTATCGCGTGCGGTACAGCTTTCGCATAACTGACCTACGTCCATTTTGCCAGCCCTTGGCCGTGGTCATGCGGATGTACGCGCGCGCAACGACGGTAACACAGAATTTCGCCCTTTCCGCTGGAAATCGCTGGAAAGGGGTGACAGCGAGTGGGAGGGACAGAACGGCCTGTCGACCTGTCTGTCGTTCCTCGATGTGCGACGATCTTGGTCGCGAGGATCCGGTATAACTCGCAGGAAATTGAATGGACGGACGGATGGACCGCTTGAAAGTACTTTGAGGACTGTGTGAAGAGCTTCTCTTTCCCTCTTTCATTAGCTTTCTAAGTGTCAACTTCAATAAATCGAAGTAAAGTCCGTATTTGTGAAGCGATTTCGCTATTTATCATCAAAATATGTAGATAATAATAAAAGATTTTTATGTCCGGTCAATCCTTTAAAAATTGACACTTCAAGTTTTTTGTAATTTTTATTAATATCATATTTCATTAAATAGGTAATTGATACATATAGAATAAATATAATTATAGAAATATTTCTTTATACATGTAAAAAAGAGAAAAATAATGGAACTACTATTCTTCCGTATTTATAAAGATTTACTCTTTCTTTACTCTATCAGTTTATTTAGTGATTTTCGTTGTAGCTAAATTTAATAAAACTGTCAATGCTATATCGCGTTTATGTCAAGAAAAGTCTGCCAAAATAGGAGGCATTACCTACGATGGCATTCGAACAGTACAACGGCCTCAAACAAGACCTTTTGCCGTGCCATACATAATTAGACTTCAACCGGTAATCGTCTCGAGGCTTTACATAATGTATTAGCGCCACTCGATGTGTCCGGCACGACCACGTACGTGCGAGTTAGCGAATTAACGTGACTCAAGCTGCATAAACGTTTGAAAAAGTGGCGAACGCTCGGCGGTGAAAATAGTCACACGTGCGATCGGCGCCGTGTGTCTTGTGTGTACGGCTCACGTGCGTGAGAAAGCTGTTGGAATCCGTGAAGTCATGGACGCGCGAGATGAATGAAGTGCAGTTCATCGTCGAATGCAGATACATCGACAAGTGACACACTTTACACGTACCTATGGAGCGTATAATACTATGTAAAATATTGTTAAATACTATGTAAAATATTATTTTGATATTATTATTCGTATAATCGTCAGACTACGATATTCTTCTGTATAATTTTAATCTGATTAACATAATATATTTTTTTGATAAGCTATAAAATACAAGTTGAATAAATCTTCATTACAAATGTGAAAGATTTGTCATATTTATTACCTTCCTTTCTTTAACATGTCAAAAGAAGAGTTTTGTTTAACACCGATTCGAGGCATATCAGTTCATTTTTTGCCTGAACGTTATTGACCGGTGACGAATTCACTCGTGTTTAGAAAAATAATTTTCGTTATAGAATTTGTAATGCAGTCCCGAACCTTTCTTTTGAAGTTCCTAAAGTAGTCCCTTTCCCTCTACAAAGATCCACGTCACTGACTATCAGGTAAAATATATCAAGTAAAAGAAATACATCCTAAAGAAAATAATATTCTTAGAATTAAAAAAAATTTCATCGAAATATGTAGAATCTCAAAAGAAAAGCACAATGAAATACGATATATGAAACACGATATATTTGTATAATAATTGTTGTCTCCCTCTATGAAGAATAATGTGTTACAAATGTTAGTTTCTGTATAAAACAATTGGTTAACAATATATTAAAATATAATCTGCGTATACTGATAAAGATGTGATCAATTTAAACGTATCTATTAATTGCTTCTCTTTAAATTACATAACGACATATCTTTTCGTTTGTCCACTGTGCTTAAGACCCTATAATATTTTCGATGCTTCAATCTATGAACAATTACTGTTCCGTAAAAGTGATACCCTAGAATAAGACAGTAAATTTTTCTCTCGTTTTCATTCCTCCAGGAAGAAATCCATACGCGAGTATGTTGAAATTCGACTCATTCCGGACTTGGATCCTTTTCGTTCTTTCTCCCTTTCTCAGTGACAATAGATCGCAGGACTTGGTCCAATATATATATCACTGACCCTTAACACACTTCCCCCGCCTGAACAGGAGAACAAAATCACCCTCGAGCGGAAGATGACTGATTGGCAGTCCCTCCGGATCGAATGCGACTTTCGTTACCCCGCTTCTCCTCGGAAAGCTGCCCTTTCATCTCGTAGCCCTTCGCCTTTCCCCGCGCACGTTTAATGCGTGAGTGCAGGGGAAGACAAACGCGACATATAGGTTTTCATTTGAAAGAGAAGTCGTACAGTACCACAATAAAATCTTGTGGTAAAATCTCTCAATCTCCGTACATAGAATGTCTCGATGCCACTAGTACTTAATTTAATGACAACCTCTTTGTAGTAGCTTTTACTTTTTCTATCCTTTCTTTCCACATTCTCCAAGTCTGCAGACAGACTTCTATCGTTCAACTTCAATGTTTAGAATTTTCCGTAGTACAGATTCTTTTATCGGCGACATTGAAAAAATGAGTGAAAGCATAAAATCTGACATAACAATTGAGGACTCAACATAAAAGCAGAACTCAACAATGGAAACGTTTTACAAAAGATTTTAAATATATGAAAAGTACAAGAAAGATACATCTTATGTGAAAGACATATTTTTCTTTTAAATACTTTTAAATATCACTAACTTAAAGCATTTCCTATATTTCTTTTGAGTCCTATATTTCTTTGAGATTTCTTTTGATCGCCAACATATTGATGATTTATTTCATATAAAATGCGAAATCTTTTTATTTTAGATATTATCTTAAAAAAAACACACAAAGAATCAGCGAATACGAAGTAAATTCTCATGTGACACATTTGAGAAGAATCACACGGAGCGGAAGAAAGGTGGTGGAAGAAAGAGATAGTAATTCGGAAGACACGGGAGACTCACTTTCGGCGAATAACCGTTACGTCGATCGTACAACGCTTCGCACGTGTAACACGTATACATATACACACCCACGCGTACATATATCGTACAAAAAGTAGTGACCGTATATGTGAAATGCCCAAGAAAGTCATGCGCTTTCTTTAAAAAGAGATACAAGAAGTGCGCTATCGAGATGTCAATAATTTTACAATTAAAAATAAAAGAAAATCAAGTAAAAGATAATTATTTTGTCAAAAGTATTTTATTGATTAATATTAGATAACTTCATAAAATTTTAGTCCTTATTTTTTTAATAGTTGAATATATAAAAAGAGACTCTCTCAATATGAAATTAACAAGTAACAAATAAAAAGGATTTTGAGTTCAATGCGGACAATGATGCGTTACAGATGTCCCACCCATGTTTTTATTTCGTTTAGACCACATTTAAAAGAAAATACACATAATATCTACAGGATTTCGATCGTCACTGCTATCGTATCGTGATTTAATCAATAAATTAACACAGAAGAAGAAAGGGAGGGAAAGGAGAGAGAGTGAAAAAAAAGAGAAAGATGCCTTCGACGCGGACATACTTGCGGATCACTGTGTACATCCGAGGTCGCTTGCACATCGCGAGAGGCTCATGGACTCTCGAAGTATACACAGGCTTATAACCTGTTATAACGGATGGAGACACGTTTCTTAGAAGAGGTCTACGTGCCCACACGATTTCGTGTCTTCTCTCATGAGTGTCTCCAAGAGTGCATGAGGTTTTGAACCGAGATGTTAATCCCACGACCTGCTTATAAAAAAGCTACGGCTCAATTCCCATTCGATTTGTAAAGTTGATTCAAATAGTTCGACTTTAACTAAACTTAATTAAAGCAAGATCTCGATCCGCGGTTTAATTTGCCACTAATCAAAGAGTCGCCGCAATTTCGAAAAATTTTATTTGCCATGTTATAGAGCGATAGAGCGTAAAGTTGCAGACGCCCCAGGGAGTTGCAAATGCATCGTTGCACTTTTGGGACTTCCTGTTTTCCATGTAACTACACATCCATGCACCGCTTCCAATTTCCATCGCAGAATTCGGATGACGATCGCGACTATTTTGCGGAGTCTCGTGTTGGAATTCGCGTGGGTGGAGTTTCCGTAGTTTCGCGAGCGAGCGGGAGACCATCGCGTGATCGGACGTCGTTAAGATCTGATTTGAATAGGGTCCTTGGAAAGGGGTGAGAGATGGGCGGCGAGCAGGCGGGGGTGTCGAAATGACCTCGAGAAGCTCCTCGATTAAACGTTTAATCGTGCCTATTATCGATTCTTCTTTTCTTCGTTTAGTCTCTTTATTGGTTCCTTTCCATCTCAGAAAGCATCGATATTTATTTTTCTCCCAACGCTCTTTTGCGCAGAAATCAAATTGGCGAACTAACTAAGTTTACGCGAACAAATTTTCCGGTCATTTATCAGATTGATTACTCCCAGACAGAGTTATTAATCAATTCCACTCGCGCGTTTTTTATCCGCGTAGTATTCATAAAGAACCGAATGGCAGGCCGAAGAGAAATTACAGTCACCAAGTAAAGTTTATATCAAGTATATATCAAGAGAACGTTTTACGTGTGCGTTATGAAAGTACGTTGCACAAGGTCTTTTATAAAGAAATTTTTACTACAAACTACACGAGAGTATTAGATACGTAATTACGTAATGTTATTTATATGCATGCACCGTGAAATGTCTGAGGTTTGGCCTCCTTATATTCTCTTTGACTTGAAAAAATGCGAATTGCTGCATTCATCGAGACATGCATCGTACTTGGCAGTCGTCGTATTTACACGAGGTTCAACGAAACAAGCCTAAAGAATCTTCATAGCAAATGTTATGTTTGTCGCGGTGTGACGGTCGTGTCATGAGATAAAGTGAAGTTTCGCAAAGACTGTAATCGCACAATTTAGCAAGGGTCCCACGATAGGCTCGCAAATTATCGTACGAACAGTTACTACTCCATAAAACGCGATCTCGATATTTTGGAACGTAAGTCGTAAATATTTCACGAACGCCGGATGCGCGGGGCATGGCACGCTCGAAGAAAAAAGGGAAAAGATTGCCGATTATACTTAACTCGCACGCGCGCGAGTAACAATAACGAAAAAGCTAAGAAAGTTTTACAATCGTTGTGCAGACATGCTGCAGACGTGCGAAAACATATACGAAACATATGCAAACGTGATCGCTTGTGACAAAACACATGAATAAAAAATGCAGGATGATAATACGTTTGGAAGAATAAAAAAAGAAGATATTTTCTAAGAGAGAAATAAAATTTCTGAAATAATTCGTTGGTCGAATATTACAATAATTTCCTGTTATGTTGAATTGTATTTATAGACGTTGCTATGTTTCGACTTTTTGATGGTTGATTATTAGGAAGATATCTATATTTGTTATATTATATTACGAATAATAAATGCTAATTATACATTTGTCAAGTGCTGATTAATGGTGCGAACACACGAAGATAAACAGCGCAATATTGACTACAAATATTGTACTATAAATTATTAATATTCATGTCGTATTACATAAATCTTTCTCATTCTAAATATATCTCGTGTGTATCACAAACTGGATGTGGCAGGCGATCGCGATTTATATATTCAATTTCATGCAAAAAAAAACAACATATGTGATGAAAATATTTTAATATCCGTGTGCTACGATTAAAAGCATTCATCGTATTAATTATACTTCGAATATTATTCACGTTTATAAATCAGCTGTTTTTCCGTAGTATCCGATATGATACATCGATCTTTCACGGTGTAAAAGGTAGAAAGAGAAAAAAATATGCAAGTGTGCGTCAAGAGAAAATCTACCCCTTTCGTCGAGGTTGAAGTTATTTTCACTGCCCTCGGGGAAAAGAAGAATAACTTTGTTCGCTTGAAAATTGACCTGGCTGTCTCGGAGGTTCCCTCGAGTCTTCGTGAAACATACTATCCATAATTAATGCCACGCAAACGTGTAATGTAGTGGTGCGTTTACCGAAGTGAACCCCCCGTCGTTGCATAATAAAAATTTGCGGTTTTAGAAAAGTATCCCTTTGCTTCAATCGATACGCATATCGTAAAGCGTTTGTCTGAATGTAAAGTTGATCGAAAACTTGAAATTTCTTATATCTTAAATTAATTAATTAGAAATCATCGATGTAAAAATTATTTCGCTCATGTTGCTTCATTAGTTATACCAAGGAGTAAGTTACATATCTGGTGGACGTTGAATAAAGTAACGCATCATTGACGATTCTGGAATCAATCCAGCGTCGAAACATGCTAATTGGTGAAAAATCGGTGCAAGGCCAATTTCGAGTACGATTCTCTTTCGTGAGATGCTTGTCGTTTCGTGTTGCTCGTTCGTTTATTTTCGTTCCGTTCAACTTTATCTCTTTTCTTTCGTTATCTCTGTGATCGCTTCTCTCTAAATTCTACAGTGCACTCCAATACGACACACTAACCTTGTCTCAAACTTGACGCACTGGCATAAAGAAACGAGGAAGAAAATGGAGGGCATAAGAACAGAATGTAGGAGGAAAGTGTCTTTCTTTTTCCCTCTCAGTTTCGTTACTCCGAAATGGTTGGACTTCTCTACTTCTCTCTCGTCCTCGTCGAAGGTTCGAAACTTCGCACAAGTTCATTATCGAAAAGAAACCTTGTCGACCTGCACTTAGCCACTTTGCTATAGCCAGATAAAAAAAAAGATAAAAAGTACACTAATTGCGTATTTTTGTACTAAAATAGACGACATTAAAAAAGTAGAAAACTTGTGTGTGCGCAGAACATTTTATAATTCGGACCGTCTTCACCAAATAAATTTTTGTTAAAATTATGAAATTTTATGATTTAGTTTTTATATCACCTCACAATTTAAATAATTTAGGAAATGCAAGTGTAGATTATTTTTTTATGTATACAAATATCTGCTAGTACAAGTATATACTATTTTATAAGCTCAGTTAAGATCCGTATCATGCTTTCATGTGTATAATCTGTAGACTTTTTAAATCTGCATATTACAATTATGATATTATTATGCGATAACATGTGTATCTTTATCTCAATGAACGAATAATTATGCAAATAAATTGATCTATGATAAAATAAGGACAAACATCGAAGTATAATTCAGAATGCGTAACAATTATAACTTATATTATATATCACGTTGCAGAGAAACTCTCTGTGTGTTTTTCTCTTTCTACGTTTACACCGTGAAAGATTGGTGTATCGTACCAGATAGTGCGAGACACACACACACACGCGCAGACACGTATATACATATTTATATATTTTAACTGTAACTTGTGTACAGTTGTTCAAAAGTATTTTGCGAAATTCAATTAGACATTACATGAGACAATGTTTAACGTATAATTTCGTTAACAATTCGGGGAAGATAAAATGTGACCACCATCAAGGCACGTCGACCTCCGTGGCTTGTACGCATTTCGAATTCGGAGTTACACCGAAACCGGGACTCGGAAGATCATAGATATTAATCCCAGAGAGATCCCGGAATATTCTAAACGCCGAACGAACGGCAATCTTTGGTTTGGCTCTTGAAACTAGAGCTCAAAATTAAGTACGTTTTCACTACAAAAAACGGTATTATTTTTTATATAAAAAAAGAAAGAAACAACAAAAAATGAAGAAGGAAAAAGTCCAGATAACTGACATTTTGTAGTAATCGTATAATAAAAATAAAATTACAAGAATATAAATTCTGTTCGCGACATTAAGTCTCGTAAGAATTGAAGGGAAGCTGATAACTTCACGATAAAATCACGATTTCTCTGCAGAGTAATTTTTCTAACTTGTAATCTCCAACTTGGAAATATTTCACGCTTAAGCTATTTTATGCAGCGGCTAGAGAAAATTTTGTGATATAAATAATTTTACTTCTAGTTTTATTTCTTTAATATATAAACACATAAATGTACTCTAAGACAAAATATTTATTACACATGCGAATCTCGGCTGATTTTAGTAGAATTTTTTTTAGTAGAACTTCAATTTGAGGTTTAATTAGTGAAATATATTCAACGTTAAATACTACAGGCTCTCTTTCTTATGTATTGTAAAATCTATTATTGTGGCAACAAGTTGTGAAAAATTGCTACTTTAATGTACAGTACAGTGATTCCGCGTGAAATGTGAATGTTCTTTGAAAACACGGGAAAGTTCGAAAGAAGCTGCTGTTCGAAAAAAGCTAAAGTTCTTCGTGAAGCAGCTAATGCGAGTGGAAGCAGAAAAAGGTCGGGCTTGGCAGGAACAGCTGCACTCTTAAGACCAAACGACGGAACCAGCCGAAGGAGGGGGTGGTTTTATTGGTTTAGGGCTGGAAAAGCCGCGGCGGTATTTCGATTTCTCACCGGTTCAGACAACGTGGTACAAAATTGTAAATCAGTAGATAGACGACGACAGTTTGTCGACCATTATGATTGATACGACGGCAAATGTGTGTTTTACCATGCCGAAACAACAATACCCAAAATCTTTCGTCAATTTCCTATTCTTATGGGTTGAGTTTATCTATTATTTTATCTTTTTCCTCGTTTTTCTATTTATTTTTGTGGAATTCACGAGGCAAACACGACAAATAAATATTAGTTTTAGAAAAAAGATATTTAAATTTTAAATATTTTTCTTAAAATGTTTCTTTCCGTAGGGTCAGATATTTTATAGAAATTAAATTAACACTTGATTTACATATAACACTGATTTATATGCTGTAAATAGTCATTGATTGTCAAGTAAAAGTGGTAAAATAATACATTTTAAAATATCAATTCTTCACATAAACTAAATAAGATACGAAAACGCTTACTTTTGCACCATTCCATAGACTGTTCAAAGGAGACGAACTCTTCGGCTTTGTACACCCTTTATGGCATACAATCGATCGATGAAATAGCTTGCGACGACCTTTCGAAATGGCTCACCCTTCTCGGAAACAGCTGGCTCCCGTCATCCATCAACACAGGATAGAAAACGCGAAAAAATTCACGGGAAAATAATATTCGAACACCTCGAAATTTCACGAGCGTCGTGAAAACATTCGTCAATTGTCGCAGGTTTTCAAATCAGAAGCTGCTCGATATCCCAAATTTCTGTCTCGACATCAAGCGAGTTATTTCAAAAACTTTAAAAATCGTACATCCACGATCTTCTGCCACCGATTTTACTGTCGTGAACACTTCAAAACTCACAAGTTTCCGACGCAATTCAACGTGCCGAGCATCAGCCAGGAAACAATCACGTTGAGATTAGTTTACGGTAAGAGGACAATATTGTGTGTTCTCTGCAGTAGAACTTCGACGATCCACTCGTGTAGAGGATAACTTCCGAGGAAACTTTGCACGACGCGTGTAATATAAAATGCAGTAGTTTGCCGGTATGATCGAAGCGTGTTCGAACGCTATACGAGGGTCGGATGGCTGTAAAGAGGGAGAGAAAGAGAGCTCGTAGGCTCACGCGTGGTGTGCTATATCTATTCCGTGGCCCGGCACGGAGAAGACTGGAATGAAAACCGAATTGTAGGGGTCTCTACACGGTGCATACGTGTTGGGGTGAAAGAGAAAAAGAGAAAGAGAAAGAAGGAAAGAGAGAAAGCGGAGGGTTTAGACACGAAGGGCGGGGAGAGAGAAGTTACTCGACAGGGATGGCGATGACCGGAGGGTCGGTTTATCCTGCTGGAGATCCCATAGGATGGGATGGCTCCCTTTCCCTTCCTTCCTCCTGCCACTTCGTCGCGTCACGTCGACCGACAGTCTGGTTCGCGTTGAGTCACTGTGTATGCACGCGCGCACAGCTCAGGTAGAGAAGTACGCGTGCGACGGGCGAACGAACTCGTCTCCCAACCTCGGCCTCATTGAAAATGTGGGTTCGGGTGCAAGAATGTGCGCCTTGCACGTGGGTCGTTCACTTATGCGAGAATGTCGCGGCTGCCGATAATCTTCATGTTGACACACGGATGGAATTAATTTCGTGTCACGAGACTCTTTGGATATATTTTCGAAAAGAGTATTATATAAGTCGATTGTTGACCAGTTACTTGTAAAACACGCTACTCATGCTCCCACATAATGTACAAAATAATAAAATTAAAATATAGAAATTAATGTAAGATTAGAGACGGAAAAAATGTAATAATAGTAGTCTACTTGAAAATAATCTAATTCAATAATAGTATTAATGAAATGGGTAACATTTTATTTAAAAAATAACATACCATATTTTTAATACTATTATTGAATCAATAAGATTATTTTCAATGAAAAGATAAACAGAAGTGAATAAACAGATAAAGGAAAAATGAGATTAATTTTCTTTAAATTTCCATAAAGAATCAATTAAATAATGACGATTGTACATGAATAAATACATATGCGGATAAGATGTATTGGGCACATTCAATTCAGAGTTAGCGCGATGTAGCATACTTTGCGGGAGTACTTCGGTTCAGTTCAGAGACGAAGTAGGTACACGGTATCGTTGTATGTAGCTTGTAACAAGTGACATATTGCCGTACGTACACGAACATGCACGGCGCACGCGTGCACGAATCGTTGGATGCAACGTTCGTTTACACTATATGACGTAACGCAAGGGCGTTTCCGTCCTGTTACGGTCACTTCCGCTTTGAGACGGCTGTTCGCCCTTTTCTCACCTTTTTTCCTATAATTATTGCTCGCGCTCACGTCCTTCGGAAATTACGATGCCAAGGTATGAGTCAATTAATGACAGGGGGAAAAGAAGGAGAAAAAGGTAGCTCAAGCACGTGTCGAACGATGTAATTGCTGTACAAAATTTATACTCGGTAAATACTTATCCTCGCCGCACTCGGGAATTTTTTCTTAATTGTAGGAATATCGCGGAAAATGTGGATGCTCACGCAATTGAAAAAAATCTTGTGAGTCAAACGTCTCAAACTTGTTGAATACGATTATTCTCCCTGACTGAAATTGCCATTAAAATAACGACAACTTAATTCCGTTAGCGTAATAATAAATTAACATAAAATTTTAATATTTTACATATTATTTTTTTCTATTTATTATTAGTATTTTTCATGTTTACAACATAATTAATACTTTTAATTTATACTTAGCATAATTAATACTTTTTTTCTTCATACGATATATGACGACGAATGAGGTAAGAGAACTGCTGAGAACGATACCTAAGGCGACAGGAAAAAGGAATGATGAGAGTGTCTTACAGGACGACAACGGAGAGGAATCGCGCGGAGACGTAACGAGACAGGAAATCACACTGATGTAATAGGAGGTGCCACAAAAGCGACATAAAGTGACATGCGAGACATGAAGTATCGCGAAGTGGCATAGCATTGATACTAAACAATGCGTGACGTGATGCGCGACGTAGGAATAACATGGAAGAAGCCAGGCGATGTGGCAAGACTAGCGATGATACAAAATATCACGATGCAGCGTGAAACGAGAGCGACGCGAGATGATACGACGATGACACGAAGCACAACTTGTTTTACAATATGCGTGATAGTTGCGGAGCAAATTGTAAAAAAAAATTAAATTTTGATCGGATTTGCGTAATTATTAAGATTATTAAGAATCTCGAAGCTGTCGACTATATATTTTGAACATTTTAATAAAATACAATAAATTAAACTAAATCTTGAAATCTCTCAAATTAAACAAAATTGATTTAAAAATCAGACTTTTTTTACAAACTTTGTTTTTCTAAAAAAAAAAAAAAAAATATGATGCAGCACAATGTTTTTACATCTCTTTGCTTTAAGCGAAATATGTACAAGAATATGCGAACGGATATTCGCAGGTAGATGACACTTGTCGAGTAATGACTTTGCGATCGATAATTGTGAAAGCGAGAAATGAAACGAAAGATCCGGCGACAGGCCGAGAAAAACACGTGTGGCTACAAGCACGTATTAAGTCCATGGCAGAGATTTGCATACACTGTGTATTTGCATAAGCCGCTCGCGGAACATAACACACAAGTAAATCGAACAATCGCGCCGCTTGCATAATATTTGCATAGATGATCGCCGCGTCGCGCCGTCCGTATATACGATCGACGAGAATCCGTCCCTATCCCGAAATGCGCACGCTTATCGAAAAGTATGCGTCTTAATAAGGGTGAGAAAGATTGAAGTATTAATTCACCCTACGCTCGATTCTATCTTGCCGCAGGAAGTTCGCAGGAAGTGCCAAGGAATGTGTGCTTGTTCTAACTCTCTGTAGGCCGCGATTCAGCAAGAAAACATCGCGTGCACGTAGATCCATAGATCCATAGGCTTTGATACGCGTATCAAGGTCCGTAGGTTGCGGTATTCATGGATGTTTGCTGTACTATCTATATGTGTGTAAATTAATTGATTCATGCTTCTACATAAAATCGCTGATGTATATTACATGTGAGTAACGAGGCAGTATTTGTTGAAATTTATTGTACATAATTTCTATTTTTTTCTCAAGTCACTTATAAGATTATATTGCGTAAATAATAATATTCCAGGCGTTGCAATTTACATCTATAATGTAACTCGATCTATGTTCCGAAAATGTGATTTCCGATTTATTTCTTTAGTCTTTAGCTCTACACTCGCAAACTCAGATTAAATTAACGAGGTGCATCCGATTACCGAGATCATTAACGACGTCTTTGTCGTGTCACAATAAAATATTTTGTCAGGGTGTTCCCAATTCTCTGCGATCCACGAGAGCGTTTGATTTACAAATCGAACGATAATTTGCTCGTCCTCCGGGCTTGTCCTGCTAGAGGAGGAACACAAAGGGAGTTGAAGGTCCGGGGTGCCATCCCCGTGTACCACAACTCACCCACCGGTAAACCCCTTTTGTATTCTCATATCGGATCGAGTTTACTGGCTTCACGGGAAATGATATGGATGGACCGTTTTAAGCGCGGAATTCTTACTCTCCTCTTAACGTATATAAATATACTAATCGACGGAGAAAACTCGACAATAAATGCAATGTCGGTTGCGACGTTTCTTCTCTCTTACGCTGCAGTTTTTAATCATTTTTGATACTTAATATGCAGACACGTGTGTTCAATATTCACGAGAAAATGGATATCATTATACATGTTTTAATCGCGGAAATATACATCTAGAGATTAAAAGTACATTAATACATTATTACGATCGTGTTGCTACCTGTTTTACGTAATTAATTATCAATTACGCGAATCATCCGCAACGTCGACAACGGTGTAACCGAATCGATAAAAGGCAAACAATTATATAAAGCTTTCAGAATATATACGACACATTGACGATCGATAATTATGGATTAAATATTTCCAAGGCGTCCCACGGCTTAATAACTGTCAGTACATATGACCAATCGATCACGATTTGCTTATCGCGAAGCTAGCCGGCTGCGATTTCTCTGGCATTGAAACTCTCGTGATCCAACTCGCGCGTTTCATTCGAGTCGAAGAGGAAACCACTCACCGTAGCGTGCAAACAGTTACATCCGGCTTGCGCGCCTATCGTCTGAAAAGCGTATAACGCACGCGAGTGCCAGCTCACGTGCGCATTGTCCCCTTGCTGTGGAATCATCCCCTTAATTAATCAATTATTTAGGCAATCGATTTGTTTAAGGACGGCTTCGCAAGGAGTTGACATGGAAATTATTTCGGTCACGAAAACGGCTCGTATGTGCGATCGAAAACATTCGCCAGAAGGAAATCATTCTGCTTGGAAAACGAGGCAGGAAGGAATTACAGAAAAGAAGAGCGAAATGTAAGTAGCAAGGATAAATATTCTCTTTCTTCATTTAATCATGTCACATTTTGTACGTCGGAAGTACAAATCAACCTAAATAAGGAAATTATTTTAAAGACCTTCAACTACGTCAACATGGTATAATAAAAATGTTGGTATAATAAAAACTTTAGGAATATATTCCTCATGCTTAAAGAAAGATATCAAACTAGATGTCAACATAGATAACAAAAATTCGTTATCTTTGTTGACATAGGTCTAAAAAATGCTCTGTATAATTTTAACAATTACCACCCCTGTATCATTTAATTATTTCTCTATAATGTTGATCTGGAAGTTAATTATTATTAAACGATTATAAGTTAATATAATCCATTTTTTTGTAATTCTAAATTTAACACGTTTCCACTATTTGAACAGACAATACACTGACAATTTTTAAACGCAGTAACGCAAACTTAGTCTTAGGGAGTTTAGATTCTCTTCTTGGTTTTATCGTCCCTATCAACCCTTTATCGTTGTTCTTATCGTCTTGGTGTGGCCTTTATCTCCGACCCTAGACGACGACGAATCGCAGAGAGAGGAGGCTCGTGGTGATTAAAATTTCAGAGAAGTGAACTAAGAGAGACGGTCGGTCGGAGGGCTAAGCTCCGAAGAAGAAAGACCAAAAGGGCCAAAAGGGTCGGGTACTCTCACTAAGTAATTAAAGTCTGTACTGTAATTTTTGACCTTTCGTAGAAGAACGACTTTATTCCGAGGAAAAAATTTGTAACCTGAATTTTTCGTCTGACAATTGATCTTAAAAATAATGGATCGTTTTTATTATCTCATAATGTTTAAAACCAGCGGGATAATTTACCTGAGTCCAAACATGATATAAACATGACATAATGGTAAAGTGTTACGGGACATACAAAAAAATAATATAATACAAAGTATGAGGAACTAGTACAAATATCCTAATAACCTTACGGCGACCTGTATGAAGTTAGCCATTTTTTTATTTCAAATATTTTTTTAGTTGTTCTCAGTTGTTCTTTGTTTGTTCTATATTGTTCTTGAGTTACAAGTCCAAAAACCGAAAAACACGATAGAAAAAACAAAAAACGGTTTTTTTAGTGGCCCTCCATTTTTTGAAAAGTAAAAATTTTTATGTTGTTCTCGATTTTAAGAACAACGTTTAGAACAACAAGAACAATCGACAACTGGGAACAACTAAAAAAATATTTGTTACGGCGACTTTACCTACTTAACAGCTCGACATAATGACAATCTGTCAACAAAAATACAAGTCATCAATTATTATCTGTTTCCGTGAATATGTGTGGATAAAATATTAGAACGCATAATTTCTATATATATAATTAGCTTTGTAATTAATTAAAACACAACAGCTGATACGACGATACGAATGAGAGACGTTAGAGTATTCGACTTATTTAAAATTACTTTTTCTCTTTACTAGCGACGCCGATGTTGTCGAGCGAAGCGAACGAAAACTCTTCCAGACTAAAACTCGAAACTGTAAATCACAGCGATGGACGTTCTTACGGGATAGCGATGCAAAACAGGAGTCGGAGGGACACGCCGGAAAGTTAAGGAGTCGTCGATAAGTACCCTCCTCCCTCTCGAGAGCTGAAACATCTCATTCAGTCCGCTCATTCGTTCGGCAGGATAACGAAGAGGAAGGCTCGTGTTCGCGTGTGTATGTATATAGGTATATCAGGAAATGCCGTTCTCGAGAGGAGGCCGGGTCGACGCCCACATACAACACAGAAACTATGTGCAAGCATCTCGACTACGCTATCGAGCCTCTCCAGGTGTAAGTGAGAAACTAACGGAGACAATGGATTCCAAAGTTATGCCCTAAGATCTCTCATGCAGCCAGGCTGCTGCCGGTGCCTCGCTACGAGAGCTGACTGGCCCGAGGTGACTGGTGCATCGTCACGTAACGCTTATGAAGCGATTCTCTGTTACGAGACCTCCACATAGCGCTACACCATCCATCGAAAGTACCACATCATGAAAGCACATTTATCACAGAACAGAGAATATAGAGAGAACGTCTTGTATATTTTAAAACATATTTTTTGTCCTGTTCTTTTTAGAAAGGGACAGAAAGGGATGGAGATATATGTATGTTACAATAGAAATCCAATGATCCTAAATATATGGTTCTAAAATCGTAGGAATCATTCCAAGTTTTGAGAATTTGAGACCAAGAATTTACATCCAAAAGTATAAGGTTTCTACTGAAAAAAAGTTACCCCAACAATGTTATGGAAGTCTAATCATGTGAAGATAGAAATCTACTTCCAATCAATCGGAAGTGCTATATAATTTCGATTAACTGTTGCCACTTCTGAGTCCCTCCGATTATTATACATAATCGATTTGAATTCCATAGCCGTAAAAACGAATGTACCGTTTGATACACTAATGTCTCATTCAAATAGCAGTGCTCATAATGAGGATATGCGTACCCAGTAAATTTGCTCGAGTAATAAGTTATGGAACGTGAAGGGTGACGAAGAGAAAGAGAGAAAAAAAGAAACACTCAGATGCCTAGGTGTGTTCGCGTACGCCATAGACATAACTCAGCAGTGGCTTTAAATGATTACGACACCAGTATCCTTTGAATGCGTTACAGTGGTGCGCTTAATACGAATACAGTTGCGCGTTTTCGCAACCACGTCAGAAGAAACGACGCGAGTGTGCGAGACCGTGGAAAAAGTGCATCGCGGGCGAAACAATGGAAAATCATAACGAGCGTCGGAAAAAAGAACGGCATGGATGATTTTATCGACGCAACAGAATTCGTCACGATTCCGGTTTATGTCCTGTTTTTCCTGATAGATCGATTCACATTTGAAAAATCACTTTCTGCAAATTTTGCTAAAATGATTTTATTATATCTCTGCATTTAATAATATTATTACATATGTCTTAAGTGAAAATATTAATGCGAGCATTTTGGAGTATTGGGAGTGTTGTATCGAGCAAAGTTGCGGCATGCAGGTGCAAGAGCGGCGATTCCGCATCGTGAGACCGACAGGAAACCCGGACGAACCGCTTCGCTTCCGACACGCTTCGCCGCAACGTGAGGAGAGTCCCGTGCGTTAAACTCGTGTTAACCCTTTTGTCGGAAAACCTGACTTAATCGAATTAAAAATAGTTTCCTTTGCAAGAACCTTCTTCGTTTCCTTCATAAAATTTTATAAAGAGATTGATTGACAGATTATTACAATAAAATCAGACTTTGTAGTGGAAGTTTATATTGTTCGCTCTTTAATTTCCGTCATACAGAGACTGTTATTCTAATATTGATTCGAGAATGGCAATCTTGCACTTCTTTTTAGCTGCAAGCGCACGATGCTTCTACCACTCCCGACATTTTCCAAGCCACGCGATCGATACGCGAAGTCGTCCGCGGATTTGGGGACGAAGAAATGGCACGGATCGAGATATTGAAGAAGAACAGAGAGAAGGAATGCGCATGTGTCGCGTATACGAATGCACTCGCTGACCTGGGTTAACAACCCGTCAAGGGTTACAATGCAACGTTGTTTCGTCTTGCGCCACGTCTTCGCAGGATCACACATCGTGTTTGTTCCGTTCTCTCTTTCCTGTGGCTTATTCGCGTAGAGAAACAAGTCCTCCCGGCTTTCTCGTGCCGCTTCTTTTCACTCTTCGTCGTTTCCTTTTCCACTTCGTCGCGCACATCGATACGGCGCCCTCGTTAAACGAGTTTTCTTCTTCTGGTCAACCGACGAGTAGTGTCAAGGACTCGAAAAAGACAAGTATGGGCCGTTATATTTCAGGAGTGGTTCGATGTACTTATGAGATTGTCGAGAAGGTACAATTATTTCTGGTAATTCATGCAAGCGAAAATTTACATCAAAAACTAATCTTTATGTTAAACTTCACATGTTCGTAATCCGATTTAATGCCCACATAAAGTTATATTTTATGCGTATTTTTTGCATAAAAAACTAATGGCGCGTAAGATAAAATATTTTCAAAGAGTAATAGAATGTGTCGAATGCCTGTGCTTCACTGGGAATTTCTCAATTAAAATATTTTCGCCTCGCAACTTTTCGTCTTCGGAATGTGTGCATGCGCGCCCATCGAAAAAATTCTGATACTTGCGTTAATGACGCTTTCGGCTGGAAAATACGCGCGTGGCAAGTTACAAAACGTGCTATAATTTCATTGAAATTAAATGTCCCGTAAAGCAACAAATAATGGGGAGTCGCGACAGTGCGTTTTAGAAGGCCGCGTTAATAATCGCCAACAATTAACGCGCGAACTTTAACGCGCTCCTTGGAAAATATGGAAGTCATTCGTTTCCGCCAGTGACTCGTAAATTCGACGCGTGCTTCTCTAGGCAAGAAGAGCTAACACATTGCCGGCGACAATGGAATTCCCGTGACTGTCCCTTGGACGGTGTTATCGCCGGAAGCGAAGCAATATATTGTATCAATATAGGCGAAAAGTTACGCGTGATAATCCGGTGACACAAAGTAGTGAAGAAACTTAATATTTGAAAAATTAATGTGAACAAAGTATCTAATTATTTTACATTGAGTAAAAAATAGAATTCTCAAGTATTAATAAAATTCTGCTCGTTAATTAATAAAAATAAGACAAATTGGATTTAATTGAAGACTTATTATGTCAAAAAATATATTTTGTGTAATTAATGATAAAAAACTTGATTCTATTAATGTGCTAAGAAATTAATTCCAAGTTTGTCGAAGAATCTATTATCGATTAATGAACGCACGATTGCGGCCTTCTCTCCCGCGGTTGTGACGGACTTGTTTTACTCGTGTCTTCCATCACATCTGTACATGGAGTAAGAGTCTCGTAGAAGAACACTCGCTCGCTTGCTCGCAAGTCGCAACGCAGCGCGAGTCGTGACACAATGTGAAACGAGCTTGTCCCTGGCCCATATAACGTAGGTAAGCTCCATCCGCGATTGCGTAACCGCGGCCGATAGTAGAACGCGCGAGTCGAGCCGCGGCATTTTCTAGCGTACTGTATACTTTGCGAGTGTAGTTTACTGCAATTGCAACATGGAAAAATTGAGGAACAAGCAAGAGAGAGAATAAATTAAAGTTTCTCGCTATCATCATTTTGCAAAAATACATGATATTAATGCACAGTCAGATTAATATAGAAAGTATTGAAGCGAGTTGTGTGTACGATTGTTACCTTATTAAAAACAGCCAATACTATTTAGTTATTTTAATAATATTTCAAATTCTATTTGCGTGTGTAATATTTCCTTATTTCTGCTTGCACGGTTATCATCGTTCCAAGGTATCAGCTCGTTATGGCATCTCGTAGGTTGAGATATACGAAGGACAGAGAATACATGTGTTGCACGTGCTTTCGCAAGGTTTTCTATGAACATGAATAAAAGACATAAACTGCGTTACCGCTCGTGATTTAATGGAGAGGAAGACTCGATAGCTTCCTCGATGCTTTTGATGCTTGATACACCATAGTGATTGTAACTATGATATTAGAAAGTTCACGCGGCTACTTTTAAAGCTCACCATATATTATATACAACGCGAGCTATACTTGGCTGCCTTCGTCATTAAACACTTAACCATCGTGAATTCAATGTGTTCTTAAATACGTTGGTGAAACGGGTTCGCGGAATTATTACACTCGCGGAGAAATTTTACACCACTGAGCGAATCGTGAAATTCGCAAGTTACTCCTTTTGGACGAACGCCACGACGACAAGCCAAGAGCGCGAAATGCTAAAACTCCAAGATATTGGCTAGGCATGTTTCTCGTTACCCATGCTAAAAGCCGATAATTATACGCTCGTATTTTATTCGCAGGCTAATTACAAAAAAACTCAATTTATTTGACGCGAAACGCATACGGAAAAACGACCTTTGCCTTACTAGGCAGTTATACATAAGCTATGAACACAACTAAACTTTACGCAATATGAATATCGACTCATATAAATGAAAAGATACATCATATTGATATTATTTAATGTTTAGTTGACGGTACTTAATGTGAAATAAGACATTTCTCAATTAACACATTCAATATGTTTCGACAGCGCCTGTCTCGATCTTCCATAAATTAGAATTAGCTCATTCTCGCGATTATCGTGTTGAGTCGCGATAACGTATCCATCGACGATGAGCCAATCTCATGAGTCACTATAATTCTACATTCGCCTTCGTAAACTAATAACATATTCTTAATCTCACTGTCATAATCGTGATTTTCTTACAACGTGAATCGCACCGTGATCTGTGGGCGATGTAGCCTCGTCTTCGACAAGATTACACTTCTAGAAAACTCAAAGAAATCTTTCTCATACAAGTTACTTCACAGCAATTTCATTCTATGCATAATGATAATTACGCGATGCATTGTTATTACCTGGTATGCCACCATCACATATATTTTTAACGGTAGATTACTTGAAAGATTTGAATTCAATCAATATTAATTTTATCTTTTCCATAAGATATGTAATAATATAAAAAAAGATAGCAACAAAATTTATCATTAAAATTTCGTTCGTTAGTGAACATATTCTATATAGATACACGATCGTTAAGCATGTGTAAGCATATCAACGGAATTGCTTCTGTACTAATTCTTGTCGATTGTAAATAGCGATCGATCAGTTTTTACTTGGATTTTTTTTATCTCGCGCTCGTAGCAGCACGATAGCGATCACGACGTAACCGCGACCGATCGGTCGCAAGTCGATAAATTATGTAACTTAATTCCGTTACCTCGGAGAATGCGCGTGTAGCAAAACGAATTAATGGCTGACGATCCTCATCGCCGGATGCAAATACGTGCAACCTCTCGACCGCGGAAAATTTACGGCTGCGTAGCAAGACGTCGAGTTACACCTCCCGATTCCGATCTCGACGATTCGCCGCGCGACTTACGAGACACGGACGCGTGTTTTAAGATCTGCGAGATTGCGGCATGGTTCGTTTCTCGCACGGCTTGTTTTTCGTTTAGTCTCTTCTAATAGACCAGCGAGAGTTAATTGCGCCTTGGAATTTCTAGCCTACCGATACGCACAGGTGTGTGCGCGCAAACAGTGGAAACACCACAACTGTAACAAGGTGTTTTAAACCCATTCCTGCACTTAACCCTTGATAATATTATGGTTCAAGTCGCTCGACGCTCTGATTGGCCCAGCAAGAAAATCACTTTCGAAGTATGTGTCGTAGAACATGAGCTTATAACGTGCAAATATAAAATAAAAATAGGATGTAATATAAATATTGATAACTACATAAGTAAAAAAATGTAGTTAACTAAGTGTACTTAAATACAAATAATGTAGCACATGATAAAATATTAAAACAATAGTATAATATAATAAAAATAAGATTAAAATATTTTTTCTTTATCTTTCCGCGGAGTATAATAAATTACGAATAGGAGATGATATCTGAATGTCATAATGTTAATGTACTTAATTACAAATTAATTACAAATTTATGATGTCGCATCATCTTCGTGGCACTTAATGACGTACCGCAACATCCTTCTTGATGTGTAATCCGTATTTCTTATATATCCCATACTCGCTTGAATCATCGTGATTCAAATCTTTCTGCAATTTACGAATTACCGCAAGATGACAAATATCCTTGCGAGTCATGAAAATCGGTTTCCGTTTGATTTCTTTCGCGACATTACGCATTACACTCTATATAATTTGTACTGATGTAATTAAGAATGATGCATCTTTTATTCACAAAGTACAATACAGTCTACTCAACTTAGAAAAAAAAATAATACCGGACGAAATACAGATTGCATTGAAAATCATACAGTTTTTCTCTCAATCGATATATGTAACTCTTTAATACTGAACTTTAAAAACTTTCAAAGAGTTTAAAAAAACATATAATCTTCGGCTAAACAAAAAGATTTGATTTATTAAAATCCAATCTTCGATTTAAGGTATACTTGTTCAGAGCTATTTGATTAAAAAATATATTTTCCGAGATACTCGCAGCTAACTATACAAACTTACAATTAGTAGCGTGCGAATTATCATTTCCGTATCATTAATATTCACGGAAATGATGTTCTGGCATTGTGGTACAATGCAAGTACGAGGAGCGAAGGTGCAAGGTGGATACCCGTTACGTGATCACTTTCGATTTAATTCAAGTCCAAGGCGACAGAGCATTCTGTTCGCGGGGACAGGTTGTTCTGCGAATGTCTATAGCATCGATCGAATATTAAGCTCTCTCCCTTCATTTCTCATTCTCACGCGGTTATCGACCTTCGAAATGTACCGGATATCACATGTACTATCAGCGGTAACACGTGATCGAATAAAACATATCAGACTTCTCTCTTGGTCGCATACAATACACGGAAAAATACTTTTGCTCTTTCCCACATTAGGAACTTAATTATCTAATATTCAAAAATATATAAGAAAGCAAGAATAATTTAAATATTCGTCATTTTTTTTACAAATAAATCGATAACTAATATTTTATTTCAAAGTGAACGCCTCTCCATATCGTTAGAATGTATAATACTCGTTATGTGGTATTGGCATTCGTAAGTATCAACATTTCTCAAGCATTTATCGAGTGGACAGTACGCTTACTAAAATATTAACGCTCCGATGTACGGTATCATTTAACATCTATATATCTAATACTCAGTTTCACTAACGTTACATTATCCGTGTAAATAAAACTTCTCTTTTTCAAAAATAATTAACTAAAATTTTATATCAAATTTTATGGCCCCTCAATAATATTTATAAATTTATTCAATAAAGAAATAAGAAAACGTTGAAACGGGAGATATTTAAAAAATAAGATATTGCCTATCGTGGACGAACTTCGGCGGATAGACGTGACAAAGAATTTTTTGTGAGTGCGCGTTTCAAATTAAAAATGCTTCACCTCGATGCGAATCTTCAGTATAAATCGCGTTTCCTGCTGACCGGAGGAAAGCAGAAACCATCGAGGAGAACGAGGGAGGTCCAACTTCTCCCGGCGGAGGTTTAGCCCGCTCTAAGTAGAAGTCTGGACACCATCGCGCGGCCACGATGGAAGGTCAACGCACTTCGGCCAAGGACACATTCTAGACCCACACACAGGGACCTTCCTCGTAACGAACTACTGCCACACCAATACGCATGCACGCACGCATGCACGGATGCCATGCACTGATGTATGGCATCGACTCGCACACATCGATCCCCTCGTAACACGCGTACGTCCCGCTTGTTGCAACTATGCACCGTGTGTGAGTAAAAATGCGTGCGTGTGTGCGTTCCTACGTATGCGTGTGTGGCAACGCGTGCGTGAGAGAACCGTGATATATTTGGTTGCCGAAGCGGATACGGTGCGCTAGTGCACAATTTTTTTTCCGGTTCCGATATCTCTTTTTACGTCGATCTCCGTTTCATAAAGTTTTTGTTTGACGTAAATATTTTTTTTTACGTTAACTGTATATTGTTGTATCATATTTTTTTAGTTCCATACTTTCTGCTCCTATGCGATATTGTTTTATTAGTAATTTCATTGAAATAAATATAATATCATGCAATAAATCATATTAATTAAAGCAACAGTAACATTATAGCTACATTACAGTTTAGTGTAATAATTATTAGTAATAAATTAATAATATTGACTTTAAGTTTTGCTATTGGATTTCTAATTTTAAAACTGTCAGTTTACATTAACAGTTTGGTCATATCTAAGACATTCTAAGAAATTCGTATCCATCTATTCACTTACAAGGTAAACTTGACTCCGAGTTTAATCGAGCGAGTGTTATCGGAATTTACGAGATGGGATAAGGAGTAGATAGCAGATAAACATAAGAATTTTCGTTTACGGATAAGGACGTAGATCAATTGAATTTTGATGACTCACACGAATCGCAGTAAAATGCAATGTAATTTTATAGAGTACCTACTGCGTACCTATACGTTATAGCGCGACACATTTAGTGCCAATAAATCTATATTCCATAAGAACATTATAGCAGTACAGTGTATTGCCATTATTGGCAGTGCCTACACAAAGATTGTGGGCATTGTTATTCGGCAAGAGATATGCGTCACAATACAATGTACCTGTCTAATTGTAAGACACAATGCATCACCGGAATAAAGAAATGCTCCACCGAATGAATATAACGCAAAAGTCAAAAAATTTGCACGTAATCGTATAAGCGAGGTTACCGTCTTTTTTCCTCATCGCACGGAAAACACATAAATCGCGTTACGGTCATTCAGAAAATACACGCGGTTCGATATGCGGATTTTTCCCTATATCCGGCAAAACTTTTTCTAGTACATGTACGATACGAACGTGCTGCATGCAACCGACCTACACCGACCGCAGAAGCGAGGTAGGGACAAAACGTGCTTCTGTCTGGATGCTGATATGAATAATGTATCGCACGGGGTCGCGGCACTAAGGGATGAGAGAGGGAGAAGAGGGACGAAAGAGGAAATTAGAGTTGGATACGCACAGGATTATGAAGGCGGTGGTCGCGCGAGGAGTACGGGAGGAAGAGTCCATGAGAGAGGGAGCCGGTCGTAAAAGAACGCGACGAAAAATGAATATTTCACGGAGTATAGAGAGATTCTCGTATTTATATAAAATTTATATATAGCTAGATCATGATGTAACGTCATGCTTTGTATTTTTATCGAAGATTAATTTGGGAAAGTCAAAATGGTGTAAAATTATCGCGAATTAAATTTTCATGCTAATTATTAGCTATGGGAGTCATGAATAGCAAGAAATAATAATTTCCACATTACAGCAACCACAGAAAATATCCAAAATTTACACACACTGCTCGCTCAGCATTGATCTAAAAAGATACATATATATAACATGCAGTCTCAACATAGAGAATAATATTGTCACGATGTCCATCACGTGCACATTTCACAATCTGAAATTGCATAATCTGCTTTGAAAGATCGGCAAAGAATTGTCATATCAATGTGTTAATTTAAGAAGAGATTGATATTCTCATAATGTTTTTGTAATTTGTTCGCAATACCAAATTTATTCGCCTTCTTATACTGGTGAATCGAAGTAAACACGTCGAACTTGATCGAGAAGCGAGAAGACGCATGTTAATGGACTGCTAAAATTAATGAGATAATGTGTCGCATAATAACGACATAAATATCAGTTTCAACAACTCGCAAATCGTATGCGTTCGCCAAAAGTGCGTAAACAGGCTCTCCAACCTAACGAAGAGGTGCGTTCCGTGTAATTAGTAATTACGGTGAGCCTGCGAGCGAGCGACCGGCAAACTGGTTGCGAATAATCGATCTATCGATCCAACGATTCGCGATGCGGTGACTCGCAGACAGGGTGCTTAAATTTAATAAGACATTGATATATTTCCATTCGTTCGGCATTAAATAGCACAAATACTCTATGCTTATACAAGTATTACTGAGAATAATTAATAATTGCAATTAGCAATATAGTATCAAAAATGTTCCTACAAACAATTATCCGAGAATTATCTCTTGATATTACAATTAATAGCAAAAGAACCATTATATTATATTATTTATGGTGTTATAACAAATATATTGAGTACCCTTAAACTGATCGCGCAAAGAGATTTTTAAGATACCTTATAACTTTACAATTTTATTCTTCACTCGCTATTATTTTTTTCGAATATTAAAGAGAAGTATTCAATATCCAAGGCAACGAATATCTCGATCGCGGTATCGTGAACATCTCCAGATTGTGATGGACATGGCGAACGTATCTTGGGACAGGAGACCAGCTATCGCGCAAGAACCGCATCTAATCTCGCCCCGAGAGAGCGACCCTGAGAGCGATGAGCTGAAGGCTCTCTCGCTATCGGCGCGAGGAACGTTATCGAGCGGGAATAACACGCGGGAGTTCGCTTCGTCGGATGAATTCCTGTGGCGTGTTGTAACAGACTACAGCGGATCGTCAACCGAGCTCACTTTTCTCTTTCTCTCTCTTCCTCTTGCTACTCCCGAGGGACTAATTTGTGCGTGCGTGAAGTAATATGTGCATATATGGGGTGTGGCGAGAAAATGTAACAGGTCCGCATTCACCGTGTTGCTTAGCGCAATTTATCATTGTCAGAGAGAGAGAGAGAAAGAAAGAGAAAGAGATTATAGTAGTATACAAAATATGAAATGTAGAAACGCAGAAAAAGATCAGCAAAATTATAGGAATAATTCATATCATTTGTAGTGTGATAACTTGTGGATTCTTTTTTTAAAATCTTGTTCATCAAAGTTTAACTTTGTGAACATATCAAATAACAATATTATATAAGATATTATATAAGAAAATAGAAAATATCTAGTTTATAGGTAAACCTTGTATTAATTGTGGATTAAAATATTTCATGTGAGAGAAGCAAGAGATTACAAATAAAAAAAGATGTAATGTATAAAGATCACACTAGAAGAGTATAGCTCCAGATTTTTTCCTGAACAACAGTCTGTCGCCATTCGTTCTGCTATTTTAGGATACCCCCTAGTACCTGAATACACGCATATGTGCGTGTGTACACGCACGGCCGGTCACCCTCGCATGTCCAACTCTACGAATAGTGCCGGTTACGTGCTCGGTGTGGATGTCATCGTCGATGTTATCGGTGGACCCAGGTCTCCCTTTTTTTCGAGAAAAATCTACATACACTAACAGAACGTTTCACAAGACCTGGATTTTTTCCAGCAAAAATTTGATCGCCTTCCTCCTTCATGGTAGAATTAAGTTAAACTGCGGCTAAAATTTTTAATACTTGGTCTCTGAAGTGTCTTAATATTCTTAACCATAACCATGTTAATTTACCATACATATTTTATACATTTATGTTATCATTCAACGATTTTATAAGTTATTTATTTAACAATTTTAAAAATCAAGTTCCAAATTAGAATTCTTTTTGAAGCAAAATTTGTTACAACTGATGAATTTAAAGTATGTATATTTCTATCATTCATTTTCATTCGTAAAACTTAATCTTTCAGAGAGCTCTAATGTCCATGTTGAGTTCTATGATTGTGACTAATTGGAAACTTTTGCGAAGATCAATGAAAAATCCACTAAAGAATACTCCGTAATAATTTTATGAACTCTTGTATGTTCGCGGTAAGAGTCGATAGATGCGAGACCAGCCGAAGCGGTCTGCGCGAGCTAGCTGGAGGCTAGCATACGGCCAACATAGAGACTCACTTCGTCGCCATGGGTTCTTTAACCCGCGAGCGCGTATACGTGTGCGTGCGTCCAGGTGATCCCGTCGTGACCCCGTGCCGGTCCACAGTGACGTTGGCCAAGGTTAAGAAGCGAGAACGAAACTGTGTTCGTAAGTAATGAAAAAGGAAGCTCGCAGGTTGAAAAATTTCCGATACCGTTCAGCGACTTGTCAGAGAATAATTACAGAGCATGATTAATACTTGTAAATAATAACGAAGACGTTTGAGAAACTTAAGACTGAAACATAATCAGAATAACTGAAGATTTAGTTAGTTTCTCTTTCTCTCCCTCTTTCTTACTTTTTAACAAGTCGGAGAATTATTAAAGTAGAAAATTTTAAATAAACTTCTTGGAGTTCTTAAAAAAAGTGAACTAGCGTTGCATTGAATCCTTTCTGTAACATTTCTGACATGACCCAAATTTTTAATAATAACTTCTCCCATAAATAGAATTTAATTACAGAGAAAAGTTTTGTTATAAGTAAAGTAAAACAATATCTGGCATATTATAGCAGCTATACTAGGCAGCTTAAAGTATCAAAATGATCAACTTCAACTTTTCTATCACGGTTAAATAAAAACATGTGTGTAATTTATGTTGTCGTAAAAGTAATTTCGTCTCGCGGAAAGACCGGCCGGCCATTGTTGCATCGGGAGTGTATTCACGAAGTTTGTCGATCGGAAACTAGAAAGGGGGCGTAGGCGAAACATACTCAGGATACTCCGATAGCGAAACGAAAAATGCGCACGCGTATCGCCCGGCCTTTCTCGTTGAATTGCATAGTTTCACAACATAAATTTACAAGTTAACGATCGTGGTTTTACATAACGATAGAACCCACGCGATATCGCGTGGCAATGTTTTTTGCCATTTACGAACAATGTAATTAAAGTGTCATTGAATTACGAATGCATTTACCATAGTATTAACGCATAGCAATAAATAAAAAATAATATGAGGAAGTAATAATTTGATTCCAGGTCTCTTATTAATTGTGAAAATGTAATTTTAAATAATATGAAGCATCGATACTGTTAAACTCCACAACGTGTTAATACTCGGAACTGGAATAACCTGATCTCGTTCTACAGCTTGAAAGCAAAAAGAGAAATATATGTTCACAGACGTTTTTATCTTTCTACTACTGAATTATAGAATGACACTGATCTCGTTCTACAACTGAAAGATCACGACAAGCCGAATGTGTTATCGGTGGGAAGCACAGGTTTTCCTCACGCAATACTGCGACATCGAACGCACCGAGGCACAAACGGTGTACAGACGAGGAGACAACATGGGACGCAAAATTCCACCGATGGAATCGCGCTCGGTGGCTTCCGTCGACTCCGTTCTATCGAGGATCGACCGCAGGAATCTAGCGTGAAAAGTACACGCTGAGAGAGTTCCTTAGCCGGCCGCGTGTATGCACAGGAAGAAGGACAGGGAGAATGAATGAGAGAGAAAGAGGGAAGGAAGGAGAAAAGCAAGGAGAGAAGGACGGACAAACTAGTAGTCAGGTCCATCCTGGGTTCGAAGTCCGGCGTGGTCTCGGTATTGGAGCGTACCGTCCCTCTTCTCTCTCACTCTCTACTTCTCTCTATTTCTCTCTCTCTTTTTTCTCTTTCCATCCCATAGTCGTTCTCCTCTTCTTCTTCTTCTTCTTCTTCATCGTCGTCGTTGCTCTTTGCCGGGGTAATTGCACCCTACCAAGGCCGACAGCTGATGCAGCCACCACCATCACACACGCGTTAGGTGCCTACGACCGTTTGCACGACGCGCGTGTATAGGGACATAAGTGTTCGTGATAGTGGTTGTGACGATGATGATGGTAATGGTGGTGGCGACGATGGTGGTGCTCGTAGGTGTATGAGAGGACTTCTCTTTGTGTTTACGCGCGTTTGCCGGGTCTCTACCTTCAGGTAGAAAACGAAGCTGCACCATCTCAACGGGAAGGTAAAACGGGAAGAAGGGAACTACCACCCAGTCTACGACGCGGTAAACATCGGCTCCGCCATCTTTAAACACCCGCGATATTCGTTGCCGCTACGTGTGGGCTTGACGGCACCGTAGTGAGCCCTAAATATTTAATCGCGACGCGGAAACTCCGAATTGCAAACGGCCTACGTCGTCTACGTCGTCGTAAGCGGAGATTGGAGTCGATAAAAATTTCTCCGAGCTCAGATTTCTACGAACCAAGGGCACAAAGGTCTCTTTCTACGTTTCGCTTACGACAAACGTGTTACAATTGCTTAAAAAATTTATTTATATGCAATACGTCTCTAGAGTCAAATTTTGTGAAGCGTGTAGATAATTTTTATACTTCTTTTTATGAATTTCTACACAACATCTATACGACATTAAAGTTTTAAGCGATTATATTTAAGATATTATTTTAATTCCAATGATCTTAATCGCTTGCGTAGACTACTTTTGTAAGACTGATAATATTCTATTTATAGCATTATCGAGAGCATTATGTAACTAGTAGTATGATAATCAGGCATAGAGAGGTACAACCATTACAAGCGAGTTGTCAATCGACTCTCTCAGTTACAATGGCCGTCAACTAACGGCTTAGCTGCGAACAAACGTAGGATGCAGCGATTGCAATCCGATATTAAACCAAGGGATATGCCTATGCTATACGTGACACGCATGCACAACAATACGCGCACAGTGATATCGTTAAATAAAATAAATTAAATATACCTAACTTATGTTGGCGATGAGATTAATATTCGAGACAATTATAAATAAAAGATATTTGCACGCAAAACAGGTAAATACAAAAGAGGCAACATTTACAATCGCGTTTTGTAGACGCTCATTTTAATGTCGGTGCAATTATAATACGCCGAATATTAATAAGCGACATTAAAGATATTAATAAACATCTGTAAAACGTGATTGTAAATTGTTGTCCGTTTTATATGTAATACCTTGTCTTGAACGTAGCAAGTAGAAATCGATTTCACAGAAAAAAGTAATAAAATTAAATTATACTAGTGGTATAATTTTTCTCCGTCGTACCTAAGATGTCCTTTCCAATTTTATAAAGGAAATCACAACGCGGAATGCGTGCGACCTTGTTAGCATGCGCAGAATCTGCGAGCGTGTTATTGACTCGGTGTTGAAAGCTGTGGTGAAGATAAAGAGGAAATGAAATTGAGAAAGGAAAGCAAAATACAATAATAATAAAGATTTCGAAGAACGAAACGTCGATTGCGATACATATCAAACCAGGAAAAAACTGCTGAATTCAATTGCAATCATGAAACAATAGCATCGCGGAAAATCATAAGAAACCAAGTAATATTTTTCAACATGCAAATTGCATTTCCTCGTCTTATTACTCGTATTACCGCTATTGCTAGTCTACATTGTTACTACTCTTTTTATATTCAAATTTAATAACAATAATTACTGAACTATTTTTGATGAGTATATTCAGTTATTTTATTTAGAAATAAATAATTTTCTTTTTCTCTTTCTCTCTATTCCCTTTCTATTTTTGTGCTAATTTATTTCGTTTTTTCTTTGTCCGTTTTACAACCAAAATACATCTGGTCGGCTAGTGGTCAAACGTGTTTTCTTCCGGTTCAATTTCGCGGATATCTACATTGGTGCTGGTTATTGAATGTGCTCCAGGCTTTGCAGATGCTCGACACGACCCTGAAAACAGCTGTCGAGAATTGAAGAAGCATATTTGGCATCGACGGTTTTTTATTTCCGAAAATGAGAGTCGAAGTATCATGACAAATGACAAGGTTTTCGTTTCCGCAATAACCGGATTAGTTGAGATCGAATACAAATATACAAGATAGATGTACAGAAATACAGAAGAAAAAATAAGATAAAAATCTTTGAGATATCTAAGCATATAATTGCAATAATTATCTATAAAATATTAATGTATCACAGAATACTCGAGAAGTATTCAAAGTAGAAGAATCTACATAAGATATCACAAAATAATAGGATGTTTTGGAATTTCAAGCAAGAGAAGTATTATTCTCGAAAATAGAGGTTTGAGAACGTCGGAGATAGGACAAAAAAAGCGAGCAGCAGCGAGAAGAAAAGAAAACTGGGCACTACAGGGAGAAATGACAAAAGGAACAAAGGACACGAGAAAGGGACAAACAAGCGGAAGCGAGAGGAAAGGAAGCAGAAAAAAGCAACAGGGGAGTGGAGGGGAAAAGAAATCGGTAGTAATGTCCACGCGAGTAAGACAGCAGACGTGCGACCTACATTCTGGTGACAGGTGAACCTCTTAAAAATGCAGAAAGAGAAAGAGAGACAGACGGACGGAATAAGAGACAGAAATGATAAAATGCTGGTTGCCGTTTGTGTATATGTGCAGCACGCGGTCGAAACACGCATACGCGCCAGTGAATTTAATTAAAGCGTGATATCTCACAAGTCGTGCCGGGTTGGCCCAGGTAAGTGCTCGCCCATTTCTGTATGCATGTTAGTGTGTGTTAAGTCACATTGTCCGACATTTTCGGTGTAAATACGAATCTTTGGTACACTCTTACTGTCTTCATTGTTTTAACTTCTTCAATGAAGTTATTTATGCGACGTTATCTGCGAAATTACCAGTGATAAGTTTGTTTCTAAGCCTTCTCTTCGTTAAACTTACGATCTTAAACAATACATACATAAGGCTCTCTTTTTTCTTTCTGTCATTAATAAATTCTAATTATTTAATAGAAAGTAGGTGGAATGTGTACTTTTATATTTAGATGTTTAAAATAGCTAGCAATTGCGTGATACAAGCGATATATACAAGCAATTAATAAAAGCTGAAAACAAACCTTTGGCCTTTCATAAATGCTACTACTTACTTCTCACGCACAATTATTTACTTAGAAATTTTTTTCAAAAAAATTTTGAAGGCTTAGAAACAAAGAACGAAGGATTATGAAGTTTCAAAAGAAAATATTTTTGTTAGAGGTCAAGAAGCCTACGCCACTGCTCACGAAATACATGTCTCTTTCTATCATGCGAATCTATGCGCGCACATCGCAAGATATGCAACGCTTACGCAACGGAACCGCAACGATCGCGCGAGTGCAGACACGGGAAAGTTCACGATAAATTCGCATGCCGGATGTCTGGTATCTGTTTTATATCGGTGCTGTGCAATCGCGGCTTTCATTTTATCGGTCATTATCAGAATAATAAATAAAATACCAAATACTCTGTTTAAAATATTTCTGGAAATACGTATTCTTTTAAAAATAGCGTATTCTTAGAAATATTAATCTCTTTTAAGAACCCTTAGAATGTTACACTGAAGTTTCACGTACCCAAGTTCCATCTTTGCATACGAATTACTCATTAGCTAAATTATTCATTCATTGTTCTCCGATGAGATGGTAGATCAACGTTCAAACGAGAGTCGGAAAGGAAGGAACAAGAGCTGTAATTAAAGGTGGCTCCTTCCTGCATGTCAGTGCAATGAACGTGCAACGAGCCCTTACACAAGGATTAACATATCAGCGTGCTAATATCACGATCATCAGTGTCAAATCACGATGGATATACAAGGAAAATGTAATTATAAGATCATCGGAAAAAAATTACGTATCATACTGCACGAGAATTCCATTTGCGCATGAACTGCATTTTCCTAAAACGTGTTTTATTAATTACTACATACTTACTCAGCTTTTCGCTTCATACTGTTATTCCATCATCATTATCCGCGTCGATCGAACTCACGATACGCGTCGCGATTACTCGAGCTGGCAGAAGTCATCATGAGAGGTAAACGCGAGCTCTGGGCGGGCAATAATTAACGAGCGAGCTTTAAAGATCGACTAACGAGCTACTGCGGAGCAGCGTGTCCCACGTGGGCCATTGCAAAGGGCGAGACAGTTTTATTTCTGTCCGCGGCCCTACGTGCCCTGCACGCGGCCCCATGCGTGGCCTGACGAGCGACGAAGGTTCACGATAACGTTCTAAAAAGGTTCAGATAGCTCTCCCGCGGGGGACTTCGACGATCTATCGGTTAACATAAACTTACGAACAGAATTTCTCGTGTTTACTGAAGGAACGAGTTGGAAAAGCTAGTGGCTCTGCCGCACCGTTTCGGACAAAGTGGAGTGATTTAAATTCTTTATCTCACAATCAGTGGTGTTAAATATATTTAAAATTCTTAAAAATTATTTAATCTTTTATAGATAGTGACGAAAAAATGCTTTGACACTATTTATTATTAACACACACACACACACACACACACTCTTCAAGTTATTAATAAAAATAATTTTATATGTGCATGAAGAGACATTTTCAACTCGAGTTAAATCCAATTGTAAATATTACATTTAATTTATTCGATACACATACCTCTCACTTTTCATATTTTACCCACAGGCTATTTGTAAAATATAGTTTCAAACTCGCAGCAAAAAATTCTGGGGTACCGAGGTTAATCTTTTATTATGTGATGATGCGCGATCTGTTACGCTATGCTATCAAGATCGGAAAGAATGACATTGGCGGTGTTCTGCGCGAAAGAAATTATTAGCGATTATCTGCGGCCTATCTTAATGGCTGTCGCCGTAACGATTGTTGCAGCTATGATTGAGATAATTACATCGTACCCGCATCGTGAGCCGCCGTCACGGCGTGTTACGAAAGATGGCAGGATGAAAGAGAAAGAGAATGCAGACCGTCGACCGTTGGTCGCATCGACCAGAGCAAAAGATCGTGCGGAATAGATAATGTACTAACGACAATACTATTACCGTTGTTTCGTCGTGTACAAACAGTTTGTACACAATACAACGATCTACTATGGTACGATCGTTTCCGTTACAAATTAAAAAAGATCTTGCGATGCTATTGTAGAACTAAGCTAGCAAACTAAAATGTAAAACTGTTAAATTATAACGGAAAAATCTGATTTTCTGATCTTTGTTGTCAATAGAACCTGAAATTCACAATTCATTGTACATTTTTTTAAGAGTTCTGTGTAAAGACAGTACATTTTTTAAAGAGTTCTTTGTAAAGAGTTCTTCCTTTATCTTACATTTTCTTAGAAAATCACTTTATAATATACTGAGAAATTTTTTGCAATAATATATTGAAGTTATCAAATATAAAATCTACTATCAAAAATTTTTAGATTATCATTGATTCTGAAGATTTAAAAAGAGATAAGAAACAACAATTGTAAGTTAATGATTCCATAAATGAATATTATCAAGCAACGCTCGATTTAAAAAATATACAAGATGTAGATGATTTTTACCTAAATGATTAGTTTGATTTTAAATAGATTTCTCGTGTAAATTGTAAAGTGCTGATAACGAATTCGAACAGAATTGCTTAATCTTCGTGAGATAGATAAATAGAGAGATAGTAAAAACATTTACCTAACAAGTAACGAACAGCGCAATATGTTATTGAAAATGTATTTACGAGTGCTGTAGTTATCGAGTAAGACAATTGTAATCTCAAATGTATCAATTCAGTTTCTCTTGCTTGATGGATAACAACGTAGTTTATTTTCCATTAAGAGAGTTGCGGAAACATTTTCTTGTCGAGCTAATAACTACTGGTTCCGTAACCACCACGTGGATTTCATAACTTACATCAAGTTTATTGGTGCAATAAAACGCTTGAAAAATAACTTTGATTACCTGTGTGATTAGACATAATGTACAATCTATGTATGTTCAAATTTCTATTACTGCTCTTTTCTGAAATTCTATTATGTGTCTGCGTTTATAAATTTCGCAACAATATAAATTAGTTTCTCCACTGTACGTTGTGAGATAAATGTCTCGCACTTTGTTAAGTTGCGAAAGATGTGTGTGTGTGTGTGTGTGTGTATTGGTAACACACACACACACACACACACAATTATAGTTAATGCCTATATAGTTAATCTGTCTTTAAATGAACTCAAGAACATCCGCAGAAAATTTGTTTTAAAATTGAATCTTGATATTATCAAATAATATAAAATAATTCATATAAAATATTGTAATTCATGATTTAGAATAATTGTAGAAAGCGTTTATTAAAATTTAATTATTTATAATCTTGTGAAATAATTTTGTATTTTATTATTGATGAATTGCGTCAAGACTCTCGTAGACGTCAAATGCGTACGTCGCCTTTCTATTTTTTTCTTTTGACAACCCACCATCGATGCAATCTCTCAAACATGCGTTTTGGCAACGATGATATTCTTGTAATCTCAAACATCAGGAAAACGCGATCATAAATCTCAATAAATTAAGCGATACTAATTTGGCATGTAGAAAGATCGCGGTGATTACGCTGGAAAGACGATCTTCTCTCTTTTTTTATCCTCTCACGAAACTCTAAGATCGACTCGGAGAATCATTTAATTGAGTCTTGCCAAGGTTTTCGGCGTTCTTGATCGAACAACATCGCCGAGATTTTAAAGTCAATTCGTCGGACAAATAAATACAATAGGCCACTTTAGACCTTACCTCCGACTGTGAATAAAAGAGTGAAAATATTCCGTCGGACTTTAGGTCTTGTTCCTAAAGAATATGTCGTTCATTCATCTTAATATTTGAAAAATTTGAGGAAAAAAAATGAAAAAAGTGACATTAAGACAAATGATAGATATTGATTTTACCCTTGTAAAAAATAGAGCTGAAAAAACCTCAATACATTCGTACTTCGATCGCACTTGATTCATGTATCTATTAAAGAATGGAATTCTTTTTACTTAGATGGAATTTCCTAATGAGTCGAGGCCATGGGGCAACCTTCAATCGGAACACACGAGTACAGAAGTATCTTGGAATGAGTGCTAAACGATCTGTCCATCTCTCATATACGTGCACACAATAATGTCCGTCGCGCTGTGATCGAACACTTCCGTCTTTCTGTCCATGAGTCGCATACGTCCATCATACATGTATGACAATAATGCATACCTGGATAACGCGACATGCAACGCGCGACATACTTAATCGATCACGTTCGTATGTCGAACTAAGTCGAATCATGTTCGAAATTCAGTCAGATGCCACGATACGGTCTCTCTCTCTCTTCTGTCCCTTTAATCTTCTCTTATCTAAGCATCTTTCTTACCTGAAACAGAAAAAACCCATCTGAATTACGATTCTGATAAAAAATAATCAAAGCATAATCGACGAATTATAAAATATCAAATATTACGAAATAACTTTTATATTTTTTTCCTATTATATCGATTTTTCGGATACAATTCTGAAGAAATCTCATTAAATTCATGTATAAGCAAAGAATGCCGTACTGCGCTTCAAATTTGTTTCTCATCATCTAAGAATTTCACGATCGTATATCGTATACTGCCCTTTTATCGCTTTCTTTCCTCTTCCTCTTCCCTTCTCGCGATGTAATCGGATGTATTGCCGTACTTATGCAGTAGCACTCCGCGGGGAGAATTAGAAAATTGCATAGCTCTTGAGTGGAGAGACGTTGCACCTAGGAAGTTCGGAATATTACACTTCCTGGCACTTACGAAATTAAGGTTGCGAAACTTTTCCAGCCCGCACAAGAGATCGGAACAAATCTAGTGTCCCTGTTCCGTCTCTCTTCTGACGACAGCTTTTAATATCTCGCGGGAATTTGACTTAAAATTTTTTCTAATGCGAATTGAGGAAAAGAGAGAGAAAGAAACGAACAGGAAATCGTATCGCGAAATCAACTTTAATCTCTAGAGAGATTTCTTTTAATTTTCACTGATATTGATTCACGATAACAAATATCTCAGTTTCTCTCTCTTAGCGAGATTGATATACCAAGTGAATGTATTGAATTCACTTTATCGTAGTGCTGTCATCACAGTAAATATATTAAACGAAGTTTAGTATTATTCGTTATCGCACATGTTTACTTATTATCTTGCATAGCTACGCTCTAAGAAGCATCATTAATCTTAGAATATTATATTCTATATCATTTCTCCATAGTTACCCATACGAATCTTTTGTACTCAAGTGTACTTTTTTTTATTATAACTGTAGAATTATGAGTATAGAAACGATAGAATTCAGTTCAATTAAAAAAAGGAAACAAATTAACATGCTAAACTTTTAAATAACGAATTCGACAAGAATCGAGTTTTGTTGTAGTTTTCGGACATTTTATGAATTCAACTGAAGTTTTATAAGTTCAGTAATAATAAATATATATATAATATTTTTAAAATATTTTAGATTTTATTACATTAGAAGAGGTTCGATTGCGTCTACTTTTATACAGAAAGAATTTTTATGAGGTTATGTTGCGTACAATTTGTTTCTTAATCGAAGGTCCCGATCTAATCACACACGGATATACGATGATTATCGAAGTGAATCGGACGTGACCGCGAGCGAGTACGGTGAATTGCGATAATGACAAATATAAAAATGCAGGCAGTGCAGAATGACAGCCTTGGCTTGAAAATGCACTTTCCACTAGTCGTCCGAAGCAACACTATTTCTAACAAAGGTCGCGTCCTATTCCTCTTTCCCTTCTACCTTTATGCAGCACTCCCTCCTCTCTCTCTCTTACTCTCACTCGCTCATCTTTTACGGTTCTACGAGTATCGTGCCACACGATAATCGTCATCTAACTCAATGTCAGCTGCTTCCAGGTTGACGATATATTGCGTGCGAGAACGAAACAGCATGATATCCTCTTTTTTCTCTCTCTCTCTTTCTCTTGCTTTTCCTCTTCCCCGCCACTCAATGCGAGGATTCCATCTCCGTCACTCTTACTGTAGCCTTTGTGCAACAACTCGCGCGCATTCACTCTAGCCTTGTGCCTAATGACACGTCGACACAGAGGGAGAACGTTTCTTCTCACAAGCTCGATGCAATGCCGAATAGCTGTTCTCGTGATAGCGCTCTCTCTCGTAGAACGAAACACGTGCTTGCTTATGCTTAGGTACGATCAGTAGCCTTCTTATCCGGGCGACCTATTTTTTACATATAAACGCCAAATATTGTTCCTTTCTTTTTTTCAAATTGGCGTATGATTTTATTTTATTACATATATTCTGTTTTCTGTGATGACTAAGATTACATAAAATTAGCTTCCATTTATTTCTCTTTTAACTTCAATAAATTTTTTTGTAACTGCATTCTGCAAGATTTCGATATTATCACGGTCACGATAATAGCTTCGTAACTATAATTTTTAGAACAGATTTGTTTAACTATGATTTTGCATTAGTAATAATTTTTTATTGCCGAAATAAATAAAAATATTAAATCCTACAGGTTACTAATACTTTATAATGATACTGGTAGAAGAAATAAAAAGGCATAATTTTTATAAAATAATTGCTGAATGAAACTAAGCAATAACATAAATTATATTATTTATTTCTATTGTATTACACATTTGCGTAAGTTTAACTCATCAAAATTCTTTGATTTTCGTTCAAAATTATTTAACATATACATAGTCGTAAAGACTTGCAGTGTTCGGAGAAAGTATGAGCGACTGCTACAAAAGCGTGCAGAGATGCTCGTGATTCGATGGACGGTAAATCGGCGCCGATACAGGTCCGTTACGTCAGAGAGTCAAGAAGACGAGAATCGCAATCGCGTAATATCGCCATGACGAGAGCCGAGCCTCCGATCAAACCTCTGCACTCGTCCAAGGTCATTTTTACATAATACTTCAGAAGTGCACGATGCAAAACTCCGCGCTCGAGCGTTTGCGATCGCCTTCAAAACAGAAGGTGCAAATGTGTTTGCATAACCGAGGACCTTGGACGAAGGCATTGTTTCACTGGAATATCAACACTAAAGAGGGGAGAGCGGAAAGACACGAAGAAAAAAATGCGTGCGTGCAAAACAAAGCACGACACTCGCGCGTCCGTGATCACATTCGATTCGCAACGAATATGAAGAACGAATTTTAGTTTCATACACTCGATAAAATCTTACGCTCTTCTAATCAAACATTAATTTAAAAATTATCATGATCAAAAAATATAGAAGATAGTCAACGTATTTTTCATCTTTTTTAAATGTATGAATTTTTTAGTCAATATCAAATCAATATTTATCGAATAAACATGTAGATATTGTTTAAACTCTATAAGTAATTATAAATTCCTAGAATTTTCTACCAAACTTTTCTCTCTAACAATAAGACAGAGTTTGCAGAATGATCGTCCTATATTTATTCAAGATCAATCTTCGAATTCCATCAAAAATTTCTCAAGGTGCGAAATGAAAAGTGCAAGATCTTATACGTCGAGCAAGAAAAATGAAGTACGCGTGGTGGGATTAGAAGTAGGACCACATCGTCTCGCGCGAAATTAAGGGAAGAAAAATTGGTAAATTATTCAGAGTGCCTGCGAAACCTCGATCCGGGAAATCGTCCTGAAGAAAGACCTAGTCACCGAATGGAGGAAGATGAGGGGAGGAAGGAGAGAGGTAGTTCATCCGCTTTTTTCCCGCTATCTCCTTTTCCGCTTGTCTTCTCTTCATTCCCGTATTACCTTACTTCTTTCCCCTTCGACGCATAAATATGTAAATACGACTATGGACGACTCGCCGAGGCGTTAGGGATACGTCGCGCACGTCGTAGAATAATTTATGATAATTTTCTGGACACTAATTCCTCGGAAAGCTGCAACAACGAGTCTCGCGAGTCGAGGCCAGACGGAAGAGAAAAATTTTCGGAGGCTAAAGAACATAGACAGAAATGTAACTGAGGGTTTCGCCTAATTTAACGACGCTTTTCTCATGTAAATACTTGGAAGAGGGGAACGGAAGTTGCGAGAAATGGGCATTATCGCGCCTGACAATGGAAGAAAAAACTAAAATGAATTTCTCCTTTGGAAGGAATGATAATTCTCTGAAGATACTATATTTATTACAATGACAATATTAATAATGGATAATATTTCACTTATATTCAAATTTATTATGAATAGATGATAAATTATTAATAATAGCGTCAACTATTTTTATATTACGCGTATCGATTATAGGTTCCATGGTTGTGCTATCGATGTCTAAGAATAGATAGAGAGAAAGTTTTATTACAAAAATATAAAAAATTTATTATATATTATTATAAGCAAGAAATGCAAATTTTTTTCCTTTAGTAAAATTTCAAATGATAGCAATTTAAAATTAACGAGCGCTCTAAATTGCTCATAATTCAGGGACGGTGCACATTGAATGTGTATGCTGTTTTACTATTTCTCTAAAGATTTCATAACAACTATCCATGATATGATCGCTATTTGGAATGCAACTTATAAGAAAAAATCATACCTAGCTGATATCTCTGAAGCAACTTTTGAAAGTAAAATAAGATTAAATATGACAGATTAGAAAATATTGTTTCAACATTTATAGACCTTCCATTTGTATACATACACTTGTTCCACGGATAAGACTTTCTCGTGCAAGTGATGATTCATGAATAACTTAAAGCACTCATTCGTTAGTTTTAAATTGCTCTCATTAAAAAATCTCAGATGCAATTTTGCCAGAAAAAAGCTTTTCCCCTAATACGAAGAATTGTATTGTGCATTCTGACACATTCTATATACAAATTTAATAAAACTATTATTAATTATTACAATATTTTAAACATTACGATACGTTATTATATTTATTATCTAGGATGTTCAAATACTATTTAGCGTAGAATGTCGTGAGGAAAGGACTGACAATCCGATTGTCTTCCCTTGTGCGTACGCGCGACATCATGCGTAACAGTAAAATGTCGGTGCGTGACAAACATCGACAGGATGGCGAGTGGCCAAAAGACAAGCGTCCGAAGTGTCTTCCGATCGGAAATGCCTAAAACGAGTGTCGTCGCGAATCGAAATGATGCTAACGGTAAAGTCGCCTCTCGAAACGACACGGCGTATCGATCCAGCGAGGCAGATATCGCAACCGGCATAATTTCGGAGTTCGGATCTATGTACATATCGCCAATACGTGAAAATGATTTCAATCTCGCAACGAGAAACATCTTTGAAATTTAGAATTACTTATGATATGCTTAAGATAATTGTTATATAAATATCGTTACTTTATATATTAGATATATATGGACTCAAAAATGGTCACGGAATTATATCGCTTTCAATCTCAGAGAGTTCACTCTTCGTCGTATCGGAGCAATTGCACTGTCATAAACATACAGAATTAATGAAATCGGGAATCAAATAACCGATATACATCTATTACACGATTACATCTATCGCACACATGGGATTACGATCGATCTGGGATTACAATCGATTATTATACGACACACGACACCGCTAGTAACACAACACTATTGGATTAGAATATCGCGATATCTTTTCTGTATACGCGTCAGGTATGCGTGTTCCGTACGCCTATTTCATACATCTCGAGATGAGGTCGCGATCGGCAGTTACGTCGCGCCCGTTCATACCGGAAACACATCAGCCCACACACTAAAGGTGTGGCCTTCCGTCGCATCGTCCGAAGGGATGCGATATACGCACCCAAATGTGGTTACACGCGTAATTTCTACACAATTTTCCACAATTCGTAATTTAAAATAAAGCATGGCTCATTTGATAGTAACGTATGAAACAACTCGAACTTTTTTTCGCAAGTATTCAAGATAACGAAGAAAACGTGTTTCTCGTGAATGTTTCCAACGGAAGTGGCAAGCTATTTCATCGAATATTAGGAATTAAAAGCGAATAGTTTTCGGACAGAATGCAGCGAAAGGGTTTAATCACTATCGGCTACTCGTAGCTAATAATTGCAGACATCAGCAGTCGAAACCACCTGTTACTTACGACAAGTTGCAAGTTATGCCACGAGCGAGCGTGCACCCATGCGTCGCGCCCGTCGAAAGTAGCCACGTGCGATGATTTTAATTCTTTCCAAACTGGTTTCCGATTTCCAATAAAAAAAAAAAAAAAACGATATCCTCGCGCAAATTAAAATTTATCTTTTTTTTTAAATTTTGATTTCTTCAAACTATTCTTCTCATTTCATTTAACATGGATCGAAGATATGAATCAAAGAGATAATATTAATCAAAAGTAAATCGAACAATCTATCTTCGAAAATCAGCAGTGGTTCTTTTAAAAATAAGATATCATCTCCTTCATATCAATATAAATTAGCTGAATTAATTATAATATTACTTTCATACAATAAAGAATTACGTTTGTTACCATTCGACTTCTTTATTCTTCATTAATTACTCCGAAAAATATGCACGTAATTGTCGCGGTCAAAGTGGCACGAGCATCCGGGAAAAAATGACATTGCGAGGGAGGAAGAGACTTTCTTATGTGTTCCAGAATAAAAAGCGGAAGGTACAAAAACCAAGAGAGTTCGAAAAGAGACTTCTTAGCGTTTCGCTTCCGCGCCTACCAGCCCCAAAGAAGAAGAAGAAGTTCCTCCTAACGCTCCTGAGGCAGTAGGAGGAGAAAAAAAAAGAAGAATACTTCTCTCTCCCTTTTTCCTTCTCTCGCTCCCCGCTCCTCACGAGCTCTACCGTCGCCACCTTTCCCGTCGAGAAGCTTACCGCCCCTGACCTGATCGATACGTCTAGCACACCTTCCCCTGCCTTCCTTTCACCCCTGTCTGCTCGTCCACCCACGCATCTTCCTCATTTTCTCTCGCACCTCTTCTTCTCTCACTCAATCGCTCTCACCTTCCTTCCTTTCGCTTCTCATCTCCTGTTGACCTCCTCTTGGTCTCCTCTACACACTTATACAGCGTCCTAATCTCGCATTCGCGCACGCGCTCTTAAATTTGCGGCACAAAGCAGCTTTCGTTCATTTTAGACATATTATATTTATTTAAAAAATATGCCAGATAAAATATTTTACATCTAGTTTCTTTCGCTTTAAAATATTCTCAGGTAACAATTAGCAGTTTATATAACAATATCGTTATGGTATACATATTTCATGGTATACAAATTGTGGCGGGGAGTAAAGATTTTCAGACTATTACCAATAAACAGCGATGTGCAGTTAAACCTCAAATGTATACTCCCGATTAATTTGTTTACTCAGCTCAGTGTAATTAACTACTAACCAATTACCAATACGTAATTTGCAATAATTATTTTCTTGTCGCATACATGTATGTCGAGTATGCTTTGGCATTGTGATTCGACAGAATCACTGTGACTGAAAGGAGGGTCGGCGTCGGTTATTGCGCGCGGGGGTAGGTACGTTTTATGGGGTGTAACGACTGGAGGGATGTGCACGAGATACTTAGGGCCCCTGTCCGTTCTTCTAGATCTTATCTAAACCGACAGCTTCCTGCCGTGTTTCGTATCGTACGCGAGCACGCACGCACGCATATATGCGGGCATGCAATAAGATATCAAACACAGATCGGATCCACGGTCGTCGAACTGCCATGAGAGAGAGAAAGAGAGAGACACACATACACGTTATCCCAATCTGCGATCACTTTCTTTCTATATCGCGCTCGCAGTTTGTAGATTAATACCGATAAAAACCGCGTGCTTCTAATCAGACATGACACTCGAATTTTACAGGCAATGTCATGGTTTGTACTTATAACAGAGCAAACTCCTTTCTAGAGTACAGTAATAAAAACTTCTATAAATATTTAATAGCTCGTATATGTATTTAATAAAATAAAACAGCTTGGAAAAAAATCATTTCACGACTTAAAAGTAAAAGGATAGATATTTCTAAACACAACATTGGATCCATTCTACTTTCACTAACATAACCAGGACCGCTCATCGTTTCCGCTCTTTGGAGAAATGCTTATTTCACTCTTCGGCAGTCGGTCGCTCGCATATTTTACTAATTATAAACCCTTGCAAATTCATCGAACGACCGATCATTTACGACGACGAGCTGAGCGATGAATCGCCGACAAAGTTGGATTTACTCTACACTCTTTCCCAGCGTTGATGAAGCTACTTATCGTGTGATGGGCTAAAAAAACTAAATAAACTCTCGAACCAACGATCGCAACGTCGTTTTCGTCGTCGTCGGCATCATCTTTATCATCGAGCGACCGACTACACGATTACCAGCATTTTGTAGCCGGTTGAGCGCGTGTCTCGTGACACTTCCTCCAGCTGTTCTCGCTCATCGGAGAACATGGCAGATCTACCGCGATATTATACGATCGTACGATCGAAGGACGATAATCGTAAGCACGGCCGAAGGAACGGCAGCGCACCGAGAACGCAGCTGCCCGCGACACATTACATCAGAATTACAATTGTGTAGGAATAATGACTGACCGGTGCTTTTACGTTACAAGAAAAACAGGAGTCTCCGATCGTCTCTGTGTGGCTTCATGCCGGTATCATTTTTCTGCGCGTCGCGTCGCATCTACTATATCTGTATTGTTCGCATTAAATCCCGCTACTAAAACAACCCATCCGTATCACTATATGGTAATGTTATCAGAGAACAATCTATGTTTTCTGGCTAGTATAAAGTTTGTTCCAAGATACAAAAATGCCCCCGTGTTACATTAGCATATGGGAATAGTCGTTGCATTTGCATGTTACACCAAACGCAGTTTGTTATTATTTAATGGAATAATATATTATTTACTTCACTCGATAACATGACAATTACTTAGCTGTCTATAACTGTACTGTAAAGTAATTATTATTATATTATTATTATATCGTAGATAATAGATTTTGAAACAAATTTTATAATAAACTACGAGTTGACTTCTCACAGAAAAACTTTCATGGAGAATTTCTTACTGAAAATAGCAGACTTTTGATATATACCGAATTGAGATACCGAACGTTAACAACGCGAAGCACTCGTTACGTCCGTACGAATGTGCGACACGCGAGCGAGGACGAATATCACGAGGGGTCCTGCACGATCCGGCTGCTGCACGTGTCCGCCCTTACAAAACCTGTCCGAAAGAAATTACGTCGTCGACACATGGCGCGGGAAGATAAAGCCCCGCACGCGTGTCTCGTGAAAAGAATACCGCCATCGGCGAATCGACAGAAACGAGAGCGAGGGATTTTCACGTCCGTGGGACAACGTGAATCCTCCGCGGATTCGTTCAGAGATGACAAAAATACGAATTGAACGAGTACTCTGAAAAATATATCCTAATGGCACAATTATAAGTATCTAAGTATCCATATTATACATCTAAATTTCTCGAAAACATTAAAAATATCAACATATAGTCGTCTAAATAAATAATATGAGGAAACGCGACAATCTTCATTTATTATGCATTTCAATATATTACAACATATCACACATTATAAAAAATAGAAACGGTTATTCAAGTCGTACTTCAATTCTAAGAAGAATTGGATTTACATATCTTAGCATCTGTTGCGTTGATTTCGGTGAAATCATATTACAGGAATAAGATCGCGCAAGTAGGGAGAAGCGAGCAATCGAATGATAGATTTCATCAAGAAAAGAAAGGTAATGGAAGATGAAAGAGAAGAGGAGTAGTGACCCCCAACGTTGTGCCTGCCTGTTGGGAAACAGAATCGCAACAGTAACCCTCAAAATTAAAATAATTCGCATGAGCGGGAGAGCGAGGGAGGAAGGACGAGCGGGTCTTTCCCCTTGCAACGCGTGGGAAATCTCGACTTGTTAATCTCCAGCATCGCCATAATGGAAATGCATCAAGGTACAGTAACAATCATCAATGATTCTCGAATAGATGATAATAAATGTGTAACGTAAATCAAATTTTTATTAATAACAGCGAAACTCCGCGGTCCTACTCAGCTAAACTAGCGGTATTGTGAAGCACGAATTTATACTTCCTTATTAGAAATTAGTATTGACAATGTAGGGTGATTTTAGAATTACTGTCGACCTTCTTAAATCGTGAATAGGTACAAATTGACTGTTGAACCAAAATGATGATGGTATAATGATATAAGATTTATGATGAAATTTCTTTGAATAACAAATTTACGAAAATAACTTTCGAGAAATAAGTGAATTACGTTTGTATATATACATCTGAGAAAATAAGTGACAATTACATTCTGAATTAGCTAACTAGATAATAGCATAAATAGGCATTAATCGACATTCTTTGTTAGTAAATTCGTATATTTATAAATGTTCTACAAAATTCACAACTGTAATTGTGAACTTCCTTGACCAATCTGGAAACTATTTTTCGGTAGAATATCTCCTCCTAGTTCACTTACCCCAATCTTCCAGTTTTGAGATTACGTGTTTTCATGATTAAATTATCACAAAATAAAAAATCAAAGTAAGTTGTATTACTTTTAGACTAAAGAACAAAGAATATAGTTAAAGAATATAATTTTGTTATTTGTGTCTTTAAAATTTATTTCATGAGAAAGACTTTTCTCAATAATAATTCAAAAATTATTAGCGTTTTGACATTTTCATTAAGAAAAATCGATTCCAAATTCATGAAAGAATATAAAATTTTATATTCATTATTATTAAAAAACTAAGATCGCAATATAGGATACTAATATAATATAATATATTACATATATCATTCGGTATATATTTTAAGTTATTCACTAATAAATTAAAAAATCATTATTTTATTCGGTTATCGACGTATTAAAAAATACAGAAACATTTTAATTAAGTTATTATTCACATTTTTATCACATTTTATTCACATTTTATTACAGTTTTATCACAGTTATATCACAGATCCGATAGTGAGTATCCAATAAAGCTGGCAAAACACATAATTATGTAAAGTAGTATTAGCTCGTGAGGCAAACTTTTATTACGTGAAAAATAACTCGCTATCAATAACTTCATGGAAGAAACGACAGTGGTTATTAATAACATCGATCGATGGAATTGCATAACGCGTTTGATTCTGTGTAGTACACTCTTCTCGGCGATTAAAGAGGACAGCTGTGAACACGTATCACAAGAAAAAAAAGAAACGATAAAAATGTAAGGCTTTTATAACAATGTGTACAAGAAACACGTGTACAAATTTGAAGATGTAAACGTAAATCCTACATTTTTAAACAATCTATTGCCATTATTTTATCTCACGTGTGCACTTAGTTTTTTAAAACAATTCACTCTACTTCCTAAGCAAGAATATAAAATTAATGGATTTCATAAACAAAAATTCCGCTAATCTTTGATATTTTTATCAACGTTAAATCATATTTGTTGACATTCATTAAAACAAATTGTTTATTTGAGTTTGCGTTCGTTCGCGCTTGCTTGCTCCGGATTTGATTTAATATAACATCATATATTAATATTCTTCTATAATAGAGCAACATATTTTGTTGAACAAATATTGTTGACAAAGGTAATTAGTACTCTCATTTTTTAATAATATTTTAATTACTACATCACTTCAGGCTATAAAATGAACATTAAAAATTATCGACTTGTACTTGATTAATTATCAGCGTAGCTATAATCAAGCTAAAAGTAGGAAAAATTTCCCGATGCAATCGTTATGTTAATAAAAATATATATCTATGTAAATTTTCACACGCACGTGTGTTCCACGAAAATCAGTTAATTTGCAATCTGTAGGGAAATTTCTTACATTCGTGGATTACCGATGACTCATAGCATTACCAATCGAAGATTATCCAATAAGCAAAAAACATTGCGATAGTGTCGTTTTAAACGATAATAGATTTCCTGATCGAGAAACTTTTTGCTTTAGACAAGTGGCGACATAATCATGCATAATGAATATGTGCAGCAACGTCGATTGTGAGCGCAGGTTGGGTATAAATGTGTTACGAATACACTGTACTAGGACACAATGCGGAAACCGTGAATCATTATCATAACACTTTCCTTCACTAAGAGGAATAATATATCACTACACTCATAGCGCTGACATTTTCCCGGTGCAGATAATAGAATACGAACTTCCCAACTACTTTATGATCGTTATAAATACAATATAACGCATGATACAGTTATAAAAGCTATGAGGTTACTACGTTTCCAACATAAAATACAGATATTTCAAATGTATAATTTCTATACAAATTTCATAGAGAATGAAAACGTAAGATATATAATACAGCTCAAAACTAGTTTCTCCTACATTATGTTTTAGAACAAAACATCAATCAAAAGCGAAGCTCTCACAAATTATTTCTGCAAGAAATATTCTAGCGTAAAATGTAAATATTTCAGGTATGGAATTCTTATAAAAATTTTATAGAAAAGAATATTTGAGATATATGTATAATGCAGTTTATTCAAAATCATACTCTCTTAGATTATATCATAGAAATGTCTATCAAAGGTGAAATCTCTTACAAATTATTCCTGCAAAAACATATGGATTATTAGTTAAAGCTTCGTCATTGATCGCCCACGTGCAAGCTGCAAACTGGGAATTCTGACATTATCGATGCAAGTACGCGTGCGCCCACGCATATACACATGCAATATACAAACAGAAAGACCACTATGTGCGAATAAACGCGCCCACCCATCCACGTGTTCTATGCATAGCCAATTGGCAGTCATTAAATTAGCCACCCCCTGCAGTGACGTCTCCCCTCGCCTCCACATCATTTTCTTCGCAGCAGCGGCTCTAAAGCCGCTTTTTTCCTCTCTGCGTCCCCTTCACTCTCTTTCTCTCTCCTTTCTCCCGAGTTACAGATCCCACTGACAAATCTCTCCCTTGTGCTCCCCTGCTTGCAACCCTTTTGTCGCGAGTCTCTAGGGACGGTGGAGATGCACTGGGCGATACTCTCTTCGTTTATACCAGACCACCCTACATATTCTGCATGCTCACTACCAAAATGGTAACCATAAAAGTAGGCATCTACTTTTATATAATTAAAGTAAGCAATTTGTTATTAATAAATATTTTAAATTAATAAAAAGATATGATATCCTACTTTATTTCTTTTTGTTTTGTTTATGAGTAAAAGTTTATTTCAATTAATAGCATAAAATATTTTCTTTTAAATGTTTTATCTATCTTTAAATTAATCCTATATAAATTTCTATACTTTCCAAGATATGTGTAGAATTGTTTTCATTGTATAAAATTAAAGTACTAAAGAAAAAAATGGGAAAAGGTGACATTTAACTTTATCAACATTACAACAATGATAAATTCGATCGTGGGGAGAAGACCATGGTCAGAAGGGAGCCTTTCTCTCATGTGCGTTTATGCACGTCACGTATGACTCATATAGTATATTGTATCCGGAGGCCCCCCTCAAATCCATCGCCTCTGGACCGAATCTCATGGCGCAGCTAACGATGAGTGACGATAGCTAGGCAGTAACTCGAAATCCCATTTGAGATGTCCTGCAGCGCTCTGGGCATGGAATCATGGATTAGAAAAATTTTTGCTCAACTGACACGCATTCCTTGAATCCTATGAGATGAACGGAATATAAAAATAATATTTTCGTTAAATCACAAACCATCACTATATTTTCGGAAAACTATGAAGAAATTCCTCTTAATTATAAAGATTATAACTATTACTAAATCTCACAGTCTCAAAACGTGGATAAAGTCGAGCAAGATATCTCATCAAATGTACTTTACAATATGAAATTGTCCTTGGTTTACACTAAAAAAAACCATGAAAAAAACTATAAGATCTTTTTACATATTTGAAAAATGACAAAAGCTAATGGTCGGGCACCAAGTTCACATCGGTTTATATTGTAACCATGAATTCGGAAACGTGTTTGCTCGCCGCACGTCGTTCGCCATAAGATACCAAATTATGTGCGATCATTTTTTAGGGTTTGCGTGATGCCCACAGGGGTACGGCCTCGCAATAGCGTCCGAGACGAGTGTGCACAAACACGTATACGTACGCAACACATCAAAAATTCGACGATGCAGGTATCGTCCTCTCGGAAATCATCTGGCGCGAGTTGCGACATACGGGATTATGAAGGTGCGCGCAGAACAAGGCAAGGAGCTAGGTGAGGTGCGAGGAAGGGGGCAGAGGCAGAAAGAAGAGAATGTAAGGGACTGGGGGCTTGCAAGGTGCGGTGCGAGACCAGGTGTCAATTTAATATCATGGTGTTTCCCTCTCTTTCCTTCTCACCTACTTGCTATTTTTATTTTATTTGGTACCTGTAATTTGATTGTCAGTAATCTCACTTTCGACGCGAGCAAACAGCTATTGCTCTTCATCGGAAGATCATAAGATCACGACGTTAATAAAAGATAGCATCACGATTTTACATCAACTTCAATGCAATCCCATTGCAATAGTGACGATTGTGCAAGATCGTCTGATATAACACAATAAAGTAGGCAAATTGCAGTGTATAGAACGCGAAGTATTTACGCATTAAAAAAAATAATAACCCTAACTTTGATTTCGAAGAAATACAAATATTCTTTTTCTAAAGAAACGTGACAGAAGACAACTATTAAATCTTTTTAGATTCTTCGCATTTTTTCTGAACTTACAACATTAAATAGATAAGTGTAATTTGTATCGTCTGACAGCGAAATCTAAGAACCATGACTATGTCAGTGACAAACGAGACAAAGCTGTTGAAACAACTTCGCGATGGCCGACTTCGATATTGCATGATGATGACGGTATCGAGAAATTATAGAGGTTGGGAGAACTTTTGCATTTGGCTGTACTATGCCGAGGTCCATATCGAACGGTCTATATCGATTAGTTGTGTCCAAAGGCCAGCCTCCTAGGGCAGAACACTTTTCAGGGCGAGAGGGTGCCCTTTTCTCTCTTGCACTCGCTGCTCGCCTTACACGAGCAAGAGCGAAAAAACGAAACAGTAACATGAGAGAGTGAGAGTGTGTATGAGAGAGAAAGAACAGGGGACAAGGGTGTCGAGATATCCTACACATATCCCGAGCTCGATGGATCGTTCTAGTGTGATGTAATTTTTTATGCTTCCCGAACACAATCTTGGACATCAAATGTGTCCTCGTCTGGTTTTAACGTTAAATCGATGCTCCACAATTTCGATACACATTAATGCACAGGCCGTACAAATCAATGTAATCATTATATGAGAAATAATATCATTAAATGAGAAATAATAAAGAATTTAAATTTAATGATTGTTGATATAGAAGTATTATATTTTTTCTAGCTCTTCTTAATAAGGGTAATATATATTTCATGAATTTACTTTGTAATTTATTTCAATTATACTCTGATATAAATGACATTTTTAAACAAACATTCTACATTAAAAATCTAATATTTTTGTATATTATTAACATAAAAATGCATATTATTAATTAAAATGTCAAATTTAATATTTTATTATTTTGTACTTCGCAATTATTGCCAACTATACCTTCATATAATTAAGTATATTCTTTAGTTTAAGTATATTCTTTCTTCTTCTAAAGTCATTAAAACATCAATTTCAGTTATATTCAATTATTTAGTGATATAAGTGTAATCACAATAATCAAAGGATATTATTTTACATAATACAAAAACATTTGCAAATTCTCGTCACAAGAATAATAAACCGCGTACTCCTGTGGCACGCGGTTTATTAAATTCTTGTGGAAACATATTCTGAGATAAAAGAGAGTAAATAAAACAGCAAAAAAACGGAAAATATTTACCTCTCTTAAGCTAGCAGGACCAAATCAGCAGAATCAAATCGGACCAAGCAGATTAGTACCCATTTTGTACTAATTTGTACCGTTAATAATAATTTTGTACCCCGTGCCATTAAAAAAAAACCATGGCGCTGCTACCTTAATATTAAGCTAGCAGGACCACAATAAAAAAAAAGAAAAAAAGAAAATTAAGGACAGATATGGAATCGGCATAATTTGTACTAATTTGTACCACTCGAAAAAAACAAATATATTCACCCCCTCTGCTTCAAACAACCCCTAATTGAATTCGAACTTATTAAGTTCAAGAGCAAAGTACTCTTCTCTGTCAGTAGAATTAATCGTTACTTATACAATCAACGCGAAGTAATTTGTACTATTAAAATATAAAGTTTCAGATTTTTTACCCCCGCCGATCCTTCGAAAACTACCCCCGACTTCTATCGGTCTCAAGAGTAAAGTACTCTTTCCAGTCAGCAGAATCAATCGCTACTTATACAATCGACGCGAAGTAATTTGTACTATCAAGATATAAAGTTTCAGATTTTGTACCCCCGCCGATCCTTCGAAAACTACCCCCGACTCCTATCGGTCTCAAGAGTAAAGTACTCTTTCCAGTCAGCAGAATCAATCGCTACTTATACAATCGGCGCGAAATAATTTGTACTGTCAAGATATATTTATTTTTATTATTAATACATTTGCAATTTTATTATTTATAAAGTATATAAGTGTCACAAAAAAATTTGTATAAGTAGCGATTGATTCTGCTGACTGGAAAGAGTACTTTACTCTTGAGACCGATAGGAGTCGGGGGTGGTTTTCGAAGGATCGGCGGGGGTACAAAATCTGAAACTTTATATTTTGATAGTACAAATTACTTCGCGTCGATTGTATAAGTAGCAATTGATTCTGCTGACAGAGAAGAGTACTTTGCTCTTGAACTTAATAAGTTCGAATTCAATTAGGGGTTGTTTGAAGCAGAGGGGGTGAATATATTAGTTTTTTTCGAGTGGTACAAATTAGTACAAATTATGCCGATTCCATATCTGTCCTTAATTTTCTTTTTTTTTTTTTTTTTATTGTGGTCCTGCTAGCTTAATATTAAGGTAGCAGCGCCATGGTTTTTTTTTAATGGCACGGGGTACAAAATTATTATTAACGGTACAAATTAGTACAAAATGGGTACTAAATAATCTGCTTGGTCCAATTCGATTCTGCTGATTTGGTCCTGCTAGCTTAAGAGAGGTAAAATATTTAACGTGATCGTGGCAAAAAAATTACAATTGACATGATGAACCGAAGCAACAACTAGAAGAAATATAGAGTCAAATGCATACTTTTTTTCTAAATTTACGCTTTGAAGTTTTGAGTAACCAGCCAGTAAACTCATTTTGTCGTTCATTTGCCGTCTGTTTGGATCTTTCGCCGGATGCTGTGCTTTTGTGGAGATCGGCCAACTAGCACAGTCAACAGAGGATAATAGTTCATAAAAGAACCGACAAATTGCCGTTGGGTTTTGCGGTTATTACAAGTACATGTTACGAAATAATGTTTAAAAAAAAGCGGATATTACAAGTACATGTTACGAAATAATGTTTAGAATACTCACACTCAATTACTCGCGGACAGGTGTTTTCTTTCTCTTAAAGTGACAAAGAGGATTTGGAAATGGTACATTGCGGTTGTATCCAAATGTGTCATTAAAAATAATCATATACATCATCTCTCTCTCTCTTTCTACTTGACCCATTTAACTAAATTTAACGTGTGTAACTGAGTAATTAATAAGGGACAATAAATTATGCGTAAATTTAAAGCTAAAAAGACCATCTTATCATCTAAATCACTTAAACTTTAAATGTACAATTTTATACGAATAAAAAATCAATTGACAAAGTAACAATTTAAAAAAACTCCATATAATATTCCGATGTTCGCAAGCACTTGTGAATGGAAACAGAAAAACTGCATAATATAAACACACACATGCATATGCAGAAACTTGATACATATATGCGTAACGATAATTTAGACTTGACGAGCCGTAAGCACGAATTGAGATAAGTTTATACGATAAGAGGTATTTGTGTTGTACGCCGAAAGAAGGACTACCTCACGAAACGACGAGATGTCGGCGAGGTCACGGTGGGGTGAAAAAAAAGCGAGAGTGCTTGACGAGTTTTACGACGTGTACCGTTGATAACGAATTTGTCAAGGACTACGGCCGCGCGCGTTTGCTCCCGGTCGTTTGCCGAATCGCGAAAAAAAGCCGCGCCGATGACGTATCGCCGCGAGCGTGCACTGATACCGTAAACGAACATCCTTCGCATGAACTCTTCAAAACAAGCGCACACACACACGCGCTCGGCTTATTTGTCTCAATCGAAAAGCGAAGTTCAATCACCGAAGAACGATGCCACCGCTTACGCCGATCCTTCTTACCTTCCCTTTTAAAACTGTATTTTATATTTGTAATTATCTTAATTTTTCAAAATAAAATTCTTAAAGATACGAAATTGCTCTTTCTCTCTTATAATAACTATTACATTTTTTATTTTTCTATGACATACATACACACAACGCACGTATGTATATAATAAATGTTTTTATCGTAAAAATATGAAATAAATATTACAATCTTTATAATCTTTTGGTAGAAGGAAGATAAACTAAAATATTTTATACACACAAGAGTAGGAGAAATAAGATTATACAAATACATATTGCGTGTGAGTCATTGAATATTGAACAAACTTGATAATTATCTCTGTACGAATGTCGTTAATATAATGTAAGGAAGAAAAAAATTTCAACGTTGTGTCAAATTAAATTAGACTCTCAAATTGGTATCAAATTTATTGGTATCAAAAAATAGCTAAACGACAACACCTAATTTATGATACAGCGTATCAATACGTATAATTAAGCTAAACGAGAACCGTTTTAACGGTGCATTATAAAGTCAATAATTAATGCAATACACAAACCCACAAATTTTAGTAACTCTTGACGCAATCATTACAAATGATATATTGCGTTGTGAAATGGTTTAAGAGCAGAACAGTTGCAGAAGAGTTGTTTGGGAAACAACTCTTGCCTTTGGTAGGGTATTTAAAGTATCCTTCCTGATGCCGGTCTGGGACCGCCGAAGGAAACAGCCGGATGAAGGCAAAAGGACTCGCGAAAGGGGCGGGCCTAAATGACGAAACCAGTTTTAGGGAGCGTAAGAGTGGTAGTATTGGGGAACCTGATCCGATGCGATTCACTGGTGATATCCTTTTGGTATATGAACCATCGCCATGAGTTACCAAACCGCAACACTTAAAGCGCTCAAGTATACTGCTTCAAGAAAGATATAAAGTAAGGAATGAAGCTGGCAAAGAAAACTAACGAGAGAAAAGGAGAGAATATAAAAAAAGAGAACGAAAACAAGGAGGTGGAGAGGAATGTCAAATTTATTTTATTTTGTGACAAAATTCCTTTGAACACGCGATACTAATAACACGTATGAATCTGTCTCAAACAAAAAAATAATTGCAGAAAGTGCAAACGCGCGTGTACGTCGGTAATATTTTTAGTAAAAATGAGAGACAGGAATAGTAAGAAGGCAAAAGAATCGGAAACGGAAGAAATAAAAGATAAGAGAAAGAAGAGTAAAAATTAAAAACTTACAAATGCATTATTCCTGCACGTTATATACACGTGTCCTCGCATAAAGATAATTTTCTTTATCTATTTTAGCTTTGATATTATTACTTTATCTCATCTACACATACAACGCCGTAATGATAATAACTTTTTCACGGGAATAATTACTTAATACTAATTGTTACCCACGTTCGTAGAATACCCATGTCGCCATGCTGATATCGATCGTGAGTTTTGCAAAATCTAGACATATTTCTTTGGATAGCTCAATAAATATTATTGCTAAATATTATTACTACTTTATTTTTCCAATTAAACAAAAAAACGTCAACTAGTCTCCTTTCATTTGAGTTTTAAATAAAAAAATATTAATAATTTTCTCGATAATTTTACTTTCAAATCCAATACAAACATCAATATTTTAATATATAACTAATACACATGTTTATTGACAAAAATGATTGTTTCATATATGATAACGATCTAATTTAAATTCGTTCAATTAATTATTTGAAAAAATAGGCCTAAAATAAAGTGTTAAAAAGTGTACGTAAGAAGAAACTGTGCTTTATGATTCATAAAAGTCTACGTTAATGCGACTTTGCAATCACGGAAGATTCTCGTACGAAACACCGTCGCTCGTATGGCTCAGAGGACTCGTGTCCGCGCGTTCAGAGGAGTCCTGTCGGTGGACTTAACGTCCCGAGAGCGGCGGCGATCCGCTGCCCCCCAGTCCTGGCGGATCCTTTTTGCAATTAAAAAACCGGATGGACGGGTTCCAGCCACGAACATTCCGCAAATTCTGACCGCGAAATCGAGCGTAGAGGACGGACCGGGTGGAGAGACGCGGAGACTCTCGGAGAATAAATAGCGATGTTAGGGATCCCCCTTCTTTCCCCACCCTGCATCCCTCCCGGTCCTCCCACCATTTATATGTATCCTCGCCTCTTCGTCCTGCCATTCCCGGTTCACAAGAGCGAAGATCAAGCTTTTCCTTGAGAACGCAGTCTCCATCTATAAGCGCTTTAGTTTGGATCTCGCATCGACAGGAAGCAGGAGAAAAAGGGAAGAGAAAAGAGCGAGAGAGAAAGAGATGAACAAGGCAAGAAGAAAAATGGGAAAGTAATATCGGATTATCCCGTGAGGGATATCTGTGCTTTTGAATGTCTCCAGAAGCTTAATATGGTTTGAGAGCGATTGAAGAAGAGAAATTCGTAATAATATTAGACGTGAAATTAGAAGTGCAAGGTGGTGATTGTCGGTGCACTTAAAGATTTGAATAATTATTAATGCAAATTATTTCACAACGTAGAAAATACTGAACTTCGGGTGTGTATTAAATGTCGTATGGCGAATTTGATCGCGAGTTTCATGAAACAAAACTTTCACTTACATGAAACAAAAAGCAAAAATCGGACATTATATTGCACAATAGAGAACAAAATTATAACTACAGCCACTTTTTAGACCTACTTGGGACAAACGAAAGAGATAAAGTTTCTATCATATATTTCGTGTATTCGATGCGCATCACGGTCAACGTAATGAGCCTGAGGCGCACCATCGAGAAGCAGAGAAGAACGCAGAAGGAAGCAGAGGAGAACGACGAGAGAGATACAGTTAATTGGATCGGAGATTTCAGCCCCGGTCGACATTCCCGAAGCGAGAGGCCGAATCCCTTTGTCTAGTTAGCAGCAGCTTGCAAAGTGCTCACCCACATTTTTCCTGTCAGTATAAAGCGCACTACATTTACGTCGCGTCTGCTCTCATTTCCGATTGTTACGCAACCGTCGCGCAATGCCGATCTACCGCTCGCGTATCTACAATTCACGTTCGTAAATCGTGCTTGAAAAAAGATTTCACGATTAAATCCAACGGACGTGAATTCCATGTGCTTTGATAATCGATGTGATTCTTGAAACGCATTACTAAAAGTACACAGCAATCGATGTATCAAAATATCGTTTGTTAATACCGAAATATAATCATTTAAAGTAAAAATTCAGAACAATTATTACTTAAAACCAAACTAAAATTCTACGATGAAGAATCATATAACCATAGAGTTTAATTTAGAGTTTAATTTAAACTGAGAGAATTTCCTTTGTCTATTTCTAACGCCGTAGGTTGAAGTTAAAATTACGTTTCCACCTTATTAATCACGAGAAGAGTAACAAGACGTGTGGGTGGATATACCCGATGCATAATCCGTGTATCCATCGCGTAAACATTTCTACGGTAACGGTGAAAGTTCAATTCCCTCGATTGCAAAGTGTATTCATCTCTCATTCCTAGAGAGTGAAATCGTTCGGGCAATTCTCGTGCGGCGTAGTACGCTATACTAGGTCATTCCCGTGTTGAGAGTGGTGATACATCGCATGGGCATCGCGATGGACTACACTTATGTCCATTTTAATCTTCAGAACAAGCAATAAACTTTAAACGAAATGCATTGTCTTCTAGAATGAGACTTTATGAAGCAAATTTATTGATAGCAATGTATATGCAATCTATAATAATCTCATTGAACTGAACAAAAACATTTCAATATTAAGCTCTAATAATAGTGTAATCACATTATTACATCACATTAATTACAACATTATTGTATATAAAATTATAATGTTATATACAATTGATCTATTTTAACTAACAATAAAAAGAAAAGAGTTATAGTATTAATAAATATTTATGAATTTAGTGAATATTCATGAATAATGAATATTCAATGAGTGAATTTCTCATTAAATTCTATTTAAGGAAAGAACACATTCTGCTTTAAAACAAATTTGTAAAAAATTATCCTCTCAACAAAATTTCGTAACCAATAATAAGTTATAAATCTATAAAAAAAATATTTGTCAGAATATATATATATTTTCTGAAAAAAAATTGTGTCGGCGCTTTTGTGTGTGTGTGTGTGTGTATGCACGTAGAAAAGTAGGCGAACGAGCTAGAAGCGAGCTGGACGACGTCCGTGAAAGAGAGTCGGTTGCGAAAACCAGCGTCTTGCAAAATGTAAGCACGGACTTAAGCGTGCCTAGGCCTAGGTTTCAGCTGGGTAACGCGATAATACGTACGTACATATAGATCCGTACGCGCACGTGTAAGACACATTAATCGTGACGTTCGAAGCGAGATAAGGATCTAAAGGCGTTATACACATAACCCCTCATATGAGTGAGAGAGAAAGAGAGAATATTCGCAGAATATTTTGTCTTTTTTCTCTAGCTATCCTACGAGCCGTTGCAAAATGACCGACTAACGAAACCGCATAGCGCAACTGCGCAACGGGATCGGTAGTTGCAAGTTTGGTATCGATGATAGCGGTCATGTTTCACACCGCAATGTTTAGCCACTAAATGCTGTCGTCTAAGTCTCATCTTACATTAACATTGACATTCAATATGGGTGAATAGAAAGCAGAGGCTAATACTTTGTTAGAAACGACATATATCTTTAATGTTATTCATTTGATGCACAAACACACGAACAATTTAAATCTATGACATCTAAATAAATAATTAGTTTTAATTATAATTTTATGCTCTATATAATATATATATATATATATATATATATAATATAAAGCATAAAATTATAATTAAAACAATTATTATATATATGTATGTATGTATGTATATATATATATATATATATATATATATATATATATATATATATATAGTTTTCTCAGTGTGTTTCTAAACGATAAGTAAAAACGAGAAATAATATCAAGTTACATACAAAAAAATCATGATATAGAGATAGTATATCACAGGATAAGTACAGGTGATTCTCTGGTTCTCGTATTTTTCACATTTCGATAGAATCTACACAGCGGAATCGCCTTGACGTTCCGGGTTATATAAACAAGAAAGCATTAATCATCGCCCGTTCCTTTCTAGATTGCAGTTACGCCTGCACATACCTATGTAATGAAAAAAAATTCGGTTAAAAATTAGTACTAATCGGGTTGCGGCCGATGCAACCGACCGGCGAGCAATCGTTACTTGGAGGATTGGCAGTGATTTCCATTTCTGCCCTCGTTTCCGCCTCGTTGCCCTCGCGTGCCCCGGAGATCGACCCTCCCGTGTATGTCTGCATTCGAGATTGCATACGCAACGCGGTAGCTCGTGAGCGACTGTACTATTCTCTAATCGGGATCCCGCGAGAGTGAGAGAACGCCGTCGCACCCACGCGCTCACGCACACGTAATCCATAGTCTACCGAGCACAGCGTACGCGTGTACGTATGTGTACGTGCATTTTGCATGCGGGTGCGCCGATACACATGGCCTTTCGCGTACACGAGGATAGAAGAGAGAAAGAGAAGTGTGTATATTGCACGTATGGCGTGTGTTTGCGCCTTGTCACAATTAATCACTACCCACGTGGTTGCCACCCAAGCAAAAGTTTTTCTATGCGAGATCCCCGACGATACCGTGAAAGCGAGTTTTGTCATAAATGTCGAAGATCCATCGCAGAATGAAAGCCAGTTCGACCCCGACGACCGTGTCGAGAAGGCAAAATACAATTTTCTAGTGAACGCTGACAAAGAATATTTTCGCGGAACCGTTTCGTTCACCGTTAACGTCAACATTCACGTTATCTTATTAGGCTTTGGATGCTTTAGCCAAGAAGTGAAGTTAATCAGTAAACAAAAATAATAAGTAACTGTACTTAAAAAATAAATTATGTTAAACATCATATAACTGCGTTATATTTTGTTATGGATTATCGAGAGACATTAGCAATTTCTGAAATACGATTTATCTTTCTAAAATACAACTTTTTATAATCTTCCACCGTCTTAAAAGAAATATTAAATCCCACGTGTATAAGTCTGAATGTACACGATATTATAAAAATATTAACATGAATATGATAAATCACAAGATATGGTGTATTCAATATTATAATTATAAAAGCCTCTCCTCTTCCTTTCACATTTGCCACAATTGCAGTTAATAGCAGGGCGGTGCGAACACGCACGACACACATGTAGTCCGACGCTTCCGGTCGGCGCTAAGTTGCCCTTAATTGCAATTAATGCACGATCGTTTTAATTAGATGGAGACAAGAGAGAAGAGATCTCGCATCGCGCGAAGGGTGCTGCTCGTCGCGAGTAGAACGAACCTTAATTGGGATTCGGAGGGGTTCGATCGTTTCATCGTCGCAAGGGTGAGACCGCAGCGGGACACCCGTTATAAGCCCAAGCCCGAAGAACTTGTTGCTGCACAGATGGAGGGTCAAACGCGGCAGTAAGCACGGTGGCTTAGGCGCGTATTGATCCAACAACACGACCGATGCATATACGTGCATCGTTGCTGTGCCGCCTATCGCCAACAACGAGCATCTATCTATCCATCGCGTATATCCATCACAAAGAAAGCCGAATTTTTTTCCAAGTTTGGGAAGCAGGGAGAGGCGAACCATTTATCGTTGAAAGAAAAAAGAACTAGTTGGTAGAGCAACGATTTCAGGAAAAATAATTTTTTACTATTTATACGTTAAGTTAACAACTATATGTAACGAAATGAAAAGCAGATTTATGTTCAAAAATGTTCAACGCTTAATTTTATAAATGCATGTTTCCTGGTAATTTTATCCTGTTTTTTTTTGTGAAAAGAAAAGACAATTTTAACTTTTAAGTTTGAATTAATTTACTAGACTAAAATTAACTCTTTAAAAAGACACTTTATTACAAATATTATAATATTTTACATTTATAATAGAGAATCTGTCTTTATTAGTTTTTCCACAATTTTATTTATGATTACTCTACTCACAGATAGTTTTGTAAATTTTTTTGCAGATTATTTGCACGTTATGCTTCTTTGACATAGTCTAGTTAAAAAATACAAAGAATCGATACTTTAATAAACTCAGCTTTTTTGATAAAAAAATGATTTTACATATAAAAGTAATTACAAAGATATTATAAATATCATTATCTTGAATTGGAATAAGGCAACATAATTGGAAACGAACTAATTTTATCCCTCCCGCAAAGAACACGGAAATCTCGTTCTCAGGAGACAAACATTTGAGACAAACACTAGAGTTTGCCTCTAGAGACGATACTGATTTATTGTACTCTCTCAGGTCTCCGTAAATAAACTGGTGGAGTTACCCTAAGTATTCTCAACAGGATGTTTGCCCGCGAATCGAAAACTACGAAGGGTATTTAAATTTGACTCGGACTCTGTTACTTTAACCCTGGAATATATGCATATTTAGATCGCGGCAGCGCGGATTGTGTATTCGGGTGCCGAAGTTTTTTCATAGGAAAAACGATGATGGGCGGACCGCGTACACGGAGAGGAAAATCAATACGCGCATGCGAGACATATTGTACGTTTACGTTAAAATTGTCGTCATGGAAGTTTGCTTTGCACAGTGATTTAAACTTCAAAACCGACGCTTCTGTGCATCGTTATTTAATTCACAATTGTAATGTACTTGTACAGGTCAGGAATAAACAGTATTGTTTTATGCCGGAGGTAATAGCAAGTTAGCTTTTAATAAAACGCATAAAAAAAGATGAAAGAATACATATAAAGAGATTATAAAATATATTATAAAATATTCTAAAAGTTAATTCCAATATCTAGTAAATTAGTTTAATTTCAATTAATAATACACCCATAATAATATTCATTTAGTTTAAATATATACATAAGTTACATATGCTTTTATCTCTATAGTTACATGTATAGATTTAATGTGTTTCAAAATCTAAAGTTGTAAAATTTATATCTCAAATATAAATACTAAAATTAATATGAAAGTCAATCATCTGGAGAAGTATAAAAAAATTTATACTGACTGGCTTCTAGAGATCAAGGCGTTATCTTGTATTCTGTGCGTGCAAAATATTTATAGTGTTCGAATAGCGTGGCGAATGTCAACGTTCGCGCTTAACATTTCGGCACATTTGCGGTGTGAGACTCTTGTGAATGCAAGAACGTCGTCGCGCACGGCCGTGGCCGTGAAAGTAAAATTCGTGAATGGAACGTGTGGAACAATCCGGGCGACGAACTGAAGTGAAGGTAAAGGTTGTTTCCGATTCGGCTTCGCTTACGCATTGCGAGTTCTGTTCTCCCGCGTACAGTCATCGCCATCATCTCCGTCTACTACATGAGAATCAATCCGAAACAAAAGAGACATATTCAATTGGACACCCATCAAACATAATGGAACATACATAAATTTGGAATGATTATATCGAAATAATTGTGTTCCTTGGTACAATTAATATCTCTTCGTATAGTAAAATTCACTTAATTAAATTCCTTCCAAAGTATCGAATATGGAAATATAAAAAATTCGGGCAATTAAAACTCCTGGAATTTGTCTAATTAAATTTCTTCTGCAGTTTCACACACACAATAAAAGTACTGCTTCAGTGCTGGATATGCGTAAAAATTTTTATATTTCCAATCTTATAGCACGATCATGACGAGGCGAGGTGTCATTTTCACTCTTCGATTCTACAATGAAGTCTGACTGTAACCAAACACCAGATATTTTTGCCCAGCTTTAGCTGCGCTTTACGATGTCTCGTGTGGGCGAGTAAAAATAGGCAAGTCCCAAACGGTGCATAAAACAACAGAGTTTAAAGGAAGAAAGAGCAAGAGAAGAGGCGGACACGTCGCGCAGAGGCGGCGTTAAAGTTTCTTGCGAGCGAACGTTGCCTGGCTGCCTTGCGGTCTTCGCGAAGGATGTCGTAATCGGCGATTAGAAAGCTTAAGACCATTAGTTCCATTTTCTCGGCCGCATCGTTAAGTCATACACGAACGACGACGTGTTACGACTATATGCACACACAAAATTGGACTAGACAAACTTTCCGCTATGAAGCAAGGGTACGGTCGAGAAAACGATTCTCGTAAGAAAATTTTCTATAGAAATTTCTTAAAGAAAATTGAGATTTCTATAGATACACTTCCAAAGAAAATCGCAAATATGAACTTGTTATTTCGCAAAGTACAAAGAGATATAAAGAATATATTATCACAAAACTTATTATCAGATATAAATCATATCTAGATTATCGATTCAAGTATCCCACATTTGCCGAGAAAGTACGGAAATAGAGAAAGTTGCAAATAATATGGAGTGATGAAATTAAAATGTTTTATGGATAAATTATCATAGATTATAAATCGCTGAACACATTGACATATTACTTCATATCACACTGATAATAGCACTCTGCATCAATTATCTACTATAAAACGCACGTAATAGGATTACGAAACTTATGTACGTTTCGCGCAACGCTGAGTTTACACATGATGTGTTCACGAAAGAAGTAAAACGGAAACTTTTGATACAAATCACTTCACGAACTGTAAAAGCGATGCACGACTAGCGCAAGAAGAAAGAATAAATTAACATCGTTCGTTTTTAAGTGAGGAGTAAAACCATTTATAGTGATACAAGTTGCTACCAAAAGTTCGAAGCGTAGGTAGGAATAGTAGATGACAGGAAAATGATTATGAATTATGACAGCGTAGCAGAACATTCAAACTCGATTTCTACATTTGTGACATAGTAAGGCGATGTGTTTATAAGCTCCGCCGGATTTATGGGGCGATAGGTCAGCTTATTTGGAACCGGCGCATACAAATTGATCGAGCTAACATCTAACATCCCAAGAGTATTAAAACAATGGTACGACGAAAACGAGGAAATTGAATTAAACATACAAGGAGAATCGATTTGACCTCGTTGCGATGTTACGGGATTAAATACCTTTTATCGCTTTTTTATTACTAATTACCACTAATTTTAGTCCATTACCAAGAAAATCGCAAAAGCGTTAAGTCTGTATAAGACTACGCAGATTTAAAGGTCGAGGATTGTGAATTAAAGATTAGAATTTAATCACGATCAAAATACGGAATAACATTAAATTTATCCGATTGATCGAATCCTAATCTTTAATTCGCAATTCTCAATTTTCAATACATAATCTGATATTTTAGTTGAATATTGAAACACGAATGGTTCGTATACTATTATATATATATAATTCAAAATTCTTAAAATAAAAATATATTTCTTTCCGAAACTGCCTTCTCGATTACATAACTTTTCATAGTGCAAGAAACTTTATCAAAACAGTCACAAGCATTCATTCTTTTCAAATTTTATGAGTTTTTAAAAGTTTTTTTAAAAGCATTTATATATTATATTTAAAAAACATCATAGACAAGATAAATAGAAAAATATTCAGGAAAAATGTTAGTAAAACATGACGCTACTATTGAAAATTAAAACTAAAAGATATCTCACGATTTCTTAGGAGAAACTCGAGGTGAAATAATCTGTAGGAAGAGGTTCTAACCCATCATCGAGTTACAGGTACAGGTGTCAGGGACGATGCGTAATCGACGGTGCGTAAACCCGGCAGAGGAAACGTGGACTTGGATTCTTCTAAAAATATCATCACGAGACGCGCGCCTAAACCAGAGACGCAAACACTGTCCGCTGTCGACCAAACATACGGAGTAAACGAACAAAAAAATGTATGAATAAACGAATGGATGTGAACCTTTCGAACTTGCGGAGAGTTCAGAAACGAATTTGTTATGCAAACTAGTTTCCTCGGGGTCAAAATATCATGCTAATTTGCATTTTTTAGGTTGCATGATTAAACTTGCTGTATGCAAAATCAAATCAATATATATTTGAGTGGAAAAGGAAGAAGGACAAACGTTATGGGATAAGATGCAGCAAAAGTATAGTTGAAAATATAAATTTGTCGTTTTACGTGTGAAAAAAGAGAATTTAACGTTGGATTCTATGATGTTAAATCAAAAATAAAAAAAAAAAAGTACACGTGTAAGGGGAACGAGGAGAGAGAAAGAGAGGAAGAAGGGAAAAACCAAGAGAAATCTGTTTATAAGGGAAAAGATGTGAGTAAACACTGTTTACTTACGCATCTTAGGAATGCAAAACATGGGCAACTTGACTTAACCGTTATTTTAAATGTAAATACTATGTCGGTTGTTTTCTGAATGAGCCAGGTTATTAGCCCGCTTGTACATATAAAATAAGACAAAAACGGCGATATCTCACGAGAGAAAAATATATTTTAACATGACTTCTCTCTTTCGCGAAACGCCACAATCATTTTAAGCTGAAAACGTGAAACGGATCGTGGACTAAATGATAAAACAGTAGTTTTTGAGTTTTCTTGCGATAGTAATCTTCAAAACCTGCCTCTTATCGGATAATCATCTTTTCACTCAAGAATTTCTTTCATATAATATTTAACGTAAAAAAAAAGAAAATGACGGCTAAAAGGTGGAGAATTAAAATGAGACTAAATTTCATGAATTTAAAATATACTACGTCGATTTATAGTATTCTACATTCGTAGAACGTATCGTCGTACAGGATTACAAAAAATGTCAAACCAGTACAAGAGCGTTGTCGACGATCATGAGATTTTGCACGGTGGATACGTAAAAGTTGGCACGTGGCATCACACCGGAAGACATTGCTACCGTCAGTTGTTTCATGTCGCGTATCGAGGGACAATAACGCGGTTATCCGAAGAGGGAACCAGGACTTTCTATATAGATAGACGGTCGAGAGTTTAGTATACCACGACGAAGCACCGTTAGGACACTAAACTTTTATTGCGACCCGTTTTCCCTCGTGCTGGCAGGATATCGAATCACCTTAACCCGTGAGACCAACAACGGCACGTCGTTAATCGGAAACTCTCGAGAGACGCGGCTCCTCCATCGTTTAATCAATTTTTCTACGATCAGAAGCGCGCGAGATCTTTGAACGAAGCAAAAAAGAAACGAGAAAGTCGCGGCTTTTATCGTAAATATTAACTCTTTGCGGAGTAATATGAGTATGAGAAAATAAGCGTATCTGTGTTTGATTTTTCTTCTATTTCATTTTCAGGAGTTATACTGAAGAATTGCAGGTTGTATTTAGAAACTCGATACTTGGCGACATAAAATAAAATGCATTCATCTCTGTTTTTAATAAAAGAAACATTCTCACTTATAAAGACTTATAAAGAAAGTTTTATAGACAATTATATAAAAGTATTATTCAAATACACGATATAGAGTCGATACTAGAAATGTCAATGTATATCCCATTGTTAAAAATGAAGAAAGGAAAAATTAACGTAAGATGTGATCCTTAAAATATAATCGATAAGCTTAGGCTAAAATATCAACAAATTCCTCTTTCAACAATTAAGCTCCATTTGTCAGATGACAAATTAATAAAATGTGTCGATTAATTGTAAAATAGAAAGTTCTCTAGTCTTAAAAAATTTTTTATTTCGTAACCAATCAATACGCTTTAAAAAATTTAGCAGAATTTAGGTTACAAGTAAAATATTATCCTAACACTGCTTAAATTGTACGGCAAATAACACAAATTCCAGATATAAGCTCATGATTGTATCATAACGAATGTAAGAAGTTCAGCTTATTCGATCGTATTCTCGGTATTGCAAAGTCATGCTATTGTTTATAGTTGGCAACGCGTTAATCAACGAGTGGCTGAAAACAGTGGGCGACGCGCTCGATATAAGCGCACGATGCACCAAAATAATCAGTCGCTCGGCCGACGGAAGCGTTGAAGAAGAGAGAAGAGAGAAATGGGAGCGACGGGAGAAAGAGAGATGAAAGATAGCAGGCATCTACGTACCTATAAACACACACGGTGCACATACGCACACATATGCGAAGAGAGAGAAAGAGAGAGAGATCGAACGGACGGCCAGCAGCAGCAGACACGTCCGTCGGTCGCGTAACCGCGGTACAACGACCCCCGTTGAAGCTCTCTTCTGCCCGTCGGCTTCGCGCCAATTACGATACTCTCCTCGGAGCGGGAAATACTATCGCGGAATGGACGAAATCGAGTCGCAACGAAGTTCGAATTGTGAGCGATTCAACGAAATGATAGCGACGTTCATTCGTGACGAGCGCAAGTGCGAGAAACGCTTGCTTCGCGGAATATGCCGAGAAGAAAAAAAGTCGCTCGTTCGCGGCTGCGTGTTGTTATTACGATCGACTCTTGTTTACAAATCTCGCTGGTTTCGCTCGCGATTCTTTTTTGTCTGTCGAAGCGAAATTCGTCGCGCGATCCGATATGGAGATGACGCCGCTCCGAGTTCCGGGGTAAATACATTATTCATTCGTACGATCGACGATTCGGAATCGCGGATTCGTAATGTTCCCGATTCGTGAGAATCTATTAGACCTATCGTATCCTCCCTCCGTTTCTCTGTCTCTTTCGCCCAATCACTCCCTCTTTCTCCCTCTCGGGAGCATTCTCTATCTCTTCTCCTTCACTCTCTCGCCTCCCCGATCGCCTTTCTTCTTTCCGTCGTCTCGCTCACTCACCTGTCAGAGCTCTCGGAGCTGTCGTATCGATCGACGCACCGCTTCTTGCCGCAGGGCCCGACGAGGGTGTCCTCGGCCATCCTAACTTGTCCCTTGAACGGGCTGCCCTGATGCCTGGTTACGGCGACGCCACTGTTGTCCGTCTTTGCAGACGCGGCCGCGTCCTCGGTCACTCTCGCCTCCTTCTCCCTGGTCGTGACGGCGATGCTCGCTCTCCGCCTCCCGTCGGGATTCCCGCGGTCGTTCACTTCCGGTGCACTGTCCGCGCTCGGCGCCGAGCGTCGCGGCGGCGGCGGCGTTGACGACGTGTCGTCAGCCGCCCCGTCGGCGTCCTCGACACCGACGCGCGTCGCCGCGTTATTATTACCACCGGTCATGATTTCCGCGACACCACCAGCACCACTTTTCCTACTATTAATACTATTACTGCCACCACTATCACCGTCGCAGTCACTATCGATGCTACCGTTGCCGTCGCCGCCGCCGCCTCCGCTACTGTCGTCGTCCTCCGCCACGACGCTTCGGACTACCTCGATTCTAACACCGCCGTGGTACGGACCGACACTGCCACTGCCATTGCCGTCGTTACCGTTGCCGTCGGCGCCGACGCCGACGCCGACGCCGACGCCACTGCTGGGCGCTCCGAAACCGATACCGATGCCGATCCCGTCGGCCTTCTCCTCGCTGTCGTCGCTCGCGGTTGGCCCAGTCGTGCCGACGGGAGACGGCGAATCACCACTGCCGCGGTCGTCACTCTCGTGATCGTTGCCGTCGCAATGATTCGTAGGATAATGGTGATGAGGATTAAAGTGGTGATGATAATAATGAGGCGATGGATGATGGTGGTAAGAATGACGAGGATGAGAATGCTGATGATGACGGTGAGGAACACGGCGTTCGTGGTGAGGATGATGATGATCGTCCGCCTCGCACGAAGACGCGGTGATAGAGGCGTCCTCGTGACCGCCGACGCGCTTCGCGGATGAGGAGGCGTCTTGACCCGACGAGAGAAACGGCGCCGGAGTCACGATCGGCATGGTGGCGTCCGCGCGTTTGTGCCGCTCCCTTGTCACGCGAGAATCACCGTCCCCCAATCCCGTCACCACCGTCGCGGTCGCGTCCTCCGCCGCGGACGGGCCGTCGTCTGCCATCTTGTAAACGAACGCGCGCTACTGTGATCGTGTCGTGTCGGTGTCGTGTTCGGCAGTGGCCCCTATGGCACACACGAGCAGCACGGGCTGCGCTGCTCCTCGCGCTACGATCTGGCAGCGCACACAGTTCTTGCCCTCGGCTCAGCTCGGCTCGGCTCGCGGCCGCGAGCCCCTCTCGAATTCCCACTCCGCGTAATGATACTGCGTACTGCGCCTCTCGCTGCCGTACCGGCCACCCGTCCATCCCACGTGACTCCGATTGTAGCCGAGCGCGCCCGACATCGCCCGAGCACTCGCGCGCAACATTTGAAAGAGTCCCCACATTACGCACATTGATGAAATGCATTAATTTGATGTGTTATAATAGGAGCCTGACTTATCGGCTTAATTGACCTACTAAGTCGAAAATATACGCGATTTATTAGAATATTCAAAAAATATATATAACCGGATTAAAAATATATGACCAGATTTTTTGGAATACTAAAATACATATAATCGGAAAGGATGGCTACAAAATATTAATAAATTTAAACATTGTTTAACTGTAACTGTATAAATACGTATTATATAACAAAATGCATGCATCTCTCTTAAGATTTCTGATTGTATAAAAATTATGAATTAATAAATCAAGAATTGTAATTTTATTTCTAATTTTAGATAAAATTCGAGTACAAACGGACCAACCTGCAGAGATCTACCACCACCTCCGGCGATTCTTATTAGTGGTCCTCTTTTTGTTGTACAAATGTTCTAAATTTCTAAATTTTTTTATTATTTATTATATTCTATTAAAATTTATTTTGAGATGTAATAAAGAAACATATAATTTAACTACTCGTATTCCGAACTTTTGTCCTATTCATTTTCCTACCCGTGTTATAATAACTAATTAAATATACAATTTTACATTTAAATATACAATCTTTAATTAAAACTGACGCAATTTATAAGGAATTATTCCAGCAGAATATCTGGAACCACATTTTTTATTATAAATTATTATTAACCGAACGTGAAGCTTCTCCTAATAACTTATTGAACAAGCAAATAGCTTGAATAAAATGAACAAATAATAAATTACCTATAATACTATATATACATACATTACATTATCTCAATTTTCCATTTTCTTCTATCTTCCTCTCAGTTAATCCGCGGACTTCAAATAGCTCGGCGAAACAGCTGTTCTTATAGAATGTTTAAAAAGGCTGCCATGCTTTTCGTTACACTTAGATGTACTTTGGCTAAACTCAGTCTAACTTTTTCTAATAAAACTGAGTTACACCTTCAATTTTAGCTAATTTCTGCCCGGTAAAAATGAACCAATCTTAGAGGCCCTCCACCACCCCCGCCGATTCCTATCAGCGGTCCTCTTTCATTGCCTAAATATTTTCAATTTTATTATTATTTATTACTGTGTACACAAAATTTACTTTGAGATATAGCAGAGAAACATGTAGTAGGAATATATGTATGTATAATTTAACAATTGATATGATGTACATAATACAATAGATAGGTATTAGACAATATACAATATATATATGTGTGTATGTAAAATCATAAAATATAATGCAAATCAAATTATAAAAAATTACATTAGTACGTATATAATCTTTAAAAGAAGAATATAATTTTTTTTTATGCAGGTTGCTCCATTTTTATCGAAAGTGTTTGCATTAGAAAGTACTTAACTGGGAATTTTCCTAAGCCAACTATATTCTCTAATTTAAAATTATAAACAGAGAATTTAATTCTAAAAATGTAAAAATGGGTCAACCCATAGAGGCCCTCCACCACCCCCGCCGATTCCGCTCGACGGTCCTCTTTTCTACAATGTTTCTCTACTTTTCACAGATTTAAATTATTTTTCACAAAATTTTTTTTACATTACACGATTTTATAAAAGAATTACAATTACAAAAATTGAAAATACAATACAATAATTGAAAATATAATATAATAAATATAATTATATACAAAATTTGTCTTTTACACAGAATTACATATTAACGTTCGGTATGCGTGCAACAACACGAGTTTCTCGTAATATAAAACATTACCTATAATCGAACAAGATGATTTAAATATTTCCTATTAACTACAAAATGATAATTGCAAAGTTTATTTTGCTTTAATAACAAATAAGTAAAGATTAAGCTTGTTACAAATTCAACAAATGATCATACACAAACAGGCCTTAAACGAATGAGAAGTCAACAATGATACACAATATAAATAAAAAGGATAAATAAAAAGTATACCTACATTAAACATAATACATATAGAATGTTAAACGTTTTAATTTACAAAGTCTTCCTTAGTAACGTTTTAAATTAATCGTTAATTTGCAAAACAATTATACAAAAAATTACAAAGAATCTTGAATGCAACCGTTATTTATGCTCATCCTCATGACTTAGAAGGATGTCAGAATGTAAAATTATATAATTGGATGTGTAATCGGATTCCTCGTTCTTATTCAAAAACACAGCAGTCGGATATTACAAAAGTGTTATTCCGTGCACCTCCTCCGGATTGGAAATGTCCGTGACGTGTATCCATCAAAACCAAGATGAATGAATAAACTGACATTGAAAATAATTGATTTTTGTAATGATAAAAGAATAGTATAATATCTGAATGTGTGTAAAACACCAATATCGTCTATCTTTTTGAATTTCTGGAAATTAAGAGTAATTGTAGAATTATTATATATGAACTTATAAATGTAATATAATTCTTACTTGTAAAAATAATCATTGGAACTGTAAGCGAATTTAAGAAAACGAAAATTTCTTGACTACATCTTAACTCTTACTTAGAACAAGATGTACTGAGATCTGATTATTTCGGACATCATAACACTGTCTGAGGAAAAATCAATCCAAATGGAGGGGAGGAGGGAAACTTACTAAACAATATGAATGTGTCAGAATAAATATGTCGCAAGTTAATAAAATGGAACTAATGTTAAATGGCAAGTTTCGATAGGATCTAAATATATTTCGTCCAAAGCGATCCTCAGAATCACTGTGCAAATTAATACCACTTTTTTGCTCCTTGTATATGTATCATCTCGAATATCAATCTTTTATAAAAATTATATACTCTGTATCCAATATCTTTACAAATCCTAATCAAATAAATGATTAAATTTCAGGATATGTTCTGAGACTACTGAATGTTTCGAAAATCAAGTTTCATGTTAGATTTGTGTTTTATCATTCTTGTACCTAGTTGTCTTTTTGTCTCTGTCCCACATAAGAAGCATCACGATCCCTATAAAAAATCTTATAGACGACATTGTTATTCTCCTCTCTATTATATCTGTCTCTGTATGCTCTAACAAATCTGTTTAATTTAATTAAACACCTTAATCATAATTTTTGGTTAGATTTTAAAATGCTTTAAGAATTTTGTAATTGTAAATGTAACAATCTTTATGTAAGATAGTACCATGTATTGTTTTTTGTGTTAAAAATATATTTATCCATAATTATCCATAATCCCTTTTTTATTTACGGTAATATTTAAGCTAAGTTCTCTTAATCTCTTATCCAAATAACTAAATATCATGTTTAATGAATACCCATTATCTAACAACAAATTAATGCATAAGCAAATGTTTTTAAAATAGAATTTGGAATGTGACAGTAGAGAATGGATTTATCTAGCAAATTATAAATAATTCCTCCTATTTTATGATAGATCGGATACTCCCAGAAAAAGGATAAAAATCTTCTTGAAAAAGTTTTTTTATGATACAAATCAAAATAAATTTTCCTTTCTTGTATAACGATGTTAAGATCAAGGAAATTTATTGAGTTATTTATGGGTCTAGATTAAATTTCAATGTTTTATAATAATTACTGTCGAATATAAGCGACACCTTTTACTTAGGAGTAACTATAATGATATCACCCACATATCTAAAGTAAAACCCTACCTTCAATCCCAGAGACTCTAAAACTGATTTTTCTAAATCTTGCATTACTAAGTCCACAATTATAGGCGATAGTGGCGATCCCATTGAAGTGCCAAACACTGCTTATACTATTTTTTATTAAACATAAAGTACGTTAAATTCATAATAAATTTCACTATCTGCAGGAATTCAGATTTCGGAATTCCTGTGAACAGTTCAAAACATTCCCATCTGTAGACTTACTAGGACTTGTTCTACCGGGATGTTTCTGAAAAGAGATATTAAGTACATCCAGAGAAAAAAATAGTATAAAAACTGGACAATTTTAAACTTGAGAGTCTTTTTATACTAATATTAATAAAATACATGCGTTATTGTAGCTAATTACGTACGGATACAAAATGTCTCGGGTACCAACTGTTCGAGATGAGTCGAACCCCATAATAGTGGGATTTTAAAGAATATAATACTGAAAAATCTAGCAATATGAAATTTAGCTATTTCTTAAATTATTTCTTAATAATTTTAATTATTGATATCACACTAATATGGAGGTACCCTATTCGACTCATCTCGAAATTTTTTTGTAACCGCACATTTTTAATCATGTATTCACAATTCAAATCATAAGATTCTAGATCATAAAAGCTTTGATCTATACATAAAACTCTCAGGTTTTAAATTGGCAAGTTCTGGTACTATTTTTTCTCTAGATGTAATATCTTTTTTCACAAACATTCCGGTAGAACTGGTCCTAGTGATGCTATAGATGGGAATACATTGAACCGTTCACATGAATTCCGAAATCTTCCTAAGTTCCTGCAGAAACTGATAAAATTTATTATGAATTCAACGTACTTTATGTTCAACAAAAAATATTATAAGCAGTGTTTTGACACTTCAATGGAATCGCCACTATCGCTTATTATTGCGGACTTAAGTAATGCAAGATTTAGAAGAATCAGTTTTAGATTCTCTGGGATTGAAGATGGAGCTTTACCTTAGACATGTGGATGATATCATTATAGCTGCTCCTAGAGAAAAGGGGTCACAAATTCGACAGTTTCAATAATTATTATGAAACATTGAAACTTATTCTAGAAGCCATAAACAATAACTCAATAAATTTCCTTGATCTTAACTTCATATATGCAAGAAGACAAAATTTCTTTAGATTGATATTATAAAAAAACTTTTTACAGAAGATTTTTGTTCTTTTTCTCGGAACATCTGATCTGTTATAAAATAGGAACTATTTATAATTTGCTAGACAAAGTCATTCTACTGTCACATCCAACATTCCATGTTAAAAACATTTGCTTGTGCATTAATTTGCTGTTAGACAATGAGTATCTATTAAACATGATATTTAATTATTTGAACAAAAGAATAAGAAAACTTAGCTTAAATATTAACCATAAAAAAAAAGACGAATTATGGATGAAGATATTTCCGACACAAAAGAACACTACATGGTACTACCTTACATAAAGAATGTTACATCTAAATTCTAACATTTCAAAATCTGACAAAAAATTAGGATTGAAATGTTTAAATAAATTAAACAGATTTGTCAGAACACACAAAGATAGACATAATAGAGAGAAGAATAAAAATGTCATCTATAATTAGATTCTTTGTAGAGATTGTGATGCTTCTTATGTGGGACAAACAAACAGACAAGCACAAAAATAATAGAACACAGATCTAACATAAAACTTGATTCTTCGAAGCATTCAGTAGTCTCAGAACACATCCTAAAATTTGGTCATTCATTTGATTGAGATGATGAGAGAATATTGGATAAAGAGTATATAATTTTTATAAAAGATTGATATCCGAGATGATACATGTACAAGAAGCAAAAAAGTGATATCAATTTGTACAGAGACTCTGAGCTTTTGGACGAAGCATATTCAGATCCTATCGGAGCTTGCCATTTAACATTAGTTCTATTTTATTAACTTGCGACATATTCGTTCTGACACATTCATACTGTTTAAAGTAAGTTCCCTCCACTCCCTCCATTTGGATTAGTTTCTCCTCAGACAGTGTTATGATGTCCGAAATGATTCTGATCTCAGTACATCTTGTTCTAGTAAGTAAGAGTTAAGATGTGGTCAAAAAATCCTCATTTTCTTAGATTCGCTAATAGTTCCAATGATTATATCTTTACACAAGTAAAAATTATATTACATCTATAAGTACACATATAATAATTCTACAATTACTCTCAATTTCCAGAAATTTAAAAAGATAGATGATATTGGTGTTTCACAAACATTCAGATATTATACCGTTCTTCTATCATTACAAAAATCTGTTATTGTCAATGTTAGTTTGCTCATTCATCTTGGTTTGATGGACATCATGTCACGGACATTTCCAATTCGGAGAAGGCGTGGACTAACACTTTTAATAATATCCGACTGCTGTGTTCTCGAATAAGAACGAAAAATCCGGTTAAACCAATTAATTTTATTCTGACATCTACTAAGTTATGAGAGTGAGCGTGAAAACGGTTACGTCCAAGATTCTTTAATCTATAATTTCTTTAATCTATAATTCGTCTTCTACAAATCTTTAATCTATAATTTTGTTGCAAATTATCGAATAATTTAAAGCGTTACTGAGGAAGACTTTGTAAGTTGAAACGCGTTTGAGATTCTACATGTATTATGTTTAATGAACGTTTATACTTTTTATTTATATTTTGTATTCATTACTGACTTCCCGTTCGTTTAAAACTTGTTGGTGTATGATTATTTTGTTTTATTTAACAAGTTTAAAGTTTTAGAATAAATGATTACAAACGCGAAATAATTTCCGTCTTATTATACGCATCCGATTACAAAATTCAATTCAATTACATTATTTATTTAATATTTTGAATTCAATTGTACAATTTAACACAATTACGATTTAACAATATTGCAATGAATACAATGCATTAGAATGTTTCTAATAATTGGTTTAATATTCTTTAACATACTTAAGTTATTATCATTAAAAATGTAATAATAATAAATATATATTTAAAATTAATATATATTAATTATTACTACAATGTTCCTAATAATGGGTTTAATACCATTTAAAAATACATTTTAAATATTATTAAAAAATATATAATAATAAATATATATATATATATATTTTATTTATTTATTACTATTATATTTATAATATAATATATAATTAAATATGAATAATAATATATTTCATAATATAAATATAATAATAATAAATATAATTATATTAAAGTTATTGTTATTATTTTATTTCGATTAATTTTTTTAACAATCGAATTATGTCCCCCTGTTCCTACCTACCCGAATCCCTACCTACCCGAATTCCTATCTACTCGAATCCTTATCCGTATCCTATCCGTATACGTATCCGTATTTTGATCTGAGTTTTATACATTTTCCTACCTACCCGTGTTACACAATCTGATATAAAAAAGATTTTAAGATCACAATGCGACTTAGGGGCTAAGGGGTCTGGTGGTTAATTTAGCATTTGCTGGTTAATTTAGCATTTAGTTTCAGGAATGAAACCCATTTAAAATGTATCATATGAGGAGACGGAGGTTTAACACGCGCGCGATTAAAATTTAATATTATTAATGTATAATTTAATGAGGTTTCAATTTCGCACAAATGCAAAAAATATAGATAAATAATAGCCCTAATCTTTGGGCAAAAAAACAAATATATATATTCAACCATTTTGTACGTACCCTTACTCCATCCTTGTGGTCAATGTTGACCACTTACCTTATAATATCCAGTCTTCTTTCTTCGGGCCAGATCGGACTTACCTTTCGTCGATCCTGGCCATATAATCTGGTCGTATTTTGACCAGAGATCAAAAAGGAGATAATCTCCTTTTATTGTTGACTTATTGAAGAAAAATATTCGAGTCGATTATATGCGAGCGTCGATCATATCGTAAAATGTAAGACAACGAGAAGTTAATTTAAAAAATATTAATTTATATAGATATTTGACAAAACATCGATAAAAAATATTTTCACTAATTTTTTTTATCTTTTCTTTATAGAGAATATTAATATTAAATATTAACCTGCATAATATTTCTTTAATTTGGAATTGTAATCAAAAGAAATAAAATTTTATTTTGCGTTATTTAAAAATTGATCTCTAAAAATTGATCTGAAAGTTAAAACTATATATACCGTGAAAAATTGAAATTTAAAGTGTGGACGAAATTAAAAAATTAATAATGGAAAAATTTCTTAATACAAAAACCGACCGCGAAAACCGACCGCGAAAACCGATCGCGAAGATGCACGATTGTGTTGTACACACAATATGCAATTTCTTGATAGTATATCAAGAATAAATAACGTGAGATCCAGAAAAAAATTTTTTGTTTGATTCGTATTGATATTTGAATATTGTAATTAACCGATAATTACTAAGAATAATATACACATTTTAGAAATTTACATGTCGATATAAATATACCTCATATATATTTCTTCTGCTTACATAAAATTATTTTTTATATAATATATATTAATTGCACATATATATCTGCAAAATTAAATAATTTTACTGCGACAAGAGTTTTTAAGTAAAATATTCGTCGCGAAGACGTCGCCTACTCGTGTCGAAACCACTGCTTGCGGGGATCCGAGATTTAAGAAAACCAAGGATTAACTCTGACTCTGCAACAGAGTCCTCGATATTCAACGGAACATCCGTTGAATGTCAAAGGCCCCGCTGCAGAAAGGAATGAATCCCGGATCTTCCGGATTGCCCCCGATAACGGTCATTTCGGCCGCAAGTTAACGACGATCATTTTTCAAACCATTACATCCCGTATGTTTTTACTATTAAAATATTCGTCGCGGAGACGTCGCCTACTTCCTGCTTGCGGGGATCCGAGATTTAAGAAAACCAAGGATTAACTCTGACTCTGCAACAGAGTCCTCGATATTCAACATCCGTTGAATGTCAAAGGCCTCGCTACAGAAAGGAATGAATCCAAGATTTTCCGGATTGCCCCCGATAACGGTCAAGGCCGCAAGTTAACGACGATCATTTTTCAAACCATTACATCCCGTATGTTTTTACTATTAAAATATTCGTCGCGGAGACGTCGCCTACTCGTGCCAAAACCACTGCTTGCGGGGATCCGAGATTTAAGAAAACCAAGGATTAACTCTGACTCTGCAACAGAGTCCTCGATATTCAACATCCGTTGAATGTCAAAGGCCTCGCTACAGAAAGGAATGAATCCAAGATTTTCCGGATTGCCCCCGATAACGGTCATTTCGGCCGCAAGTTAACGACGATCATTTTTCAAACCATTACATCCCGTATGTTTTTACTATTAAAATATTCGTCGCGGAGACGTCGCCTACTCGTGCCCAAACCACTGTTTGCGGGGATCCGAGATTTAAGAAAACCAAGGATTAACTCTGACTCTGCAACAGAGTCCTCGATATTCAACATCCGTTGAATGTCAAAGGCCTCGCTACAGAAAGGAATGAATCCAAGATTTTCCGGATTGCCCCCGATAACGGTCATTTCGGCCGCAAGTTAACGACGATCATTTTTCAAACCATTACATCCCGTATGTTTTACTATTAAAATATTCGTCGCGGAGACGTCGCCTACTCGTGCCCAAACCACTGTTTGCGGGGATCCGAGATTTAAGAAAACCAAGGATTAACTCTGACTCTGCAACAGAGTCCTCGATATTCAACATCCGTTGAATGTCAAAGGCCTCGCTACAGAAAGGAATGAATCCAAGATTTTCCGGATTGCCCCCGATAACGGTCATTTCGGCCGCAAGTTAACGACGATCATTTTTCAAACCATTACATCCCGTATGTTTTACTATTAAAATATTCGTCGCGGAGACGTCGCCTACTCGTGCCCAAACCACTGTTTGCGGGGATCCGAGATTTAAGAAAACCAAGGATTAACTCTGACTCTGCAACAGAGTCCTCGATATTCAACATCCGTTGAATGTCAAAGGCCTCGCTACAGAAAGGAATGAATCCAAGATTTTCCGGATTGCCCCCGATAGCGGTCGTTTCGGCAGCAAGTTAACGACAATCATTTTTCAATTGCATCCCGTATTTTTACCATTGAAATATTTTTTTATTATTAAGGTATATTTTTTCTTATTATTAAAATATATTAAATAAATAAAATATATATGCAAATATATATCCACAATCTCAAGAATAATCTTAAAAATAATAAATTTCACAAAATATGTGAATAAAATAATTGTTATTGAGGAATATTTACAATCGAGTATATGTAATAACCGATAAAATCTTTAATTTTTGGAAATAGTTTCCTATGAGAAATATGACAAAATATTTGTTGGATCTCAAGTCATTTTATTCTTGTATTTATACAAAGCCAAGCTAGATGGACAAATTATAACAGATTAGGATAAAATTGGCGTATTCTGTATATAGAATCAAAATGAGTACAATTAACATTTATTAGTGTGATTTATACACACACAATAAGGTTCACATGGAATATGCAATGTGCAAAATATTCTTTAGCTTTTTTCATTCGTGATATATGCATTTATTTACTTTATTACGCCAATTTATGTAATATTTAATCTTGGAAGAATATTTGGAAGAGGAAAGAAGGAAAAATAAGAAAACATATTTAATTTATTATTATAATTATTATAATTTACATTGTATTGTATATTATATTGTAATTGTATTGTATTGTATGTATATTATAATTAAAATTTATTTTAATTATTTACTTTAATTCATTCAAAAATTCATTTTAATAATTTTATTTTATTAAAATTTTATTTTATCGAATTATTGAATCTGTTCGTTCTCTGTATCTATAGGTAATCTGTGTATCTATAGATATAGATAACTATTTTTTAATTATGTATTTTTTTAAATTAAGCAAACTACTTTATTATTTATTGCTTATAAAAAATTAATTTTATTGACGTAATACCTTGTATGATGTAAAAAGTATCTTCGCAAAAAATAAATAAAAAAAATTAAAGAAATACAAAGAAGTTTATAAAAAATATCACCAAAAATATCTTTCTATATATGTTCCTAAAAAAAATTTTATTTTCTCTGTCTCTCTATGTCTATTTATTAATATTTAATTCAATAATAAACAAAATTTGAAAACATAATTAAATTTATTGTTAATTAATTAATTTTTATTTTATTTTACGTTACATGAGAAAGACTTGATAATTATTACTAAATACTTGATAATAATATATACTTTGAAACTTTCAATAAATCGCCATAAGTGCAGGCGACTGGTATACTTTATGGTGTATTCTGTGGTGCAATGAATACACATGGTGTATTCTGCAGTGCAATGAATACACATGTTAATGTATTCTGCGGTGCAATGAATACACCAACAATAATACGATATAACGAACTCTATTGTGCTCAATAGAGCTCGTTATATCAATAGCTCAATCTGTGCTTACGGGAGCATTTTCCCGTAAACACAGTAAGTTGATATGACCAATGATAGTGTTCCAAGATTAATTATTTTCAACCTAATCTGATCTAGTTTATCCATTTTAGGGTAACGAATCTGTGACAAATCGCACTTACGTGCAATTATTTATGAGTATAATATATATCTAATGAGTAAATATATATCTCTCTATAAATATATGTCTAATATTAATCATTCACAAATTCGTTACCCAATAATAAAAAATTTATCACTCACCGACCCGATGCGCAACGGGCGGAGTTATTCAGCCACGTAGCTACGATGATACTGTAACACACAAATAAAAGATTCATTTAAAGAGGCATGTTTAAAATGATTAATGTTAAAAAAATAATTGTTACGTCTTTGAATAAGATTAATTCGTCTTTAAATAAGATTTTTGCTAATATGTACAGTTATCTATTTTGATATTAGCATAGTTATTCATTTTAATCTTTAATTATGTATTGTAATGCAATTATCTATTATCCGGTAAGAATCTTTACAGTAATAAACCTTAATTAATTTTTAACAAATTTTAACAAATTCACAATTCTAAATATAATAACTTTTCTTTAATTTTAAACAACTTCTCTCTCTCTCTCTAATTATTTCGAACTTAACGAGGTAAAAAACAATCCAAATAAGTAAAAAAGAATTATTAAATTTATGTAGATTAAAGATGATACTCACCCCAAGGTTGCTCCGCCGAGGCCCGATGTCTCTCCCAGACCTCCGCCTCCTCTCAGGACGTCTGGGCCTTGTCTCCTTCCGTTGCACAGGACACTCGCGAAAACGCGAATAAACCATAAATCGCGCGCGGACTAATTATCAGTAAAAGTTTTTCGCGCGATATTCAACGGCACTCCCGACAAAATCTACGTGAAAATCTTATTTAATTAATTAGTCCGATTACTGGAACGGCACTCCCGAAACAAACGCGACGAACCGGCTGCGGTTCGTTTATTTAGTTAATCGACGACGAGGGTACGTTTGCTTCCCCGTCTTTGGATTTTTACCCAAGCAAAACTGTCGATTTGCTTGGGTAAAACCTCGGGGTACTGGGCCCTCCCACCACGCCAAGGTCGTACCCGTGGGAGGGAAGTACTTTACTTTGTATAAATATCGCTTCTAAATTAAATTATCGCTATATAAACATCGATGAACTATGAACATTAAAATAAAATAAGAACATTGTAAAAATAAACATAATTAAGAACTGATAACATATTTTCTTTTTGATTAAATAATTTTAATTTACATGTCTCCAAGATTAAATTTCTATTTTCGATTATTTGTCGAGCCCATCCATCCTAAGGTAATGAATCTGTGATATTTGATATATATTTATAATCTATGTTCTTACTGTTTGATAAGTACATATCTCTCTCTAAGTACATACACAGCTTATACTATATGTATATTTATATTCATTTTATATGTATATATTCATATTTATAGAATAGATAGATTTATATATATTTCGCATAGTTTTCACGAACCCATTACCTCGATTTATTTAAAAAAAGGCGTTCGTTTTTCACTCACCGATACGCAGCAGCCGAGTTGTTGAACGCACCTGCTAGATAGTCACCGCCTGATGCCCAACAGTGGAGATATCAGTCACGTTGCGATGATTCTGTAACATATAATCAATAAAATAAAATTTAAATTAAATTTTAATATATTTAATATTTATTTATATATAATAATATTTAATATACATAATTATAATATATTTAATAATATATTTAATATAAATAATATTTACAGGCTTGCTCTGCTATCGATGTCTCCCAGGTCGCCTCTTTTTGGGTCCCTCATTTGCACAATACTACGCTAACAAAAGAAAGGCTAATTATAATCATGTTAATTATCAACTACGACATTTTACACGTTAATCGACGAGACTTTATTAAACAACGGATCAACAACGAGTGCGAGACACGATCGCGCGGGAATACGCGAGAATCCGCTTGACCGACGACATCACGCAAAGCGCGCGTAAAAGTGGCGGGAACGTAACAGCGGGAAAGACTCGTAATCGCGGGCTATCCGTCTTGCGAAAAGAAAAGAGACTGACGGCGGGTGTCTCGGAACGATCTCGTACGTTTCTTTGACTGTGAAACACACATAAAAACCACACGTACGAGACGATACGAATTAAGATTACCCGTGGTGTACGAAAGCAAGACGTCGTCGCGCCGCGCCGAACGTGCTTGTGCGAAATTCGATCGGAATTTTCCACGCGAAGTACGAATATAAACGAGTCACAGATGCTCGAGCACCACGATTGTTTAATCCGAGTATCGAGTTCACTGCGTACGCTGTACGTACCGTTATTAAATGCGTAGTGACGACCATCGGTCTGCTGCTGCGAGATCAATCCACGGCGCACATTCACAACGTTCCGCCGTTGAACCAACATGGCGACGTTCCGCCGTTCGTCTTGATGGCTCGAGCGGTGCGCGCGCATTCTCGCAACGGGGTCTACATGACTAGCGCTAGGGAGCGTCATGTATACGTCTTGAGTACGTCATACGTTTCTTAGCACTAG